>VXAB01000951.1:2788-53562 GCA_013399175.1 Odontophorus gujanensis | reverse complement strand
GCTGAATTAAAACTTCAAGTGTATCTGCTTCACTATTCTCTGGAACATATAAGTACTCCCTTGTTATAAGACCATAAATCTACATGATCTTAGTTTCTTTTTTTCTTCAGTTGAGCTTTCTTGCTTTCTTATTTCATTTGATTCTTATGAATTTTGTTCTCTTACTTCCATGATTTCCATGACTTGATGTAAGTAATACCATTAAAGTATCTTATTCTTCATGTCTAAAGATCATGCGATAGGAAACAGTTACCGAATATCCTATCTTTATTTTGATTTCATTTTTTATATATATATATATAATCAATGACAACAGCTCTCTGAGCAGAATGTCATTTAATTTGGGGGTTCTAACCAGGCTATGCTGCCACAGGAAGTAGAGAATTGCTAAAAGAGCAAAAGTTCCAAGTATTAAGAAAAGTAGATTTGTAGTTGCTGTTGTTGGTTAAAGACACTTGCAACAAGCACTCAAGCTTCTATAGATCTTAGATATCCAACATTCAAAATGAGCTTTTAGAAACCATGCTCCAAAATACCACTCTAAAATCAGACTAGGTTAGATTTGGTGCATTTTGTTCCTTTCATGGTTCTGGTCTTGAACATCACATTATAACTATGTAGGGACACATACTGAACTTGTATTCTAATTAACTGTAATTAAATGTAATGCAATTCAATTAAATGTAATTAAATTAAATGCACCCATTACTATTTAGAATATGTAATGAGAACAATACTTGTAAACAAACTCTTGTTTCTACAGAGATAAGTAAATAAACATTAAGAAAGCTCTTTTGTCTATTCTTTCTCCAAATCTATTAGCATCAAATTGTTTTTGTTTCCTAAGTAAGGTCATTTTCTCTGGTAGTAGATCTAAGGCTTTACTTACCCCAAACTTTACATTTCTCATTTCATAGCTTAGAGACTTAGTTTTCTAGAATTTAAATTGTTAAAGTGTTAAGACCAATTAACTAAACGCTGAACTATCCAGGAAGAGAGAGGAAACTATATCTGAAATAAGCAATGACTGGGTAGAAGATTCTTCATATTTAGACTTACAGTTCTGCCAGACTTCAAGAGATCTACTGGTGTAAAAATACTCATGAGACTGAGGGTAGGTGTATTATCCACAAAGAAATTCTAGTAGCAATGAGGGAGTGATCAGAATTACAATCAATACTTACTTCTCTTTTCAAGAAGAGAGGATCCTTTATCTGAGAGTGTTGTCCAAATGCTTCTTGAACCCCGTCAGACTTTCTACATTACAAGTGCCCCAGGAAGCCTATATCAGTACTCAAATACCTTCTCAGGGAATGATGTGTCATATAATAGTAATATTCTTAATCAAGTCTGTGAAATAGATGTCACTTACAAGGTATACTCTGAAGAATCATTTTAACTTGCGCACAGTGAAGGGGACTGCAGAGAGAAAAATCAGCTGTATATCAAGGTATAACTTATTGGCAAAGAGATAATTTGTGGGGAGAAAAGAGTATGAGATGCTGATCTACAAAATCATGAGTGACATAGTGTGAATAGTGGTTGACTGTTCAGTTTATCTTTTGGTATAAGCACTAGGGAACATCAATAAAAGTTGCCAGCAGTCATGTTAAAAAGAAACAATAGAAGATGACTTCACACACAAGTGCAGTAGAGTTATGGAGTTAAAGAATTTTTTAAGAGGAGACTGGATAAAATGGCTTTAAAGAGAAAGTGAAGCTCACTAAGGATTACTAATATGCCTAAACACCCTAACTGCTTCAGCTTAGAAAACCCCATGAGATGGAAATAGACAATGAGAAAATAGTCAGAATTCTCTTAAGTCTTCTCTCAAAACCAGATTTTGGCCAATATTTGAGATAAGATCCCAGCCGAGATGAAGATTCTATTAAGTAGAAACATTATGCTGTAAAAAAATGCTTGTTTTAAATGACAGTGTTACAATGACTCTGTATCTTGAGCAATTTCATTACAGCTAAGGTATATATTGAAGTAACCTTACGAGTTTGTGTCAAAATAAGTTTTAGGTAGTTACAAGGAAAGACTCATATGCTGATTAGAATCTGTGGTAAACAAACATTTTTATTTCTTAGAAACATGGCAAGAATGTTCTTTTATTCATGTAATTATCTATTATAATCAATAGAAATGAGCTCACAATAGAAATCAGTGGAGCTGCAGTGGCAGAATTAGACAAAATAGGTGGCTTTGTTTTTAGCAAAGTAAGCAGACAGGAAGGCAAAGTTATCTCAATGTCACAGTTATTTTCTGAATAGCTCATATGAGACCTAAAATTTTAGCTGTGGAATTTGGATCACATATCCACTCTCATCAGCTGAGCTATTCTAATTCTTACAGAAGCTAACAATCTGGCCTCATGTCTTTACTGCCACCTGCTACTAATGTGAAGCTGTATAAGCTTTGTGAACTTAAACTGTTCGTATTTCCTTGCATTCTTTTTACAGTCTTTTGAGAATATGTAACCATTCTAACAAATGGAAAATAGAAGTATGCAAGACTGAGGGGAGGCCTCATGGTAGGCTACAGCTTCCTCACAAGGGGCAGATGCTGACCTCTGCTCTCTGGAGACAGTGACAGGACCTGAGGAAATGAAATAGAGTTTGATAGAGGTAGGTCATGTTGGGGATTTGGAAATGGTTCTTGACCAGAGGCTGGTTGGAACCTGGCATAGGCTGTCCAGGGCAGTGGTCACAGCCACAACCTGATGGAATTCAGAAAGCATTTGGACATTCAGAGTTTGAATTTTGGGTGGTCCTACGTGGAGCCAGGGGTTTGACTTGATGAGCTTTTTGGGTCCTGTCCAACTTGGGGTAGTCTAAGACTCTATATGGTAACAATAGAGAAAGCATACTGATGGAGAGGAGCTCTGAGGAGAGGGACCTGGGTGTCCTGGTGGATGACAGGCTGGTTATGAGGCTGCAGTGTGCCCAGGTGACTAAGAAGGCCAATGGTATCCTGCAGTGCATTGAAAAGAGTGTGGCCAGAAGGTCAAGGGTGGTGAACCTCCCTCTCTGCCCTTGAGAGGCCTCACCTGGAATATTGTGTCGAGTTCTGGGCTCCCCAGTACAAAAAAGACTAGGATCTCCTTAAAAGAGTCCAGCGGAGGACCACAAAACTGTAAAGGGTGAAGAGCACCTCTCTTATGAAGAAAGGCTGAGAGATCTGGAACTGTTCAGCCTTGGGAAAAGAAGACTCAGTGAGGATCTGATCCACATCTATGAGCAGGAAGCAAAATGACGAGACCAGACTCTTCTCTGCAGTGTGTGGAGATAGGAAAAGGGGAAATGACCACAAACTGATGCAAAGGAAGTTCCACACAAATGTGCATGGGAACTTCTTTACACTGCAGTGATGGAGCACTGGCACAGGCTGCCCAGAGGGGGTATGGAGTCTCCTTCTCTGGAGATGTTCAGAACCCACCTGGACGCCTACCTGTGCAACCTGGGCTAGGGAGCTGCTTTGGCAGAGAGGTTGGACTCGATGATCTCTAGAGGTTCCTTCCAACCCCTACAATTCTATGATTTTGTGATTATATAAAGATAATTAAATAATATATTTTTCAAAAAGTTATGAAATACATAAATTATTTCCTGTTTCATTCACTCCTGTGATACTGAGAATGTAAGTAGACATGTTTTAAAGGAATAATTAATATAAGAAACTATTGTACAGTTTATGCAGTTTTGACTGTATATTGGTATCTTCAGACACTACTGTAACTGTTCCCCTGTGCAGACAAGCCCTTGAATTACATTGTAGTTCATGAAACAATCGTGCATATAACCTACTTTATAACTTTTCCACAAAATCAAAAAATTGATGTTCTACTTTTTAAATACAAATAGAGAAAAAAGATCCATGTCTGAAATTTCAAGTCCATTTTTCTGATACATAAGCTGACTAGAAATTTTACTTAACTGAAAGGTGATTTCAGAAGTAACTGAATATTTATTCTACCAGGGCTGCTCTGTAAAAACTCTTCTCTCACAGGTGCTATAATTTTGCTCTCTATTGCATATATTACTGTAATCAAGTGCTTGAGAAGTGTATACTTTACTTTTCAAACAAGTGATGTTCTTCTTGATAGCAGACACCATTCTATAATTTTATCCCAAAAACTCCATCTTTATAGTAATGTTCTTACTCTGAATTCTGGCTGCTCTTTCTCCCCCTCAGTTATGAAACTTGCTTAGAATAACTCACATAAAATTAGTTGTCAAATTTGAAATGTTGAAACAAGATGTATCTCAGAAACAACTGAGCCAATAGAACAGCTGTCTTTTGACACTTGAGGTAAAGTATAGGAATCTTGAGTTTTCACTGCATTTGTATAATAGTACCAGCATGATTCCTGTCTATTTTTTTTATATAGAGGGTAACAAGTCTTAAGGATAAAGCTTAAAGGGTAAGCAAAACAAAACATATTCCTCTGAGAAGAATATTCTCCAGAATACTCCAGAAATGTATTAACATGCCTAAAATACGTTACATTTAAGACATTTATTACACACAGTGAAACTACAATTTCAACTGACTCATCTAATTTACCTTAAATTCTTATCTCTAGAAGCATTTTCTGTGCAGCGTTGGAAATAGTGGTCAAAATGACATTCTTTCTTCTATCACCTCACTATTAACAAAGATAGATGTATAAATCCTAAATTTCATCTTCATATCTAGTTTGAAAAGCAGTGCAAGAATCATGCGGCTCCTTTTTTGACAACTGTAGATTGTTCATAGAGAAGGTATTTTGGGGTCAAATGAATTTATCATGCAACAACACCACATGCAAACATAGGCTGCTATAGAATATTTTAAAGGATTCCTGTGTCTTTCAAAAGTGGGGTGCAATTTCTGACCATTTCTCTGGTAATGGATTCGACAGTCAAAACCACCGTAAGCCACAAATGAGATAAATATTGGTGGTTAACAAAGCATCAGTAGAATAGCGTTTATTTTTAGAAGTTGAAATACTGCAGCAAGCACATTTAGAGGATAATAAATGTAACTTAAAGATATAGAATTTATTCATTTCTAATGTTTTCTGCTTGTCACAAATAGAGTTAATATTGGTCAAAATAACGGTGTATAATTTTTTCATATCGTTGTGTGGGGAACAGCTTTTCTGTCCTCCTACTGTTAATATTCAGATTTCTTTTTCTTCTTACTCTTTATGATATACAAAGATTGAGATTCTCCTTCATCTTTCTTTTTAAAAGAGATAATTTGTATATAAAAATGTTATTTTTATTTCAATTTCCATTTTTATTTTTTTTACTATAATTACACTTTCTAAGCTACTGCCCCCAAATTTGAAAGCATAAATGTAAGATTTTTGTGTTAAGAGAGCAATGACATAGTCCTTAAAAAATGAAATTTTTCTTTCAGATCCTTTGAGCAGTCAGTTTTCATTTAGATGATTCATCTGTAGACAGCAAAATAAGTACATAGTTGTTTTTATTTTATTATTTTTTTTTTTTTTATATGCCAGGAAATTTCTCAATTGCTCTGTTAGTGTAGTTGTGTTTCTTTATATGAACTTTCAAAAAAGGTTCAAAATTTACAGTGTATGTTTCTAATTTATTGTTCAATTTTTAAATTAATGAACATCATGACATTTTAATTTGTACCTTGAAAAATAAATATTTATTTTTCTTCATGATCTTTCCTTCACACAAGGAACACAATGAAAAGAATTTCTGAACTTGATGTTGGCCTTCAAGAAGTACTTATTTGATACTATTTGAAACTGTAAAGTAAATTATTTTGGAAGAGATTTAAAATGGGGATAATCTACATATATATTGGTTTTAGAACCAAAGGGGGCCTGCAGTCAGTATATATTATGCTAAGATTCTATCACATTGTCTAATGGATTAGATTTTATTAAGTACTATAAAACAGCATGAGATGTTTTCAGTAGAAAGCAAATTGAACTGAAACAGATAATTAATTACTTCAACTCACTTTTTTTTCAACATATGCACAAACTTGTTACACTTGTGCACATTATATTTCGCATCATAAAACTGTCAGCATAAATTTTTGCATACCTAAAATAAATCAGTGTGTTTTTTCTTCAAAGTTTTAACAATTTTTCATACACAGAATCACTTTGTCCTGTTGGAATCAATGAACTCCTTAACAATTTCCATACTAACATGGTTTTCAGTATTTAATAAAATTGTCAAATTGTTATGTCCATGAGAGTCCTCCAATCTACCTTGATTCTAGTGAGCGATGTCCAGTGTATGTGAAAATGGTTTTTACTAAATAGTCAGCCAAAACTATACATTAAGAATCACTGGGACATTAACCCAGAGAATTACCCAGATCTTACTGTACTGGTGTATACATTTATAAAAAAGAAATTTGGTGAATACCTTTAGAGCATTTTTGGATTAAAAGCAGTTCAAAAAAGGATTCTTATCTTTATATTAATCCATACACTATGAAAAAAAACAAGATTGAAGCCCAGAAGACTATTAACCTATAAATAACATTGTTTATTATTTTTCATTACTTAGACAAATTTAGGGGAAAAAAAAAAAAAGAAGATATAGTGATAGAACTTTCTAATGAGATCTTAAGCTATTGAGAAATTCATAACATAAGATAGGATTTGCTTTCAACTTTGAAATAGGAGTGTTCTTCTATAGAGAGGGCACAGATTCCTTTCTGAGGTCAGTTTTTATATAAAATAGCAGTCGCATAACTTTTCCAGAAATGACTGGAGAAAAAAAACAAACAAACAAAAAGTTGTTGCATTAAGGCTGTGATGCTGGCTACAGTATTTTCTTTACCTTTTTTAATTCTCCAGAAAAAATTTTTTAAATAAAAACATAAATTCATGTACCTTTAAGCATAGCATAATTATACCACCCTTGCAAACTAAATTTATGCAAGTCAGAAGTCTATTGTACATAATATTTTTTTTGCAGTCATGTATATAGTTTCTCAAGGCAACCAAAAATTAATTAAATTACTTAACATAGATAAGACAACAGTTTTCCACATGCCCTCTTTAAAGCAATTGCTTTCTGAAACAACTGGTGGTACATAACTTCCCTTTCTGCATTCATGTTGAGGAATCATTGCCTTATCAAATATCACAAGCTATTTGAAGATCTCAGAAGATCCCTGTTTCTTTACTTCTTTACGCTGAGGTTGACGGAGCTCTGGCACAGGCTGCCCAGGGGGGCTGTGGAATCTTCTTCTCTGGAGATATTCAAGACCCGCCTGGACGCCTACCTGTGCGACCTTGTGTAGGAAACCTGCTTTGGTAGAGGGGTTGGACTTGATGATCTCTTGAGGTCCCTTCCAACCCCTATGATTCCATGATTCTATGATTCTATGATTTTATGATTCTATGATTTAATAATTCTATGATTCTTGTTAGTTACAATTTTCTTCGAAATCTCTCCTCTTAATGAAGAGCTTATGCATCCACCCACCCACCTTACTACATTCATATATGTACTCATTTTCTGCACTACAGGAAATGCATCAAGGCCCTGGAGCACGTCCACAGAAGGGCAACAAAGCTGATGAGGGGACTGGAGCACAAGCCTTATGGGGAGTGAGTGGCTGAGGGAACTGGGGTTGTTCAGTCTGGGTAAGAGGAGGCTCGCAGGGACGTTATTGCTCTCTATAACCACCTGAAAGGAGGTCGTGGCAAGGTGGAGGTCAGCCTCTTCTCCTATGTAACTAGTGACAGAATTTGAGAAAATGGTCTCAAGTTGTGCCAGGGGAAGTTCAGGTTGAATATTAGGAAGAAAGTCTCTGAAAAAGTGGTCAAATGCTAGAATGGGCTGCCCAGGGAGATGATGGAACCACTTCCCTTGGAGGTGCTCAAAAAGCGTATAGATATGATACACAGGGACATGGCTGAATGGGCAAAATTGGTGGTAGGTCAACAGTTGGACTTCGAGATCCTTTCCAACCTTAATGATTCTATGATTCTATGATTTACATGCGTATACCTGTCTCTCCACAACTGTGGAAATCTTTTGAAGCAAAGAAATCTTGCCATGTTTGTCTGTCTGTGGTTTTCACACCAAACTCATTGGAAGTCTCTTGTGGTCTCTATTTGTCTAGACAAAAAAAAAATGATTTCTAGAAATGTTTTGAGTTAGAGTGCTGAGAGCAAACTAAGTGTATTCTTTGAGACTGAATACAGGCATTACCATATGACTCCCCTTCCTCTGAAAGAAGTTATTCTTATGAGGAAAACTAATTCCTATTTCTATTTACAGTGCTTTTATTTGAGAAACTTTCTCTATGTTGTTATCTTACAATCCTTAGAGATATTCTAGTTTTAGTCAGTCATTGTTGATCATCATTGATGATCTCTAGAGGTCCCATCCAACCCCTACAATCCTGTGATTCTGTGATTCCAGTCTCCAAACAGTCCAGATGATACTTTTTAACTGCTGCTTAACACAACATCTGTAAATATCTGCCTTGTGCTTCAAGATAAAACAAACATCTGCCTATTACTGTTTGTGAACTATAAGCAGTGTGGTAAAATAGTAACATTCCTAATATTCCTCTTTTTTTTTTTTTTTATTAATAGAGCGCGTAGTAAAATGGGGATTCCCCCTTACACAATTTAAATTCAGTGAGGCACTGAACAGCTTTTATTTGTGTATACATTATACATATACACATAGGAATGTGAATAATATTTTTTTAGTGAAACGATTTAAAGAAATCATTTGAATAGGGATGCATATTATTCCATTTAATGCTTAATATTCTCTCTGAAAATAAACAAAATTGAATAAAAAGCAGAGATAAGCATTAAATAGGAGCATTCTACAAACAATTGCTCATATAACTTTTTTTCAGCAGAATATCTTTATACTTTTACCAATTAAAAGAAATTAAAATCTTTTCCGTCACTATGAACTCTGTTATACAATTAATCATACAAATTTGTGAAAGCAAGGTGTTTGAGATGTTTCAATTAGTTTTTTTTTAGGAATTGAGATATCTGTTTTTATTTATTTATTTATTATTATTATTTTCTTACAGAGTCTTTATGTGTTCAAATTATTATTTTTTCACTTTACAAAAGAAAAAGCAGCACCTTTTCTGTACTAATGGTTAGATCATAGTACTCAATAGCCTTGCAGACTGGTCCACTATACTAATCTGTTAAAATCTTGCTGATTGATCTTGTCAGTGATAAGATTTTTTTTTTATTTTATTTTTGGCATTAGGAAAGGGTTTGATGTTTTATTTTCCAGCTTGACAGACACAGTTAATCTTTTTAGTAAATGCATTTTCCCTTAAGGAAAGATGACATCGCTGGTAAATAATGGTTGTTATCATTTCAGTTTTACAGATGATATATTTTCTTCTAAATATACTCAAGGGTGATCTTTGCTGTCAGTGTCTGCCTTATTCTCATCTTCTGAATTTGGACATTGTTGATAGAAATTTGCAGTGCTTTCACTGGAATTGAATCTTTTAGCTCCCTTAGATAAAGTTTCAACATGTTCCTGATAACACTGTAAAAGAAGTGTTTTGTGTGATAAAGTTGTGAAAAAATTATTCCATAAGTGTATTTGTTGTTTTTAGGAAAAAAAAAATAGGAGATAGAATAGGGGAAAAANTGTCTGCCTTATTCTCATCTTCTGAATTTGGACATTGTTGATAGAAATTTGCAGTGCTTTCACTGGAATTGAATCTTTTAGCTCCCTTAGATAAAGTTTCAACATGTTCCTGATAACACTGTAAAAGAAGTGTTTTGTGTGATAAAGTTGTGAAAAAATTATTCCATAAGTGTATTTGTTGTTTTTAGGAAAAAAAAATAGGAGATAGAATAGGGGAAAAAATTGTCTCCAGACGAACAGAATAAAAAGACATATATTAGAATTTACTGTTTTTTCTCTCATACTGAGATTTTCTTTAAAATATATACTTCTATTATTTATCTCCAGTGATTATTTTGAATTCTTAGTTAGAAATACGAAATAATGAACAATACTGTACTTTAATTTTAGTGGAAATCCAGCTTTCAACAACAAGCAACCACTTTTTTATTAGACTATTTCAATTTCAAGAAAAAAATAAATATTGCAATATCTTCTTGTGACATAATTTCAAAAGCAAATAACAACAAAACATGAATATTTTCAAACTTAAATATTTCTATTTGTGGGTTGTTTTTTTTTTAATTTTCAGGGGAAATATTATAAAGTCTCAGGAGCAAATATTTATATTTTGTTAGAAAAAGTTTCCCATAAAGTGCAAAAACCAAAAAACATATATATATACAGTTATGGAGAAAGATTTATTGCTAAATTTGGAATGAAAAATCAGATTTCTTTTGCTTATTGAGAGTATATGCAGTGTAGTTCTGTGACTAAAGCCTATGGACAGAAGTCAGAAGGATCATTCTTGTCTGGCATTCTAGCTGTAGCCAGAATAATGGTATCTAGCCTTATATAGCCTTATTAAGCATGTAGATTCAGAAATCACTGTAAGCATCATAGGGAAATTAAACTGTAACAGATGAAAGAAAAAAAAAGTCTGTTCTTGAGTTGTAGTTATCACTACTCCTTAAGATCCAGAGACTTGTCCTAGGCCTGACAGTATACAATATTTTCTGTAACGAATGAAGGAACTGAAAGTATGCTTGTTAAATTGTAGACAATCTCACATGGAGAGACTTCGAATGGGTTGAATATCTGAATTAGAATACTAAATGATCTCAACATTACTCATGTAGAAATGCTGACAGAGATAAGAGATTAGCAGATCAGATACAGTCACAGCCTTCATACATTTAGAAGACAATTTTTAAAAAGTGCATTAATTCTTCCCAATGCCTAGGAAAAAAAAAAAAATTGTTTCATTGAGATTTTGAAAAACAAAAGCTATTTAGATGTATTTTCTCAATATAGATGTATTTCAGTATAGTGATAAAAACTGCTTGTATATATTTTTCAAAGAGAATATATCTATTAGAAATGGCAAAAATATTTTAAGTTTTGCCTTGGGGAATGAGATAGACCTCATGGGTTTTCTGTGTGCCTTCCAAAACTTTTTTCATAATTTCTTTCACAATCTTACTGCTGAAAATGAGATAGTAGAAATAAAGGGATCACATTAACTGTGTGAAGATTATTGACATAAATAAAAACAAAAGACCAACCACATAAAGAAAAAAATAAAGGAACTAGGAAAATGTAATTCCACATCATTTTAAATAATTTAGACATTTGAATTTGCATAAAAGAAATTATAACACTAATGTTTGTAAGAAAATACTTTCAATTGTATGAATGTGTGTTTTTATGGTTGGTGTGCTTAAATGAATTTTGGATTTTACATTTTACTTTTACTATCCAGATGATGTCTAAAAGTAAAAAAAGTATATATATACCTCCTCTGTAAGTGAGCCACCTCTCCTTTTGAACCATTGACTTTCATTGTTAATTGTCATTAGAAAGCATTTATATAATTCCCATGTCAAATAATTCTTTATTATCTTGAAGGCATAAATACTACTGCCAAGGGAATACTTAAAATATGCAGAAACCATCAATGCTTGTGGGTTCTTCATTAGTAGCCCCTGCAAAACACTGGAAAATGCTGATGAAGCTCATGGTTGAATGCTTGCCATTTTAGCTTAGTGCCTTTATAGGTCAATATTAAGGCCTTTATATATAAATCTCTTCTAGTCATAAAAGTACATGTAAAACTTCAAGCTATCCTTAAGTGAAAAAAAAAAATTTATGGTAGTATGGTTTAGATTAGCATGCCAAAACTTTCCAATATTCGATAATTTATATGAATATTTAATGAATTAACCTTATTGCAGAAGTGTAGAGGTATTTTTTCCTATCTCCTTTTCCTTTTCATTCACTTACAACACACTCTTTCTAATTCACAGTTCCAAAGTGTTTCTCTATGAGTGCACACTTGGAAGTGATGAAAGGAAGGATGATACTAGCATGAAATCACATGGAGATCTTATGAAAGGTGTCCAGAAAGATTGTAACAATGATCTAACAACTGAAAATTGTTTGTACCTTCACAAGGTGTAGGGGAAAAGAGAGAGTTGGTTCCTCAAGACTCCTCTTTGAGAAAATATCCAGCCTGTCCAGTGCTGTACGCAGTTTGTTCCAGCCAGCTCCAGTGTCCTCATTGCAGGGCATGACTAGACCCAGTTGCCACAGGTCAGTAGCTTGGGGAAAGCTCTTAAGAAATGGTAAAAACACTGATCAGAGGGAAGAATAAAAAAAAATAAGGAAGAAACAACAGAGGACATGAGGTCAGTGAAAGAGTGGGAGAAGGTTCTCCATGCGCCAGAGCAGAGGTTCCCCTGAAGCCTCTGGAGGTTTTGGAAATGACTATGTTGTAACAGGAATTTCCCTGCATCCCATGGAGTACCTCACACTGGAGAAAATATTCCCTGAAGGAAATACAGCTTGTGGAGAGAACAAACAGTGGAGCAGGGGAAAAGTGTAATGAGGAAGAGAAGCTGTTACGGAATGAAAACTGCCCCACTTCCTTGTACTGCCTGGAGTAGGAGCAGGACGAGGATTTGGAATTGGAGTGAGGTTGAGTTCAGAAGGAACTCTGGTGAGAGAGGGAGAAATTTTATTTTTTTGTCAATGTTTCTTTCAGTCCTACTCTATTTTATTTAACAGTAAATTAAATTTCCCTCAAGTTGAATCGATTTTGCCCATGACTCTTGTCAATAAAGACACTGGCATTGCACCTGCCAAACCATGGTGGACCCTCTCCCCGATATAGTCAAGAAGAGAAAACCAACTTGACAGGAGAGGAGGAATGGCAGGTGCCAGCTCAGTGACACAGGCAATCGCCATCCCAACGTCAGTTCCCCAGCTGCCTCTATTTAATAGGTTTGAAGCCCTGTAAACAGAGGGAGAGGTGAGTGAGGATACAGTGGGAGATCTGCCTCCAAAAGTGTCTAAGGTGAGGCAGTCAGCTCCACACCTCAAGACTGCCTCCACTAGGAAAAAAAGGAGGGTGATTGTCATAGGTGATCCCTTTTGAGAGGAACAGAGGGCCCTATATGTCAGCCTGATCCTAACCATAGGGAGGTGTGGTGCCTCCCTGGGGCCTGGGTTGGGGATATTACTAGAAAACTCTCCAGTCTGATCAGCCCATCTGATTATCATTCTTTATTTATTGTTGAGGCCAGCAGTGATGAGGTAGCTGTCAGAAGCCTGAGGACTATAAAAAATTATTTCAGAGGGCTGAGGAGGTAGTACAAGAAGGAGGAGGAGAAGGAGTGCAAGTAGGATTTGCCTGTATTCCTACAGTGTCGGAAAAGAACACTGATATGTCCATGGAAACCCATCTTACAAACACTTGCCTGAGAAGCTTGTGAAAAGAATTTCAGGTTCTTTAATCATGGAGTGGTTTACTTGGCACCTGGACTGAGGTCTGCTGATGGGTCTTGCCTGCCTCAAAGGGGGAAACAGACCCTTGCCCAGGAGCTGGCAGGGCTTGTAGAGAGTGCTTTAAACTAGGTATAAAAGGAGAAGGGGATAAAAACAGGCCCACTAGAGATGAGCCTAGGGGAATTATAGCAGAAGTAGGGGTGAGGCGAGGGGCTCAGCTGAAGTGCATCTACACAAATGCATGCATCATGGACAACAAACAAGAAGAGATGGAAGCCATTGTGCAGCAAGCAAACTGTGACCTAGTTGCAATTATGGAAAAATGGGATCACTCCCATGTCTGGGGTGCTGCTATGTATGAATACAAACTTCAGAAATGATAAACAAAGAAGGAGGGGAGGTGGTGAGGCTCTCTATGTTAGACCATGCTTTGATGTTACTGAGCTTGAGGCTGGGGATGGTAAGTTTGAATCCCTAAGGGTAAGAATCAAGAGGAGGGCTGACAAGGCAGACATCCTGGTGTGTTATAGATCACCTAACCAGGATGAAGAGGCACAGGAGGTGTTCTACAAGCAGTTGTCAGAAGCTGCGTGATCACCAGCCTTTGTCCTCATGGGGGACTTCAACTTCTCCTACATATGCTGGGAATACAGCACAGCACAGAATGAGCTGTATAGGAGGTTTCTAGAGTGTATGGAAGATAATTTCCTTCTGCAGCTGGTGAGAGAGCCTACCAGAGGAGCTGCTCCACTAGACCTGCTGTGCACAAACAGAGAAGGTCTGGTGGGAGATGTGGAGATCAGGGGCTGACTTGGACAGAGTGCCCATGAAATGGTAGAGTTCTCAATTCTTGGTGGAGCCTGGATGGGGACATTGTCATGGTTTTGTTTTTTGTTATCAGTATTCCACATAATAACATCATGTAAGACAGTGGGAGTTAAAGATTTTATGCTCCAGTTCCATGCATTGACAAATTTCTGGGTACCTGGTTCTCAGAAGAGAAGGAGAACTATATAACCCAGAGGACTTTACATTCCCGTTTTCCACTCAGAGGGAAAGATAAAACTGCACAAAAGTTCCAGGACTGCCCTTTTTTGCTGCTCATCTGCAATGGGAGATCCCTAGCTGTCTTGACTTCAGCTTCAGTGTAAGGCCTTCGGTTTTGGACACTCTCTCTCTCTCTCATTTTATTTGATTTATTATCCTCAGTTCCAACTATATTCTAGTATATTGTGTTATTTTTCATTCTGATATCTTATTTAGTAAATTAGCTGTCCTCCTCAGATCATTGTTGTTGTTTTGCTTTTAGGCCCATCTCCCTCTCCTCTCCCTTTTCCCCCTTCCCTTTCCAGGGACATGGGTTCATAGGTCCAATCACCCCATTAGTCATGGAACTGGGTAGAACTGGCCTGTAAACCACTGACAGACAGCGAAACATGAGCCAGCAGTGTGCCCAAGTGGCCAAAAAGGCTAATGGTATTGTGACTTGTATCAGAAATAGAGTTCCCTGCAGGAGCAGGGAAATGGTCATCTCTCTGTACTCAGCACTGGTGAGGCCACACCTCAAGTACTGTGTTCAGTTTTGGGCCCCTCACTTCAAGAAGGACATAAGGCCTCAGAACATGTCCAGAGAACAGCAATGAAGCTAGTGTGGGGTCTGGAACACAGACCTTCTAAGGGACAGCTGAGGGAGCTGGGATTGTTCAGTCTGGAGAAAAGGAGGCTCAGAGGAGACTTTATTGCTCTCTATAACTACCTGAAGGGAGGCTGAAGTGAGCTGGGTGTCAGCCTCTTCTTTCTTGTAACTAGTGATAGGACTAGAGAGAATGGCTTCAAGTTGTGCCAGGGAAGATTCAGACTGGACGTTAGAAAATTCTTCTTCTCTTTTGGAGTGGTCAGATGCTGGAATGGGCTGCCCAGGGAGGTGGTGGAGTCACCTGTTCAAGAAACATTTAGATGTTGTGTCGAGGGACATGATTTAGTGTGAACTATTGGCGATAGGTGGACGGTTGGAGTGGATGACCTTGTAGGTCTTTTCCAACCTTGGTGATTCTATGATTCTGTGGTGGTAACTGATAATCTCTACCTCCATACACAAGCTTTGCCTATCCTCTTATTTCAGCCTGCACCTTTCAGGATGGGAAGTATGAGAACAGCTGAGTGGGAATTCTCATGCAGGCCAAGGTGTCACGAATGCACAATTTCACCTTCATGCCTAACAGCTCAAGACCACTACGTGCTTTTACAACCTGAGGATCTTTTCTTTTTCTTTAAAAATTTTTTTTAAGTCTTATTTTGAGGGACAAAGGAGCAATTGTAACATATAATTTACTTCCTGATATTTTATCTTATTTCTTTAATACTAGGTATCTTTCTAAAGTAAGAAAAATGACAGAGAACTATTCTCATGTCAATTGTAAGATTGTATGATAATGAGACCAGAACTGAGAAAAAAATCAGTGCAGTCCCAGGACAAGGACAGGAATGAAAATAAGAAATGGATATGAAATTATTCCTTTCTCCTTGTTCTCCCGAAGTGGAAATTAAAGCAGAGCATAGACAACTTCTCCACTTTTGTTGGTTGAATTCATTCCAATAGAAGAATGTACTGCTAATCTTCTCAGCCATTCTATCTCTTTGAGATAATTTTTTATTTTTTTGGCAGTGGGATGGTATGTGACATCAATAAAGAAAAATAGAAATAATTAATGAAAGTTGAAATGCCGATGGGGAATATGCCAAATCCTTTGTCATGCTATCACTAAACCCACTGCATTCGGCTGGTTAGGTGTGAAATTCCATAATGTCATCTTTAAAAGCTATCTTTTGACAGCTTGTTACCAAGTATTAAAATGCATTGATCCCCTCTGAGGATGAATGACTGAATTTATTGATGGACTTAAAAACAAGATGGGAGTTTATCATCTCTTAATGCCATGAACCTGTTACAGTGGACATGCAATATCAGAATACATTGTTATCAAATATATCTTATCTTATGTAAAAATAAAAGATGTCAGGCTGATCTGTGTTACTCAGATAAATCTAGTGAATCTGGAGTGATGTAAAAAAGAAATATTTCTTATTTTTCCCATTAAAGAATGCCTTTTCAAAGTAAGAAAGCATTTTTAACTCATGTGAAAAATTTGGTAATCTTTTCTCCTTGTCAGACTTCATGGTCATTTGAGAAGCCACTGATAGTTTCACCACCGAGATACAGTGCTCAGAGTAGAAAGGGGAAAACAAGTTTCTTCCTTCCTAGCAATTCTGCAGTTAATGCACCAAGTCAGAAAATCACTTCATCCACCAGGTCTCAGACTGTTCAGACAGTAGATTAAACACAGATCTACGTGTTTGTGCAATTAATTCAATATAGATAACTTTGAATGTCCTAAGAAGAGGTTTTAAACTGATAAATTCAAAAATTCGGTTTGACAACCTTATTTCTGCTACAGGCAAGGACAGTTTAAGTCATGACAGAGATAAGGGATGAAAAACTTCTTCAACTGACTTGATATAAGCGATAAGTGCATCTCTTGGAATGTTCTTTTAGACAGCAGCATCGTCAAGAAGGTTTTGATCACCATGAAAGTGTATGCATTGAATGAGAGTGTTTTTAATAAAGATATGACAAAAAGATGCAGCAGTATTCAACAGTGGATATAAATGTCCTTTTAAAAACATTAAGTATTTAAAGAAACATTGAAAAAATATTCCTAGAAAATGCTGGTAGCAGTTTCTTGCTTTTGTGGTCCTTATTTACATTTAAACAAAATCAGACTGGACATGTTGTACAAATAGTGTGACTTCTTTAGTTCTGGAAACCACACATGGAAAATACTATTGACAGTACAGTAAGAAAACAGCAGACTTAACCTTTTTCTAAAGCAGTTAGTCATCGTAATAATGCAATCACTGTGGCTTCACTAGATTTTATTTTAATCCATTAGTGTATGGCAGTTTTTTCTGATTATTCCAGAATTGCATTAAAGGATATACTAAATTCTGACAATAGGTTGTGCAAGGGTAGCACATTATCGAGAGAAAGCCAATTCAGTCAAAATAAATTTATGCTTTAATCTAGGACATGAAGGGAGAGAAAACAGTGTCATTACTCTGATATATAGCATTAAATGTCTGGAATATAAGTTAACAGCCCAGTTCCATTCAAGTAGTCTCATTTCATAAAATAGTCCACAAGTTTTCAGCCAGAAATTTGTAAGAAATGTAAATATCTATTTTACATTTATAAAGCATAATTCATTTTCATTCAGTTTAATGCTATCTCTTATGTGCAGTATTTAATTTAAGTTTCCAAAGTTTCAGCTCAAATTAAAAACTGTCAAATATCTGAAGGCAGAAAATACTAATACCACAATCTATTAATATATATTTTTTTCATTTATATGTTTCTTAACATAGATGTTCTACCTCTTTTGGCCAATAAAAACACACTGAATGTTTTTCTTAAAAAAAAATAAATCTCTTTTGCATTTTATTGGACACTACAAATATGTATTAATTTACATGTAGGCACCGTATGTGATTTTTTTTTTAATTTAAATCTACAAAATAAAAGTTTTATTTCAGATAAGCTGTGTTATCTTTCAGCCAGATTCACAATACCCTTAAATACTTCTTTACTTCTGAAAAACAGGGCTAAACTTTCTTTTAATTAAGAGGCAACCTGGGATGTGAAGGTTGTGGGCAGCACTGACGTAGTGAAATCCTGAAGGGAGGAAGAAAAGCAAAAAGCAAGATCACAGCACTGCTTGCTGCTAAGATGGCCTGGATTTCTGTAATATCTGTATTTAAGGAACAAAAACTTCCTCAGGAACTCCTGCTATTCTTGCTGTTTCTTCACATGATCAAAGTAATTACAGTTTTGATTACTAACATCGAGTCTTTGTTCCGTATACTTTTACTGTTGATTTTTCTTTTGGGTATTACAGAATGCAGTAGAATAGTGTCAAAACAAATTATGTCCTCATTCAAATCTCCAAGTCCAGCCAGGTGAGAAGAAGGAGAAAGGGAAGTTGGGAAAGAAATATGAATTGACATCAGATGTCAATTAGATGCCAGAGAGTCTCTGGAGTTTTGACTAATTCACTGTTAGTTCTTAAACTCTCTTTTTATATTTTTTCTGCATCTGGATGACATTTTTAACTACGTACAAATCTGATATAACTCACTATCTTCAGGAGTTAGCTGTGTACAGTCTCAAAACAGATCTGTGTTGTTCTACAATCAAGATGTACAGGCACCATATTAGAATTATTATAGGGTGGAAGTATTAAAGTACTTCTCTGAAGTATTTTAGAGAGAGTAAATTATTTTACTTTTTAACCTTGAAGTTCATTCAATTTTCTCCTGAAATAGGATGAAGACTTACCCAAGCCTGATTAGAATAAAAGTATACTTTATTTCCTTTAAACCTGTTGATGTCTAGGAGTCATCTGTTATACCTGATTCATTTGCAAGCAACTCTTGGGCTTGAAGAGCTGCCAAATTATCATCTCCTCTTTCAATAGCTAGTTGGAATTTTTTCAGTGAGAAAAGTACCTTTCACCATAAGTTCCACTTCAGTGATTAAGTACATCAATGATGTGAACGTCAAAGATTCTAATTGTGTTTTGCTTATTATCTGCACTTTAATAAAACAAGCAACAAGAATAAATAATGTGTTATAGAAAATTTATGATTCCCAAATTCATCATTTTATGCATATCCTTACAATTCTGCACTAAATTCTAATTTGAAAGTAGTGCTAGAAGAGTCAACAGACAATATAATATCCTATGAAATAACCTAGATTGATATAATGCATAACTGAGGTACTACATTCTTCTTTCCAATTCTCCATCATTATTTACTGCATTCCTGGAGATATCTCATACTGACCTTGAATGCCTCCAGGAATGGAATATCCACAATTTTCCAGTCAGCTTGTTTCCATGCTTTATCACCCTTTGTGTAAAGAATTTCTTCCAAACAACTAACCTCAATTCGCCCTCTTTTAGCTTTAAGTGATTCCCCCTGGTCTGTCTGGTATATTGTGTAAAAATTTGGTCCCCCTTGTATTTCCATTTCCTTCCTGTGCAACTTCAAAAAGGTGTGGATGTCTCACAGTTCCAGTGACACATATACCATGCATATGCCCTCATCTTTGGAACGTCTTAATTGCATCTTCTTCCTCCATTACGGAGGAGCAGTTTTAGGAGTCTTCTAACAACTACTCTAAGTGTCATAACTACGGCACTGAAGAGTATGGAGCAACATCCTCCTATCTCCACCTTGATCTCTTCACACAAATGAGAGCAGAAGTGTAACACGGAATATGATAGATGATTCACCTTTTATTTATTTATTTATTTATTTATTTCTTAATCAGACCTCCAGTGTTGCATATCAGAACAAGAATTTTTACATTCCCGCATTTGATATCAATACTGCTCTCTGAGACAGGGGAGTTCGCAGTTTTTATACCTATCAAACTTTTCTGCACAGTTCTTCATTGAATTGTATCTTCAGTCCTGTCACCGTTATTTCTTCTACCTTCTGATCTGTATGAAAAGGACTTTATAGATAATGAAGAAGCTTGCATTCTCAGAATATTAATCACAAATTAACTATATTTTGAATAACATTACTCCAATTGCCTTCCTTTAATTAAATTCCTGGACTTGTGCAAGAGATTTGCACAATCTATTTCTTCTCTTTGGTATTCGTATACAATTAGAAGTGAGGTCAAATGGTTGGAGTGTAATGCTTCCTCTTCCATATTTTCTCAAAAATTTGTTATATTCAAAAGTATGTAAATAATAACTGGCTATTATTTCTGAACTGATGTAGGTCAGAGAGCAGGATAAACTTATAAACTGGTTTGATCAGGCAGTAACCTATCTCTCACTTCTCTTTTAGTTTGGTCATGTTTATACTTGTTTCCTTAAATTGTGTATGCTACTATCAGAACAGGCTCACACATGCTCAAGCTGTCTCTATCCCTGTTTACTGTCACAGTCCATTTGTCTTTCAGAGTAAGTCATGATTAGGTGCTATTGAGAACAGTAATACCCTCTTTTCAATAAACTTTGCTTCTGTTTCCCTGAGCCTAGAAAACTTAATTATCCAAGTTCCACTCATAAGATGAGGACATCTAGGTCTGTACTGCTGAAAATGACACAGCTTGACTTGCAGGGCTTATGTATTTTGTTTTTTCTAAGTACATTATGGACTGGTATTTATGCTCTATTACTTTAGAACTTTGCTATCCCTCATCAGTCAATATTTTAGTATTTTTTTCTTTTCTAATTACTATAACTGTTATATGTAACTCATTAATTTAGTACTGACATTTTCAAAAGTTCTTGCGACATATCTGACAACCACTATCTGGAAAATTTATCATTAAGTGTACTGTATGCTTCTTTCAAGACACTTTGCCAAGAGTATCAAGAAAACATCAAGAAGAAAAAGTGTCAGACTAGTATGTGACAGACCAGCAGGAGAAGCTAAAACTATATGTGTGAAATGCTGTTTGATAAAGGTTGAGAAGTACATTTGATTTTTAGAGCTAATCAGTAGTGAGCTGAGAATAGAACTCTGAATTTTAACGCCTTCTATGTCCAGATCATGTATCAAGCCCAGCACTTTCTAGATACAGGTGAAAATAAGTCTTGGATGGCTGACATTATTTCTAGGGAAGAAGGAGGTGAACATGATGCTGATTTCCCATGCATATGCAGTGGCTATAATTTGCTTTAAAGTGCACTATAGAAATACAAACTGCAAGTAATAAGGTGGTATAAAAATGCTCAACTGAAACCTGATTTCACATTTGGTGAACAGATTACCATCATGCTTTTAAGCTATGTAGACTTAACAGGGAGTAAAAATGATGGTCTTAGTTCTGCACATTGTGTGTACTAGCTGATTCTTTGCCACCACACAGATAAATTCAGTACCAATCTTCCTCTTCTTTGTTCTTCCTCCAAAATTCAGAATATACCATTCAGTAATTCACAGGCACTTACAGCTGGATAGATTTTTATGGGGAAACAGTGTTGTTTCCAGATTCGCAAATTATTTCTATTATATGAACAGCTAATTCCATGCCTTATAGAATCATGTTCTTAGAGAAGCAAACAGTAATACTTAGCTTGAAATCAACATGAGACTCTGGGAGGGAACACAATACTCTGTTTAATGAACTGACCTTATTATTGAATGAAATCTTTCAGCTCAGGCCTCTGGGCATAATCTGATACAATTTATTAGAAAACAAATCCAGATTGCTTTAGTTTTTAGCTTCAGTAGGTAATTCCTTCCTAAGACTAACAAAGGCACAATGTACAAAATAAAAACAATATACTAATAGTTTTTTTTTTTTTTTCTGAAATTAAAGTACATCATATTTTTCGGAGGTAACATAAGAATAAAGTAATAGAACTGTAACTCCCCAAAGTGACTGAAATAAATAATTCATAAATGACGCATAAGTATATAAAAAGCAGGTGGATTAGAGCTATGAATGCAGTGAATTGAAGTGTTAGGATTGGCAATGGCATTCATGTACTGTATTCAGCCTCTGAGGAAAATGGATCAAGAATTCTGTAGAGTAACATTAATACAGCACCAATGAGTCCCTTGAAGTTTATTTTTAATGACTGGCAGCAGAGCGCTCTCTGCAAGAAGCCCCTTTTGAAATAATTTTCTCTAAGTCTATAGGAGTGAAGTTCACCTCTTTTCAGGGATTCAGTCCATTCTTTTCTGCTGTACATCACAATTATGTGCATAACATGGATTCCCTGGGGAAGACTGAAGAAAAAGACAGCAAAGCAGAGCATTTCAGTGATTCATTTTCAGCTATGCGTATACTGAACATTTGTAGGAGTGGGTGAAGGTGGAAAATTTTTATAACAGAAGGGATGGTAATAGGAAAGCATTTAAGATTGTAGAAACAAATGATTAATAATATACTTGAACCTTTATAATGCTCACTTTTTATGAAGAATAATTGTGGGAATATTCTTTAATGTACACTTTATTCAAATAAATAAATATTTATGTTGCTGCATGGAATATAATAGAACAAGTTAATCCTAAAACTATGGTGAGGAATACACTCATAATACAGTAGTACATAGTTAAAAGTACCTACATATATGAACTGTGTACGTGCATATCTAAGTAATAAACACTTTTTTACATACCTCTATTTCCTTTTAAACTACCAGTTCATAACAGGTATTGATGAGGGTGATGTGCAGGTGAGTCACTGTTGTGAGAAAGGTGATTCTGATTTCCATTTTTTTGATGGAATTAATTAATTTTGGGAAGCTGACATCATCACCTCAAACCATGGATGAAAGGTAGACATAGAAGCATGTAATCATGTACATTTAAAGCTTTTATTACAAAGATTCATTAGAGAAAATTCCTTCAATTTAATTTAATTATCTATATCCGAACTAGCAATGCCTGGCAGTCTTCATTGACAGTGAATAGAAGTAGGCATTTTTAGGGCATGATTCATCTGACCTATTTTAGACAGTTATGTGGTGATTCAAATGTTAGAAATGCCTATTTCTTTCCCCTAATTATAAAAAAGAGCTTGTGATGACTAAGTCAACTGTATATGGAAGTACTATGAATATATTTTTGGTCAGAGACCTCCCACTTCATATTACTGTCAACAAAATGAATTCATGTTTAAAAAATCTCAAGTTATTCAAGTTTTCCATGCAGTGACTAAAACTATACCTAAAAGTATAATACCATATAATACTATATAATACTATAATACTATAATAATAACTCTTTCTCTGTCTGTGGAAAACAAGTGACAAAGGAAAGAAAGTATCTGACATGGTTAGCATACTGATGAGAGTAGTAAAATCAACACCTTAAGAAAGAGAAATGAGACCTACGTTTCTCAGAAGAGTATTTAGGTCCATATTGGTTTTATTCTGGCATAGCAGTGGTGAAAAAATGACTCTTCCAGACTTTATTGTCCCAGCAGGTTTTGAGTGCTGAGGTTGAAGTAAAACACTTGATTTCAATAAAAGGCAGTCATGCACTTGCAGCTCTGATCTCTAGCTGTATTCGCAAACAGATGGAGACTTTTCCTTGCAAACGATAACCTCATATATCTTAGCAAAGTGAATTGTGTGTGGTCAGTGCTAGGAGAGCCACTGAATAGATAAAGGTTCATGATGTACAAACCTGTACAAACCTGTACAAACATACCCCAGGTTATGGAGTTTCTTAATATCTTGGCTTCAATGTTTTGACTCAAGGATACACCAATGTTTTGATTCTGAGGCAGATGAAAACTGCAGTATGCTTCTGATTCACTTGTTATGCATTCTGCTATATTCAGCATTTGTGTACATCTGCACAAACCACGGCATTCTCACATATCAAACAGACAAGTAATCAGGAAAACTCAGAAAAAAAAAAAAAAGAAAAAAAAGAAAAAAATAAATAACTCAGAAAAGCAAGAAAGAAGTGTGCAAGTAAGCAGCAAATAAAGGTACAACGGAACATGGTGCTCAGCAGTATTTCATCACAATGTGGAGTCATGGTGGAGGAAGGTTGTTGACTGAGAAGCAAGCTGCTACTCAAGCCACTGGCTCTTTCCTTGTCTCAGTGCCCTGGTTCAGAAGGAGTGGCAGGACAATGAGAAGAGTAGAGGTGAAAAAATAAAGCTGAAAAAAGTAAAAAATTCTCTCTTGAATTACAATCTCCTGAGAAATTAAATTTGTTTATGAGATAGAAGTGTTAAGAATAAACTCCAGCTCCCCTTAGTACAACTATGATTATTTCATAAAAATAAACATATTTTATTCAGATGTTTTACTAGTGTAGTTAACACTATTTCATTGAACATGAAAATTCTTTTTTTTCTATTGAACTTTTATAACCAGTTGATATGGTTAAGGCAATTCAGCTATTTTATATATGAACATGGCAAATGCTCTAACAATTCATTAAGAAATTTTTCTATTCTATTGCTTATTTATTTTTCTCTCAGAAAATGTCTCTCCTAAATATATATTCCTTTTGTAAATAATAATAAAATGTATAATAATGATTTTGGCTTTGAGTGTTCCTCCCTCCTGCAGGGATCATTCTGGTGGGATGACCATGGATGATCTCCAGGTGCTCATCAAGTAACTCTCTCAACTCTCCAACTTTCAGTAGGACAAGTGAAGAAGTAAGATTGAAAAAACTCATGGGGTGACATAGGGACAGGGAGATCGGTTATGATCATTATCATAGGCAAAATAAACTTGACTTTAGAAAGACTAATTTATTTCCAATTAATAACAGAGGACATCAGTGAAAACCAAAAAAGACAAAAGAGAAATTCCTTTTCTCCACTCCCTTTCTTCTTTCTCCTTTCTTGGAGCAGTTCAGGGAGATGGGGAATAAACAGAGCTCAAGACCAGTTCATATCTGCCTCCCCTTCCTTCCCACATTCTTTCCCTGCTCCAGCATGGAGTCCCTCCTATAGGATAAAGTTGTTTGCAACTTACTCTTATATGGGTCCTTCCCAAGAGCTGCAGTTCTTGTAGAACTGTTCTAGCATGGATCTCTCCATGGACCCAGAAACAGACTGCTCCAGCTTAGGTCACCCATCAGCTACAGTTTCTGCCCTACAAACCAACCCAGTGTGAACTCCTCTCCATGAACTGCAGTTTCCTTCACGGGTATTCCCTTCATTACTGCAATACGGAGATCTGCGCCTTGTGGTGCCCACGGGCTGCAGGGGGAACACCTATTCCACTATAGGCCTCTTCTGGGCTGCAAGGAACTTCTGATCAATGCTTGGAGCACCAGCTGCTCTCATTTTCTGATCTTGGTTCCTACAGCACTGTTTCTCAAATAAATGCTCACTTATTTTTCTCAGAAGGCCCCTTTGAAGACTGTCAATCCATAGCTGTATTCCCTTTTACTGCACTTCTATTATAGGATGATAGATAATAAGTTCTACATGTAATAACTACATGCAACAGTTACTAGTAGCTAACATCTGCCCCTCTCTCTGTGAGGATATGTTGCACAACTGACTAAGAAACACTAACCTTCCATATTTGATAAGTTAATATATGAAAGTTAATTTATTCAGGAGCTTTTCTAAGACTCATTTTGTTTAATTACTGATTAATTCCGTAATCTAAAGGATTTTTTCTTTTGAGGTCATCAGTGATCTCAACCTCCAGAATTTTAGAGGTAGACCTTGTTCTTCTCCACAATGGCAAGATAATTACTTTAAAAGTGTGAAGTAAATTTAATGTAATGCATACCTCTGCATATAGCATGTAATCAGAAGAGCAAAGAATCATCTTATGCAAACATATGGAATTTTTTTTTTAAAAAAGGGTGTGAAATCGACCTGCGAGACTGTAATTCAAGTCAGAGACCTTTTGAAATCCAGTATAGAATGCAACAAAATAGTTTAGTAAGACCCCAACTGATTAAATTTATTAGATTGTGACAAAGTCACCCAAGGGAAATAGTATGACCATCATTTGACCCTTGTAGAAATGAGGCTATGCAGGGGTGAGCTCGTCTAGGGAGCAGACTATGCTAGGTGACCATGTAGATCTTCTATTTTTACCATTAATTTCAGTTGTTTCATAAACTCTGGCATACTGGCTGGCAACCCAGCAATTTTTACTTCAAATGCATGAAGGTTTATTAATCCACCCAATATAATTCTATGAACATGATTTCCCAAAGATACGTACAACAGAAATGTACTTGTTTACATAATACTGTAAAAAAAAAATCTTTCATTTTTTCTGTGAAGATGACAAGTATTAAAGTCAATTTTAAAACTATTTTAAATTCCACTGTGTCATGTTCTATTTCACACGATATCAAAAACCAAAATCATTTCAGCATATTGGAAGAGAAAAAAAAAATATTTAATTTGACTTGAGTGTCTCAAATAGATGAAACAAGTGGGTTGACTTGACTATGCATTTAAAGTACGATTTTCTGCCTTGGTGAAGATCTTTGACTCATATAAAGTTTAAAAATGTTAACAAGAGATTTTTGTGGTTGTATGGGTGATAGGGAATAATTTTCAATTAGACTAGATGGTGTATATATAAAGATTTACTAAACCAAACACTTCTTCATATTTGAGACAGAAGCAGCATATTTCAAAGCATTATGTGTTCAGAATAATATTTTCGCAAATGTTAGTTATGCATTGGTACGACTCTGTAAGAAAATGCAATTGATATCTGGGAAACAAAAAGGTTATCAATTGGAGGAAAGAAAATAAAGTGTCCTTCTTGTAGTGAGTGGCCCAAAACTGAACACTGTACTAAAGGTGCAGCCTCACTAATGCTGAGTACAGAGGTATGATATTGATGTACTCTTGACAATATATTTGTTTTGATTAATTAAAAATATCCTGACACATCTTGACAGAATAATATATTTGTCTTCTCTTAAGATCACTTTGTTACTGCTTTTATTTTCAGGTCTTTTTGTAAGGAAATAATCTTATCTATATTTCTTTTTTCAAGAGATGTTTAATATTGTGAATTTGTATCAAATTTGACAGAAACATAGATATTAAACAACTTGTTTTATCATATCATGAAATTTTTACCTAAGTAGACTAGAGCAACTTTTTTACCATATTCATGGAAATAAAACATAAACATTATGTCAAACTGCAGTAGACACCAGAAAACCTGCATAGCAAGCCATTACTGTGGATGCCTGAACTACAGGTCTTTTATGATAGTGTCACTGCGTCAGTGGACAAGGGAATAGTCACTAATGTCATCAGTCTTAACTTCAGTAAGGCCTTTGACGCGGTATCCCAGTATACCCTCCTCTCCGAATTGTAAAAATATGGATTTAATGGGCGGACTGTTCGGTGGAAAAAGAGTAGCTGCATAATTGATTCCAGGGGGTGGTGTTCAATGGCTTAATATCTGGATGGAGGTCAGTGATGAGTGGTGTCGCCTGGGAGTAAGTGCTAGGACCAATACTCTAATATCTTCATCAATGACATTGACAGTGGAGTCAAGTGCACCCTCAGAATATTTGCTGATGACACCAAGCTGTGGGGTTGACACATCAGTGGGATGGGATGCCATCCAGAAGAACCTAGACAGGCTTGAGCAATAGGCCCAGGTGAACCTCATGAGGTTCAACAAATCCAAATGCAAGATCTTACTCATAGGTTGAGACAATCCTATTACCAACACAAGCTGGGGGAAAGGGTTGAGCGCTGCCCTGTTGAAAAAGACCTGGGGTATTGGTGGATGGTAAGGTGGACATGAGCCAGTAATGTGAGAAAGCCAACCATATCCTGGGCTACATCAAAAGAAGAGTGGCCAGCAGGCCAAGGGATGTGATCCTGCCCCTCTACTCTGCACTAGTGAGGCCTCAACTGGAGTATTGCATCCAGATGTGGAGTCTTCAGTACAGGAGAGACATAGACCTGTTCAAGCATGTTCAGAGAAGGGCCACAAAAATTATCCAAGGGATGGACCACCTTGTCAGCTCTTCAGCCTGACAACAAGAAGGCTCCAAAGTGACCTGCTAGTGGCCTTTCAGTATCTAAAGGGGAGTTACAGTAAAAAAAGGAACAGACTCTTAGCAGGGACGATTGTGACAGAACAAGGGGAAATGGTTTCAATTTCAAAGAGGGTAGATTCAGGTTATATATAAGGAAAAAGTATTTTACAGTATGGATGGTGAGCCACTGGAACAGACTGCCCAGAAATGTGGTTGACACCCTGTCCCTGGAGGCTTTCAAGGCTAAGCTGGATAAGGCCCTGGGCAACCTGATCTAGCTGTGGATGTCCCTGTTCATTGCAGGAGAGTTGAGCTAGATGACCTTTAAAGGTATCTTCCAACTCTGAGGATTATATGATCCTATGATTCTACTAATAAATCTATTCAATTTTCTAAGCATTTTCCTCTAACATATCTTACGCCAGCCAGGTTTTAGCTTTGCTGATCTTAGATATACACTTTGTTTTCCTCTGTAATTTAGTCAAGATGTTAAACTTTAAATAAGTATACAAACTGAAAAATGAAACAGAGCAAAAGACAATTATCTTTCCAATATTTTATAATGTATCCAATTTTATTTTGGCTGCTAATTTCTGTTTTCAGAACTCTGTTCATGTTTGTATTTTTTACAGCTCTTTCAAAATATATTTACTGCAGACTTTACTGATCACACTCTTCACAGCATTATTTTTGTCCATCAAAGAAAGAAACCTAATCTGACAAAGAAAAGTAGTTATACGGTATGAACTCCATATTGCTTATTTTCAACTTTATCTTCCCCATATGTTTTGACAGAGGGATTGATATATTTATATTTTGATTTGCAAGATAACAAGGAATATTAGAATCTGGCAGCATTGCTGGTTTATAGCTCTCCAATCTTTCAAAAGAAAGGAAAACACACAAAGCACAGAATTCTAATAGATAATCTACATGCCTTTAATTGGGAATAGCTTCATAGATCCTGAACTTTATAATAATGTAAAAAAACAACAACAAAAACTCTGCACTGGTGAGATATCATTACCAGTTATGTTGCCTATCAAATATACATTCCAAAAAATGAAGCTTGTGATATGTAGTGGTGATAATGCTTCTACAAGCTTAAGAAATGGTCTCTGTTTTCCATCAAATTTGTTTTTTAGTAAGATAGTAGAGCTTATTCTTCTAAAATTATCATGATATGTATTTTAAAGTTACAGAAAAGTTATTTTTGTAAGACATAGTATTCAAAAATTCTGAATTAGAAAAATATATTGCAAGACTCTTAAAAAACAGGTTGTATTTTCCAGTATTGCCAAGTAGAAATCATCAATGATAATTTCAAAAATATAGTTGAGAAATTCAAATAACTATCCTAATGTCTATGTTAGAATATTAGAATATGTTAATAACAATTTAAGGCCTTATATGATGCTATTTATAATTTGTGTATGCAAGATTTAAAAAACAAGTCATGATCCAATACGACAAGATCCCAGATGGTGTTGTAGAACATATTGACCAGCCAGATGAATAAAAAAACATTTGGAGATTGTAAGAATAGATTTACGTGCAATATGTCTTGTTTTAAATTATTTTGAGGAGATCCTTAGCGAATCAGACCTTATTATTCCCTATATAAGGAGAAGTGTAGATAATATTCTCTTCCATATTTCTGTGAGCAAAATAAGAACTAAACTTGAGCTGTCCTTTATCGTAGCACTACTGTGTTTCATAATGCAACCTCTGATATAGCCCAACTATTTAATTCCAGAAATTTAAAAAATGAAATGGCCTTTGGTTCCTCATGAATAACAAAAGTACACTGAAGGTCTGGGTATTACAGGGACTCTTCACAGATAGATAACAGAAAATAATTCTGCCTCAGATCTATCCAGACCCATGAGTACTTCTGTGATTAAATTGGATGGTAAGCTTTGAAAGACAAAGAAAAAAATTGTGAACAAGAGGAGATATACTTTGACAAAATAAAAGCAGAATTGAACTGCTTTTGGTGTTGGGTAATAATGGAATACAGCTCTTCACTGATAGTCTTTTCAAAAACTGCAAAGAAATATAAGGTGATTAAGTACATGAAACAGTAATTTTGCAAAAGGGGAAGTATAAAATACTTTAGAAAGAGTAGAATTATGAAGCTTCACTCAAACTTGAGAAGTAATGTCCGTCACACAAGATGGAAATTTGGTGTGTATTGTCTGGAACTATTGAAGATAAAAGTTTGAGTTTCTTCCAAGGAAAAGTGGATAAACCTTATGGGCAAAGGTATTCAGGAATAAAATGAAAATGTAATGTTCAAAACAAATATTTAATTGTAGGTGATCCTCCAGTTCCTTCTTTAAATGTAGAAATTAAAGTTTTAAAAGAAGAATGATGAAAAGCAGATAATGCCATACTTTAAAATGTTGAACAAACATATATAAGTCAGTAGCAAAGATTTTTTTTTCAATATAATATGAAGAGAATAAAATGGATTACCCATTAACAATAAAATGTAAAATGATCAAAGTAAAGTTATTAAATAGCATGTGATTGCGTGCTCTCTCTTGGCAAAACAATGGAACTGTTATTGTTGGGAAAAGAATTTAAAAGACTACCTTTAATAACTGAAGTTTGCAAGAAAAAAAGATTTTTCTAGGTATTTTACAGCTTTTAATGAATTGAGAAAGTAGCAGATGTAGGATATTTAGATATTAATAAACCAATAAACCATTTAGGAGTCTTTGAAAACTTTTCAAATTCTTCAAAATTGGCTCCATAAATAAAAAAGGCTAGTTTTCAGAAGTGAAGCTCTGCTTCTACCCTAGTTGGAATGAAGAAAATCAAAGACCACAAAGACATAGCCAGACATGTCTGGATCATGTTCAGTTTGTTCTTACTAAGAATCTGTCAGGAAAAAAATTTGGTTATAACATCATACTTCGGAGAAGTAGATAAGGTTACGTTTTACACTCTTGGAGACTCACACTAAGCCTTTTATTTGAATGCTTTAACACTTCTAAATTTTGAAGCAGCACTTAGCTTTTGTAGATTAAATTGTTGAATCAAAAACACAGTGATCAATTTCAGAAAGTTGACAGTGCACTTCTACCTACTAACTACAGCAGAACTACTGTAATAACAGTAACTGAAAATTCCATAGAACAAACCATATTCATGAATGTTGCCAAAAATTAATAGTATATTTTTAATATGGGAATGATAGGAATGTAGTTGCAAGAAATCAAGGCTCAAATAAGTCTTTGTAAATATTGTGAAAAAAGAACCTTACTGGATATACATTAAACAGAAAATGTCCCTACTTCAGAATGGTTACCTTCTGTATTACTACTGGCTTTTATTTCTTTTTAAACTACCATCACTATAGTACTAGATATTCAGTCTCAGTTTCTGGCATTTCTTGCTAAAGACACAAAGAGTGGCAGATAGCGGATAGTGCAAGGCAGTAATATGAAATGGAAGATTATCAGAATGTGCTGAGATATGTCAAATGAATCACAGAAGTGGACTGTTGCTGGTATTTCTGTGGTGTTCTGTCACTCAGTGTAATAATCAGGATCTAGTCCACTGATGACTGCTCATAAAACTGTATCTCATTTACAGTATGAACTTATAGCAAACCAACATGTCAAGCAGAAAAACTGAGATGCTAATACACCATCTAACTTAATGTTGAAAATAATTGTGGATCCATTTCTCTTTATAAAGTCTACTGCTAATAAAACACTGAAGTTTTTTCTTTTGGGGAGAAGTGCAGTAATTGGAAAATATTCTGAAAAAAATTCTGTACAACTTTTTAAAAATGACAGTGATTATATATCTTTTCACATGTTATATTGTTCAATATATGCATCTTTATTTATAGAAATGGAAGTCCTTGCTGGCTTGAGGAATGTTAAGTGTCTTTTAGATTATTACCCTGAAACTGTAAATGTTATTCTCTGCCCCTGCTTAAAGACTAAGAATGGAAAGTGTGAATGACAGCTAGACATTTCCATACGTTGTCTCCTCCTGTATAATGATCTGAAAGATAAAAATGGGAAATCATTTCATTGTCACTTGAAAACTGTTTCCCACTTAAGCTAAAGTGAAAATCAAAATCTTTGCCTGCACTAAAATGGTATGTCCTGCTAGCTTGTGTGGATGTGCAAAAACCCTTTAAAATAAAAATGTCCCTTCCGTACACAATAGAAAAAATATATCCAAGGCATGTAAATTGGCACATTTGTATTAATAGAAAGCTGCTACTTTGAGCAGAGCCTCAATTCACGATCCTGTGGGAAATCATTGCTGCAATTATCAGCATTTTGGAGTAGTTTGTCTGACTTTGCCACAATTACTGTCAGGGATGATTTTTTCAGGTTTCTGAGAAAGGTGCAGATTTCCTCCAAAAAAGACTTAAAAGACTCATAGAATCTTAGAATGGCCTGTGTCTGAAGAGACTTTAAGCATCATCCAGTCTTAACCCCCTGCAGTGGGCAGGAACACCTCCCAGTAGATCATATTATCCAAGGCCCCACCCAACCTGGCCTTGAAAACCTCCAGGAATGAGGCATCCACAACTTCTTTGGACAGCCTGTTCTGGCATGTCCCCAACCACTGAGTGAAGAATTCTCTCCTGCCATCTAACCTAAATCTTCCTTCTTTCAGTTTACAACTGTTCCCCCTATTCCTCTCACTGATAGACCATGTAAAATGTAGATGTCCATCCTGATTATAGGCTTCTTTTAAACACAGAAAGGCCATGATGATGTCTCCCTGGAGCCTTCTCTACTCCAGGCAGACCACGCTCAGCTTTCTTTGTAGGAGAGAAGCTTCAGCCCTCTGGTTATCTTCATGGTTCCTTTGGGCTCGCTCCAGCAGCTCCAAGACTTGATGACCAGCACTTTAACAGAAAGCATGTGTGTATCACTCAAAGAATATGATGCAATGGCTTTGAAATATTTGGAGTGGGCAATACAGACGTAGACTGCAGGTAAAGGAAGTTCAAGCTTGTTGAATAGTAAATTACAGACTGATCCTCCTGTGCAGTTGTAAAAACTCTGAATCTGGCACTTTGGTGGATAGAGGTACCATAGCTTTAAGTTATAACACATGGCCTCTGAATTTGTTCCAGCTAAAACTAAATCAGAGTACAGAAAATTCTGTAGTTCTGTACTGTACAGTAACTGACTCCTCTGTTGGTTCAAAGAACATAAAGAAGTATAATTTATCATTAGGAAAGGGATCCAATTTATTGAAGATGTTTCAAGATTAACATTTTATATAGGTTTCAAATCAGAATATTGCCACATCTAACTCATGACACAGTAAGTTTAAGAAAAAGAGGTAGGAATTGGATTCATAATCTCTATTCTACTTTCACTTCTTCAGGATTCCTAGCTGGTCCAGTGTCAACAGTTTACAGGGTGGTTCGGCACGGTTCTGTGATAAATGGTGTGGGGGAAACCATGGGCCCACACCCCAGGAAAGAGGAAGGGGAAAAGGGAAAAAGGGAGATAGGCCTAAAAATAAAACAGCAGCCATGATCTGAGGAGTAAAGCTAACTTACTAAATAAGATATCAGAATGCAAAATACCACAATATAATACAATATAATTGGAATTGAAGTGAATAAATCAATTAAAATGAGAGAGAGTGTGTGTCCAAAAATAAAGGCCTTACACTAACGCTGAAGGTGAGACAGCTAGGGAGCACCCACTGCTGAGATGATCCAAAAGGGAAAGAGCAGTGTCTTGTGACACATGAACAGTTTTTATCTTCCCTCTGTGCAGAAAGTGGAAAAAACGCAGACTAGCACAAAGTCCTCTGAGGTTTTTACTTTTTCTTCTCTTCTGAGACAGTTGTACCTGGAATATCGATGATCCACAGAACTGGAGCATTAACTCTTTAACTCCCGATGCACTACATGATGTTATGATGTAGAATACTGATAACAGTAATTATAAAACCATAACATCCAGAAATACTGATAAATATACACAAGCTTCAGATCTTTTCAGTGTTATCTAACTACTCATAATTCGGACTTTTGATTTCTATGACATTATTTCAAATGTCTTCCCTTTTCAGTGTGCAGTACCTACCACTTAAGTTTTTCTATGTAAAGCAACAGTCCCTTCCCTTTGATTTGTTGTTGCTGAGCAGCAATCTCCTACAAAACTATCTTGGATTCAAAGCACCTCTGAGACATACTGTTTTGTATATATATTCCTAGTTGAACACGGTATCTTAATAAAAGGAATCTTAGATTACTGAATCTGAAACTAAGATATTAAAATTTCTGAAATATTTTGCATACCACCTCCACATATTTTATGAAATATTCAATAGTAAAAGTAAAAAATCACAACTTTTTGACAGTACCAATAAAATTGTTAAACGTCTCTGTTTTTAATACTTCATAATTATATATTGAAGTGCAGAATCTTTTATTCTGTTATTCATACGTTCAGTCTGATATAAATTCATGTACAGTCAATCTTCTTAGAGGAATGCAGTTACTGTAAGCATAAACATTTCTACATCACAAAGAAAGTAACAAATCCTTCAGAAAGGAGTAATTTAACTTTCTCTGGAGTTTTGATAAAAAAAAATCCACACAGCTTGTTTTAATAAAATATCTAATAGTATTTTTACAGTTATTAGATATTCTAATTAAAAAAAAGCTGTAGAAGAAAGGGTGCAACATATTTTCTGTTCATAATTAGTATAATTGAGCTGCAGAAATGTGCATGGCAGTTAGCATTAAAAATAAAAAAATATATATTTTTTTACTCTGAGGTCTTTGAAAAACATACAAGTGTTCCTGAGTTGTTACCATAAACATTCAAACAAAATTCTCTTGGTGTATTGGGAGTTAAAGAGTTAATGCTCTTGGGCTAGTGGTTAGGAGCCGGCGTTCTCACCACCGTGGACCGGGTTCAATTACCAGATGGGAATACCCAGAATGCAGCTGGAGCATTAACTCTTTAACTCCCAATACACCACATGATGTTATGACGTGGAATTTCAATAATACAACAAAAATCATAAAACCATAACAAACGCTTTTCAGCCTGGATGAGAGAAGGCTCTGGGAAAACTTCTCTGCGGCCTTTCAGTACTTGAATGGAACTTATAACCAGGAGGGAGACTAATATTTTACATGGCCTGATAGTGATGGGGAAAGGGGGAAGAGTTTTAAACTAAAAGAGGGGAGATTTAGATTAGATGTTAGGATGAAATTCCTCACTCAGAGGGTGGAGATGTGCTGGAACAAATTGTCCAAAGAAACTGTAGATGCACCATCCCTGGAGGTGTTCAGTGTCAGGTTGGGTGGGGCCCTGGGCAACCCTGTCCACGGCAGGGAGTTAGAGCTAGATGACATTTAAGGTCCCTTCCCACCCAAGCCATTCAATGAAAAGTAATGTATTACTGTGAAATGACTCATTCAGCATTATGTATGGACTCTCTGCAATTGAATTACAACTTATTACAAGCTGAAAATATATATCTACTTTTTCCTGATACAACTTGAATCATTCATGATGAATCTTTTTTCTGGACATATCATATAGTTCCTTAATGCAGATCAAAGATCTATTTTCTTTTTTCTTTCTTTCTTTTTATTTTTTTTTCATGTGTAAACCATGATATAGCAGAAAAAGGAAAAGGAAAGGGAAAATGAAAATGCATAGTGTGTTATAAATCATTCTTCACAGTGTTATCACATTTGGATATCTGAGAGAATATTATTATAGTCTGCACAAATATGAATCTTTGTTTATGTATAGTTTCTTTTTTGCCAAATGATATACTTTTTTTTTTGAGAAATCCCTCAAGCAACGTCAGACTACCATATTAGTGGTAGAATGCAGAAAAATATAGATATTTGAAAATAAACTTGTTTTTTTGAAGATATTACATATTAATAAACTTTTTCACACAATTTGTAATGTATTGCATACGAACACATAAGACCTGCAAGATTTATGCTAGTAAAAAATTTACTTCTCTTTAAAACTGCAATATTCATTCCTACATTATTTATGAGATTTATAAAAAGACATTCTCATTGAATTGTAGAATACATTGTTATTCAGCTAACTCATTTGTACCTGGAATGTAAAAGAGACTATTAAATATTGAAATCTTGCTTTTTTATAGCTTCTCAGCAATAACATTGGAGATAGGAATATTGTCCTATAATAGCAGCAATTAAGCTATTTCTTACAAGCTTCTGTTCAAATTGTAAACAGAAAACAGGTAAAAATTATAATTTTGTATATAAAAATTATTAGCTGATGTTCAGTTGTACTTATCTGACCATAAATTTATTTGTAAAATCCAAGAAAAAATGTTAAATTTGGTGCATCTGAAAGTCAGATTTAGATAGATATATCATAGTCCATTGGATGGGATTATGTTTAAACTATTATTTTTTAAATATGTACTGATTTCTATAAAGTTTCATGAAATATAGAAATCCATTTTCTTTAATTTGAGATGGATACTGCAAAGTTAGGGTGTATGAATGCCAGGTTGAACACATGCATCAGTTCTAAATTAACAGTATACATATACAAGATTGTAAGTTCATTATTGAGAGGCTAGCAAAATACAAAATTTTCACAATATGTATTAACTTCGATAGATGAAGTATGAATATCCAAAATAGCATTTAGTACATTTTAGAGCATAATAGTTAAAAGATAGTAAGAAACCTTTTGGGTAAATATGACCAATGCTTAGAAATGAGTAATGTAATGTCAAACTACGTCTGTAATCAATATTTATATGAAATAGTATGGTCATGGATGTATTAGTGTACACAACTCAAATACCAGAGTCGGTTGAATTTTCGTATATATGTAATTCATTGGTCATGCATTAGAAATATAAATATCCAATTGTCATTCATAGAAGCACCAGTGGAACTGGGAGCTTGGCACGCATTTCTGTAAGATGAAGATAAGTGAATAAGCCACAGTGATGGAGATAAGCTTCTTTGACTTCTGGAGGGCTTTCTTTAAGTACAAAAAAAAAAGGTATTGAGAAGCAGTTTGCTGAAAGATAAGGTATAATTAAGTGAAAGAGCAGAAAAATAACCGCAAGACTGTTGCAGTTTATAGCTTAACTAAACTCTGAAGAACTTTTCAAAAGGGAGAGATCATTTCACCACTTCTTTACTGCACAATAATTTATTTAAATAAAGCCGGCTCAAGAAACTTGCTCATTCATAACGTGAATGAAAATTAGGATTATTAATTACACTCAATTTACAATAATGTAATCATCTTACATGATAACTGAAGAACAAATGCTGAAAATTTGATTAATTTGAATATTAAAATTAAGAACAGAAGGTGCAATTTCGCATTTTCTTTCACCTTGCATAATGATGTTAAGATAGGTCTACAATAAGACTTTCTTATTAACTAAGTACAGTAATATTTTGTCCCCAAACCTTTCATTGGTTAAATCACTGATGAAGAACTTAGTTGTCGCAGGAGCAGGGACTGGAAAAATCTGCATGCAGTTGAATATCCTAAGCCATAAATCTCACTGAGATTAATGAGGATTAGATGAGTACCCTCTGTCATGTAGTATAGGTATGTAGATTGACTATTCTGAGCAAAGTAATATGGTACAAAGATTTTAGTCACTAGGCACTTCACTAGGGTATAGTATGGTCTCACAGAACCATAGAATTATGGAACGGTTTGGTTTTGAAGGGACGTTTCAACCCTTCTGTCGTGGGCAAAATTGCAACTAGTTCAGGTTACCATTGAACCTGGCTGTGAAAAGTCCCAGGGATTAGACATCCAAAACTTCTTTGGACAATCTGTTCCAGCACTTTACCACCCTCAGAGTAAACCCTACCATCTAAATAAAATCTTTCCTCTTTTAGTTCAAAACCCTTCTTTCTTGTCCTATCACTACACTCACTGAATCATAGAATAATCAAATCGCAAAGGTTGGAAAAGCCCTCCAAGAACATCCAGTCCAGCCATTCGTCTATCACCAATATTTCCCATTAAATCATGTCCCTCAGTACAACATCTAAATGCTTCCTTCACACCTCCAGAGACTGTGACTTCAGCCACTCCCTGTGCAGTCGGTTCCAGTGTTTGACCACTCTTTCAGAGAAGCAGCTTTTCCTAATGTTCAACATGAATATCCTCTGGCACAGGTTGAGGCCATTCTCTCTAGTCCTATTGATAGTTACACGGGAGAAAAAGCCAACATCCACCTCACCACAATCTCCCTTCTGATAGTTGAGGAGAGCAATAAGGTCTCCCCTGAGACCCCTCATTACTCCCTGAGAAAGAAAGCATTGAGACTTTAACCACAGTGCTTTGAAGGTGGGCATTCAGCCAATTCCTTATACACTGAATGGTTCATAGATAGATAGCAAGTCAGATAAATGACAATATCTAAAAAAATCTGCTGCTCGCCAGGGGCCCACATCACAGATGTGATAGAGTGGTTGCCAGACCTTGTATGTCCCACTACCCACTGTTGTTTCACATAGGCACTATTGACACAGCTGTTAGCAATCGGGATAATATCAAGAGGGACTACAGGGAGCCAGGAGCGGCAGTGAAGAACTCAGGAGCACTAGTAGTCGTCTCATCAGTCCTCCTAGTCAGGAGAAAAGAGGGTAAGGGCTATAGGATTAAGAAAGTCAGCAAATGGTTAAGGGAGCAGTGTCATGAACGGGGCTTCAGCTATACATGTACTTAAAAGGGGATTATAAAGTGAAGAGGAATCAAGTTTTTCCAAGAGTAGACAGTGATAGAACAAGGGGAAATGGTTTTAAGCTCAAGAAAGTAAGGCTTAGATTGAATGTCAGGCGGAAGTTCTTTACAGAGAGTGGTGAGTTGCTGGAACAGGCTGCCCAGAGAGGTTTTGGATGGATGGAGGATGAATGGGACCCTGGACAATTTGGTCTAGTACCAGATCTGGAAGTTTGTGGCCCTGTCTGTGGAAGGGAGGTTGGAACCTGATGATCTTTGGGGTCCTTTCCAACCCAAGCCATTCTATATGTCTATGTCATGGAACTAGTTCTGAGAAATCTGGTTTTCTGGGGGAAGATGGAGTTCATCTCCCAGAGAAGGGGAAGATCATCTTTGGCAACAAGCTTTCCAGTTCAATCAGAGTTTTCAACTTGATTTCCTGGGGGAAGGGGGTCTTCAAATTATCCCACTTTGAGGTGATGATTGTAATGGATGTCCTGGGCCTGGAGTTGGATCATAGGCCAATAAGAAAGCACCTAAGGTGCCGAAAAAGGGAACTCCATTTGGTAAATCAGCTCCTATGAGAGCCCAACTCAAATGCAGTACACTAATGTACGGAGCATGGGGAACAAGCAATAACAGTTGCAGGTATGTGCGTGCCTATAGGGATACAATGTCACTGGCATCATTGAGATGTGGCGGGATGGCTCTCATGATGGGAATGTAGAAATAGATGGGAATAAACTCTTTTGGAAGACAGGCAAGGTAGAAGGGGAGTGGGTGCTTCTAAAGCATTTCAAACAAACCACAGAGCAATTTTGAAATTGCATTTACGTACAAATAATGATCCACAGTTGTTTATTTGAATCACTGTTTGTCCTTATTTCATACATTAAAAGCAGATACATCTTTAACTGAAGTGATAACTGAAGATCAGGTTTAAACTTGTTAGAGTACACTACTTTTAATTTGAAAGGCACAAGTATGAAGTAGAACATATTTGCTGTCAAATCTTCTAAAAAATTAGACTATTGAACTAGCAAAAGTCATTTGCTATGCAGACAGAAGCAGTCTGCTGAAGTGCTAAACTACTTCTGACAGCATCTGCTCTTTCTGCAGGTGCAGAAAAACATTTTATTTATTCTAAGTTATCTGAGTAGATGAATTCAATGACTAGTTTGCTCAAACTTGAGGAACCAAATGGGAAAGAAAGATGAAAAACTATTTGTGCATACAGACTGAGTACAAAATAATGATGAATACTAGTTCTAAAATCTTAGAGGACAAAGAATCTAGACTGTCTGTTTGTCATCTATATACAATTTCTCTTTTAATAAATATCATACATGTAAAATATTTTCTGATACTTATTTTTCCTCTATTCTGAACCTGTATTAAGGTTTTATTTTAAACTATTGTTACTGCATTATTATAAAATTAAAGCAATTCTGTAAAAACAGGCTTTGTTTAGGATATAGTCTGATACAGATTACAAATCTAGTCTGGTCTAAACCATCAAAAAAACTGTAAAGATGTATAATAAGCCAAAAGAAGATGTTTCTCTCCTAGACAAAATGACCTTGAACTTTGTGCCTTATATTCTTGTGATAAATATGTCTATTAATGGTTAGAGCACAGCATTTAGAGTGGGAATGTGTATTATACCTATTAATGGTATAAACTCCATCTTAATGTCCTTCCTTGTGATTTTTAATCATATAAACCAAACAGCAGTAGAGAAAAAAAGTGAGATAACTGTTAACAGTCACACTATGTATCATCTTGTGATATCTGGTCTAGTATTTTTGAACAGAGATAGATATTCTTAATGTGGTGGATATTGTGTACTCCTTCCGCCCAGTCCCTCTCTGTATAATTTATAATTGCCTGTAGTTGATGTGTCCTTGAAGCCAGTCGGTGTGGGATAGTGTGACTTATTCCTAGATTTTGGGAGGAAATGGAATTTTCTTGTATTCTTGCTGTCAGGTCACCTGTAGGATGTGCAACAAATGACGCTAAAATCTTTCTGGATTTATGACATGATCTCCACTAATTAAGTGGAGGAATCACTGGACCATCTTTCCATTCTGAGCTGCACAGCGTATGAACAACACTGAGAGCATACATAGAAGTGGAATGAATAGAAGTGATGAGTCTGGATGACACTGTTCTAGTATTTGGTTCTTAGTTGGTGTAAGAAGCCAGAACAACTTCTGACTCAAAGCTTCATTCTGCAGCACCCATCCAAGACACAACCTGCTTGACAAGCTGATGCACCATGTACACAGTGGTAAGAGGGCAGATGTGTTGTTCTTCCCGATGAACAAAATGTGAGCACCCCAACAGCTATTGTCACCATGACAAACAGGACATGATACCCCTGATAATTGAGGTAGACAGGAGCGTCCCTACCAAGCAGCTGCTGATGGAGAGGATAAAACCCAAAGAATTTCGAGGAAGAACGGGTACCCCCTCCACTGAACTGCAGCCGTGCAGGTCAACAAGATGTTTCTGACTAACTTGCTGCCTCCCTATGGACCAGTGAGACATTGATGGATCCCTAGTGGTGAATATCCCTGCCTTGTAAACCGTTTGCTAGGATTTCTCTCTTCACTGTTACCAACTTCACCATTTTCCTCACATTCCCTAGTAGCTTAGAATTTGTAATAAATCATTGGACAGCACTTGGTCTCATTTGCTGCCTTAATCTTCTCCTGGGTATATATATATTGAACCATTGCCTCCAATAATTAGATCGTGATAGTTGACAAGCTTCTAAACCAAGACCACAGGATTAACAAATGACAGTATGCAAAGCTTCATCTGGGGAAAGAGTTCCATCTTTCCTTCTGTGGATATGCAAATAAATAAATCATCCTAATTTTTGTTGTTGTTTGAAGTGAAGTTTTCAGAAGACTGGTTAATAAGTGTCAGTTCTTGTCCTGGATAAGTAATGATGATCTTGACAATTAGGGAGATGTGAAGAGACTGATATACTTCAGTGTCTAATCCATCTCACTCATACATTATGAATGAGTATGAGTCTCATTCATATATTACGAAAGAGTCAAAAATCTAAGAAGGTTTATTTTCAGTATAATGCTTGACTGGACATTTTAGAACGATACTGTCTTTTAAAAGGGATTTTATCAACAAGATAGCTCTTACCTTTCAAGATTTGTAACTGTCTCATATTCAATTAGATTGGTTATAAACTTAATTACTGGACTGTACTCACACTTAGTTCACATGCTCAGAAAGGTATGCATTTTTTTGTGTCTGCATTGTAAAGAATAGGAACTGTCTTTCTCCACGGAAGCCACAGATTTCTCAAGATCTATCTTGTCCTCCATTGGTAGTCTAAATATACTACATGAACATCGATGTTTTACGGGCTGCTTCGGCCCAGTTCCATGACGATTGGTGCGGGGGACCCACGGACCCACACCCCAGGAAAGGGAAAGGGGGAAAGGGAAAAGGGAAAAGGGAGATGGGTCTAGAAACAAAACAGTGGCAATGATCTGAGGAGGAAAGTCAATTTACTAAATAAGATATCAGAAAGCAAAATAATACAATATAATACAGTATAATTGGAATTGAAGCTAATAAGTCAAATAAAATGAACAAGAGAGAGTATCTGATAAACCGAAGGCCTTACGCTAATGCTGAAGGCGAGATGGCAGCGAGTACCCACTGCTGAGTCGATCCCAAAGGAAAGAGCAAATGTCCCGTGATTGCAGACAGTTTTTATCTTTCCCTCTGAGCAGAAATATGTAAAAATACAAAGCAATGCAAAGTCCTCTGGGGAACATAGTTCTTCTTCTCTTCTGAGACAGGTATACCTGGAACTATCAATGATCCAGGGAGCTGGAGCATTAACTCTTTAATTCTTAATGCACTACATGATGTTATGATGTGGAATATCAATACCAAAAATCATAAAACCATGACAATGAAATACTCAAGGACAACAATCTGCCCCCCAAAGATATTTCATCTACTTGCATATTTAAAGAGCTTCTCAGGATTTCAACTTCGAATGCATTCATTCTTCTTAAAATCCAGTTGATTTTTATTATTATTATTATTATTATGTTCAAAAACTTTTGTCTGACATCATTACTCAACCAAAGTCCTGGCAAAGTTCTCCAAGCAAAACAGTGTTTAACATCAGTACTCATTGATTTTAAGTATTAAAGAAAACCAGTAGAGGTAACATATTCAAATAAAATTACTCTGAAGTTTAGTAGAAGCAAAAAGATTTTTTCCTGTCTTTTTAAGGAACATAAGTTATTGCCTGAACTTGTATGGACTCTAAGATATGTTGTTAGTAATTTATGAAAATGTTAAGTCAGCTGACATTAAAATGTCTTGTAAGTTTTTAACTGTAGTAACAGCAGAGATATAAATGTTCCATATTTCAGAAAAATGCACAAATTTTACAGAAAGAATAAAAAAAAATGGCTACGAAATTAGGATTAAACCAGTATGAATAGTCTCATCCTCCAAAGGCTGCCAGAATGCCCAAACCAAATGGAACTTTAATGTGAAGTGAGTGGGGAAAAAAGTAGGTAACTGCGAGTAGTATATCCTAAAATTATTGAGAGCTCAGAAAGTAATGTTACTAAAGAAAGCTAAATGTTGATGCAGTTTTCTGAAGGAGATTTAATGTGATTCTAGAAAAACAATCTCATGAGAATACTAACCTTCACTGCAGTATACTGAATACGAACTTGAATCAGACACAGTTTGAAAACACCCAGAGAGTTTTGACATTAATTAAGATCTTTTGTAAGAAGACTAGAACAGAAGGTGGGAAATAAGTTATTTTGCTTAAATACCAAAAAGAATTTGGGATAAAAAGCTATAAATATCCCTTTTTGAAAATGTTTTGCTATGACAGAACCCCAAAGACCAGTAAAAATAAAGTTGATGTGTGAAAGTGTTAGTAAGAGAGAAAACATGATGCCACTGTCCCTTATTTAATCACCTTATATATTTTTAATCTATTTCTAATTTAAATTCATTTTTTCTTATTATGATGACTGCCATTATGACAGTCTGTTTTTTTTTTACAATAAATGAATGCATTCTTGAATATCAGTGTTAGATTTGGCTTTTTTGTTCATTTATTTGTACAGTATTTAAAGATGCCCAGTCTCCCACTATCCACATCTGCTTTCAATTCACAAGCAGTTGGTGTAAGTCATGCATCATCAGCATTTTCTTTGCTTGCTATGCAGTCTCATCTGGGAAGCCATTATATGAAGTAATAGAAGCAGAAAATAGGTACATTCCCTCTTTAAAGTTTCAGCAGGGATCCTACTTTTCCTAACTTCGGCAAATTGCATCATTAAATTGCATATGTTGGCCTGTTGGGTACCCATAATTAGATAAATAAGGAAAAGAGCCCATAAACTTCATGAACTGACTAACTCCAAAAAACTGTTGGTAAAAAAAGCCTGCAGATAATAGTGCATTCTATCTCTAACTTTTTTTTTCAGTCTTAGTTCACTCTGAAAAGTCAGAAAACTATGCAGATATACAGTATAAAATTATAATTATGGTGACATGCATATATACTACATATAACATAAGTACTAGTTTTCTTTGGTTCAGTAACATTTGTTCTTCAAAATCGTGAGCTGGAAAGTATCACAATGGTTCAAATGAATTGCTGATAAGAAAGAAGATAAATTTCTTCAGAAGAAAAAAGTGTCCAAATGGTGTAAATGAGTGGACTGTTAACATGCATTTATTTACGCATTTCTTTCTGATAGTTTATTTTGCGAATTATATAGTCTGTTCAAATAATGTTGAAAAAGAAGCAACACAAATTTAACTTTGGAAAAAATCTCCTGGAGTGATGTTGCAGAGTGGATAATCCCCAGATGCATTATGTGATATAGCATGTTTCCTTTCATTTGAGCAAGAATAGAGAAAATATTGAAACTTGTGTGTATTTTTCTTCCTTTTCTTAACTCAGAAAAAGGGCCATAACTTGACCTCTATCTCACAATTGCAGTGAGATAGATATCATTACAACATTAATGCACACAATATTTGCTGTAAAAAAAATTCAATAGATAACAGGGGACCAAGGAGGGAAGGGTGGAAAGGAGGGCTGGAATGGATGGAGAGGTTATGAAGGACCAAGGATCCTGTCCTAAATTCTGATGCTTTATGTTCAGCAAATCTGAGTACTGAGAACTTTTTTGTAGCATGCTGCCTACATTCCATAAGACTTTCTTTAGGACATACACTTCTCCCATTATAAAATCTGAAATATTTTATTAATGGAATGTCATGTAATGCAGTTGTTCTGGTTCTATAGCTTGAAACAAGCCAAGTCTCTGCACAGACTTTGCAATATTTAATTCTGAATGGACTAACTGACAAGCAAAATCATTTCCTGAGAGGTGCTGTCTTCCAGATGAACTAATACACTTTCTTAAAGATTTTTTCTAGCAGTGTTTTGCCAAAGAAGCATACACAACCACAAGTATGCAAATAATAGAGCATTCTCCTTGCCCATACCTACTGAGCAATTTAACCTCAAAACAGACTTCGTAATCAGAAGATGGAAATACATACTTTAGGAAATGTCGTACCAGTATTATTCTTTATATCTAGATTTAAAAATCCTGAATATCTTAGAAGCAACTACATGGGTAGCTCCAAAAGGATTCCTTCCCATTTGTTTCCATGGAAACTACAACAGATAGAAAGAGCATAAAACCACTTGATAGAGCAAATTCTCATCTACAGAACACTATTTTTCAACATAGTTACCACCATTAGCTGATTCATGTATACAAAATGATTGAGATGCTCTTCATATAATGGTGTGTGGCCATCCAGAACATTTTATATTTCATGTCATTGTCTCCATTGCTGAAATGCACCACCCACCACCTCACTGTTCTAACATCCACTCTTCGGTCTCCATAAGCCTTCAGCAAATGTTGATGAACGGGTGCCATTTTTTCTTCAGACCTTTGCTTCGTAAATGCTTACGTGTCAGTTGCCCTTTTTTCAGACTTCCCCTTTGCTATCATCTGTCACATGACAGTAACATGTAACAGAATATTGGCAGGAAGGTTCAGCCTCTACTGTCATGTCACCAACATTTACCTCTGATATTGCAAGTTAACAATAAAATTGGAGGTATTATTTTTGGAGCAGCCTCATATTGTTCGCTACTGACCACTACATCACTTTACCAGTTGAGCTAAGACTGTTAGAAACATAAAATTGGATAAGATCAGTCTCACTCTTGGAGAAGATATACAAGAGTTCTACGTAGAACTCAACTGTCTAATGTTTCTGAAAAAAAAAAAAAAGGCAGCAAACTTGTATAAATTAAAAATAAAATAAAATACAGTATTCTTTCTACATCCTCTCCTAGCAGTTAAATTATATAAGCCAGCTATAGGATTTTTGATTTCTCTTTGTTTCTATAGTATGACTTTTGTTTTATTTGAAATGTACTGACAACCATTTTCTCCCATTCTACTTAGTCAGTGAAAAACCTTAATAATCCAATATACACTAACACTAAGTACTTTTAACAAAATGAACTATAGATCTATGTAAGCTGTGTGTCCAAGTATGGCTGACAGTCTTAAACAGAAGGTTAGGGAGAACTATACTAAGGAATTAAAAACAGTCTGGTCTTATGTATCTAATTAGAATTAATTGACAGTGAGATCAATATATTGCATGTGTCAAAATACTTGACTTTGCTTTCATCTTTCATGAGAATTTTGCATTAGCTTATTAAAAACTTTCAGCACAACATTCTGAAAGATACACTGTATATATGGACTATGAATAATGCATCAATCACTGTATTATCATTGTTTTCAAATATTGAATTTGAGAGCTTTAATATTTAACATTTTCTTTATGGAATTAAGTATATTTCTAATACAGTAAATGTACCTACAATTAAAACAGTTTTAAATTGTTGACTTTAATGGAGTTTAATTTCCTTAATATTTGCAAGGTAATTCAAAAGACAAATGTACTTCACATAATTAAAGTACTTTCCAAATTTGATTTCTTTTATTTATTTATTTACTTTTCACAAGTACTTCTTATGAGTTCATTTACAAACATAATCATGAGTAAATGTGACTTCTTTTATAGCCAAGGCAAATGAAGCATATCTTCAATTAGAAACTTCAGAAAATGTACTGTGATAGCCTACTGAGAACGGAATTACTTTTCTTCACAGCTTCACACCCACTCCTCTATAGAAGCTCATGGCTGTTGATAAGTTCTGCAAGTGCAATATCCTTTTCTCTTCAAGCATTTTCAGCCACTATGTACTTCAAATAACCCAACTGATGTGTATTTTTTGATAATTCAGAAATATGCTTGTACTTGATTTATAACAGGAACCCACCATAGAGTGTTGTAAATATAATTAAGCATAGGTACTTTATGGACATGACTGTAATGATTTGTGCTCAATATGTACAAATATAAATGTCTTCAAGTTGTTTGCTTTGCTCCATTCCAGGAGTCCTCTCTGCAAGATTGAAGGCAAGGCTGTCAGTGCTGTTGTCTAGTCAATTTCTCCATCTCAGTCTCTATGGCTTTATATATATGCTTCTATTTCTTACTTGATATATATTATTCATAGTAATAAAAAATCATTTCAAAACCAACCAAACGAAGAAGTAGTTATATCTGAAAGATATTTTGAAAAATGGACTTTCACAACAGAGATGGAATCATTACACCTAGTAAGATGCAATGACATAATTTTATAGTTAAGAAACAAAATGTAGGTAAAGGCTGAAAAAGCACTGGTTTTGTTACAGAACAATTAGAGAAGGAAGCTATCAAAAGGATTCATAAATAACCAGTAACAGGTTTTATAAAGTTACTTTCAAATATATAAGGCAAAGTCTGACAGCAGTATCTACAATCCATCTATATTTTCTCTCATACATTTACTTAAACTTATTAAGCTGCCATTTCACAAAATTAGAAGACAATACAAGGAAACTAAATAGTGTCAGTATACAATTTTGTTACATTTGGCTCACTTTCTCTTTACCAAACAGTTCCTGAACTTAGGAACAGCAAGGACTTTTCCAGTGAATTAGTATGTATGTGACTTACTCTACTGAGCAACTTCGGGAATTCACTAGCATGGATGTCACTGAATGCTATCAATTGACTAGAGACAAAAAACAGCCCTTAAACTATTTAGTATGTACAGATGTAGTCATGGGTTAAAGGCTAAGAAATATGGTATGAAATTTTTGTCAATGGAATCTGAAGAATATTAAACTCTCCGCAAACATCTCCTAGCTCTTTAAATGCAACGAGACAACAGTTTCAATATCACACTGAGCTCCCAATGTAGTTGATAGGTATCATTTTAATTATTCAAACAGTCATTATATGGTTAGAAAGAAATACAGAAAGCATTTGTTGCTCACAGAATCCAAGAAGTTATGTTTACCTGAAATGTTTTTTTCTGAGATCATTTCACTTAGAGACAACTGAATTATGAGACCCCTCTCACCTCTATTTAATCATATGTTTTACAGTCATCTACTTGCTGAAGATGATCATCTTCTACTCAACACCTGAAAGATCACAAAGTCTGGGCTCATGAAATAAATTTCCAAAAGGTTTTAATTGATAAAAAAAACAAACCTGGTTTCCATTCTAGACAAAAGATGCAGTTTTATTTTGTATTATATCAATTCCATCCTTTGTGTCACATTTCTGGATTCTTCTCTCTTTTCTGTTAATTCATCAAATCCATAATTGTTTAATTGTGCTGTATTATTAATATTCATCTTTTTAATGAAGAGTTAAGTATATACAATTTATACACTGCAAAGGAATAAGGATTCTCATAGCTATTTGCAGACTAAAATGGAAGAGTGTTTAACTACAAGATGTCATTCATTTCTCTTAAGAGTGCAGCAAGTTACACTGTAGGGAAGTTGAAAAATCCGTCATCATAAATTCTGCTATATAAACAATATATTAAATGCTGTCTTAAAGTAATGCTTCAGGGGCATTTTAATGCTGAAAGTATTAAACTGTTCAGTTAGATGATCTTTGTGTTCTCCTTGCTAATACAATCACAGAGTACAATATACGGCGCTTGCTTCAGGGTAATGAATTTAATACAAAATATAAATTTAAATCACATAAATTGTCAGTATAGGTCTATATGGAAATTGTATTGCATTTGTTAGAAATCATACATTGTCATGTATCATGTCTTGCCTTGTGAAGTTCATTCGAAGTATTTGGAAAGGCTGAACAGATCAGAAGCTGTCTAATTAATACACTTAACTTAGTGCTTTTTTGAAGTCATTTCTTGGGGAAATTTTAATGTACACTACCTTTACTTAGCCAATCCAGCAACGTGGTTCCAGTCTATATTTATGTTTATATAAACATTCATTATAGAAACCTATATCATAAAAATACATAATTATAACACGCCTGACTTTTGATTATGTATGGCTACCAGGCACTGAGTGTTTTTTCATATTTAACTTGGAATATTTTTTTCCTAATTAGAAATCAGGCTAAGCATCTGTCATTTTCTTGTCACAAAATACTTGAAATGGAATACAGAATGGAATTGAGAGTCTGGAGAGAACTGGTTAAAATCAAGACACTAACAATATCTGGAATGAAATGAAGAATATCCAGAGAAATCACACTGAAAAGAAATGAGATAAAAATGACAAACTAGACTGTAAGGTGTGTTGAAGAAGAGATAAAACATCTTTTTGGTAGACATGTATAGCACTCACTTTCATCTTTACTTCAGTTACTGTGTGTGCCAAGGTGTGATAAGGTCTTCTGAAAGGAAACTCAATAGTTCTGATTTATTCAAGCAAATATAGAATAATGGCAAAGTTTCACTCCTGTCACTGTGGTTTTTTTTTTTCTTCAGAAATATTTGCAAAGAGTTGCTTTTTGCACATGCTTAGGTATACTTCAAAACTCTTAGCTTAACACCTTCAAGAGCAAGGAAGAAAGAATTTGTGCAATACTCTGCAAAGTCCTTCATGCATGAGATAAATTCAGCATCAGGAAGAATGCATGAGATAACATTAGTGAACTCAATCAATTTCTTCACTTTGGGCTCTAGGGAACTTATTTTTAAAGCAGTGAACAGGAGGGCTTCAGTCCACATAGACAAGCTGCTGAGATATATTGTTAATAAATAATTTCATTTATGCACACATCACTTACAAGGTTTTAAAGATTTATTGTTTAATGACAGTTTGAACTTAGCGCATGAATTGAAACAGTGACATGGGACAATTACAGCTAAGTACAGAATAGTAAATTCATCACTGCACAAAGCTGTGTCTTTACATGTTAAACTTATATATGCACAATATAAATATGTCTGTGTGTGTACATTTATAATGCCTAATTTTAAGCGTAGAGTCACTTAAAATAGGATGTTTGTTACCTTTGGGTTCTTAAGTTTACCTAGGGGAGAGGAAGGTGGAGGAAAAGAAAGAGAAAAATTCCATCAGAGGTTGATGAAGAGGCAAAATTTATCAGTAAGATTTGATGATACAGTTAATCTCAAGAATCTGCCCAAAGGAGAATTTTTGTCTTCTTTGTTTTATTCCCTTGTGTTAGCACTTGAAGTTTATCTGACCTTTCTCAGTGGTCTTATTCAAGAGATAAACCAATGTAAAACTACTTACCTTTTTGTTGAATTTTTCCTCTTTTCTGACACAGCTCATTTAGCAGAAGGCATACGTTAGTTCCACCACACCAAAAAGGAAACTGGGGGTGCATGGAAGTGAAATGGAATGGTTAGAAGCTAGATGATCATAGATGTATGTGAAAACATGCTTTTCCTGTGAAGAAGTCAGAGTTTCTTTCTCATTCACACTATTATGAAGACCAGTTTCCTAATTCATATCCAAATCTTAATTGTCTAAGGATGGCAAAACCCATCATACCTTTCTCAGTTTTAAACAACTGAATAAAATGATAGTCCAGTAGGCTTCATCTTCAGTTTCTGGTTTTGTTTCTTACAACTTCTGATTCTTATATCACAGTTACCACTTGTTCTTCT
>VXAB01000949.1:0-24445 GCA_013399175.1 Odontophorus gujanensis | reverse complement strand
CTAAGGTGCAGGAGGCAAAGAAACTAGANTTGAAAAAAGACTCAGAGGGGGTCTGATCCACATCTATGAATATCTAAGGTGCAGGAGGCAAAGAAACTAGACTGGACTCTTCTCAGCCGTGTGTGGCGATAGGACAAGGGGAAATGGCCACAAACTGAGGCATAGGAAGTTCTGCACAAATGTGTGTGGGAACTTCTTCACAGGGTAGTGATGGAGCACTGGCACAGGCTGCACAGAGAGGTGGTGGAGTCTACTTCTCTGGAGACGTTCAAGACCCACCTGGACGCCTACCTGTGCAACCTGTGATAGGGAGCTGCTTTGGCAGGGGTTTGGAATCAATGATCTCTAGAGGTCCCTTCCAACCCCTACAATTCTGTGATCAGTATCCTTAGCATGTGCCAGCCTATTTTCTTAATTCCTTTCTCCAACTTCTTTTCTCAGGACTGGAGAAGCTCAGAAACTGACCTACCCAAATCAGTATAATTCACATATTGTTCCCTACCTTTGGGCAAATTGTAGAAGTTTCCAAATGACATAAATATTTCATATTCTTATATAGAGTTCTGTGAGGTTTGTGTATGCAGTTCATCTCAGTTTTACTTTTTTGTAAGTACCAGAGAGTTAACTGACACATAGTGTAGAAAGTTTTAAACACAGAAAAATCCTTCTCCAAAGTGGCTTGAAGATGTGATTCAAGATTTGGTGGGGACTGGGCACTGAAAAAACAGTAGGTAGATATTCAGCTCCTCTCACTATCATCATAATTTAGAATTTACCACTTCTGGGCCAGTCCATCGGAGTGAAATCATGATCTGCTCATGTTGGATGTAAGAGAAATGCTATATGGGGTGTTGATGTGTAAGGCACCCCTTGAGCTGAAATAAAAAACAAGCCTACCTGACTAACCAAATCTCTTGTAATGACAGAGAATCAGCAGTCCCCACATCCTATCCTTTTAATGGGATGGTCTGGTCCTTGCACTAAGCTAAACACTCCTCCAGAAAAATATATATATATAATTAAATTCCTACTGTTACAGCTTGAAAAATTCCTGAACTCTGTCCTCCAATGCAGGGGAAGAAAGCAGACCCTGAATGCACACCATAAAAAGACTCAGCTTGAGAGGATAGGGGCAGAAACATTAGGCTCCTGGAAAGATGGCAGCCAGAAATGAATGTTTAGCCTGTACCATTTTTCACTCATGAAGAGCCCTGAGGAGCAGCTGGCTGGGATGTACAAGCCAGAGACTAAGTGCTCCCCTGTATTTCTGAACAAACAAAATCATTTCCACAGAGCCTGGAAGGAGGAGATGCCAAAAGGGAATCACACCTTGTCTTTTTCATCTCCACAACGTTCCACTTTTTCTTTCATTTTAAACAGGCCATCTGCAGGGCCAGGGCAGAGAAGTCCCTCTCTTGCTCAGGGGGGAAATGCTTCTGCGTAGTGGTGTCCCCAGTACTCAGAGCAGGTATCTAATTTTGACAGACTTTGCTGCAATTGTGTTAGTTCCTCTAGGAGAGCAGGAAAAGAAAATGAGGGCTCCTTAAAACCATTTCATAATGTCATGTCTAATAGTACATCCAGAGAAACTTCATATAGTGTACTTATTTAAAATAAAGCTGAAATTCAGAGTATCATCTAATATTCAGTAAATTTACTGTTTAAAAGACATGGACTTCACAGCCTTTTCACTGCAGCCTGGGATTTGGGTGATCTGAGACAGCTCTGCTCCAGAACAACCTACAAGCAATAAACTGACATTCTCCTGCTTATTTGCCAGATTTTTAGTGTGTGATGAATTAAAGTGCTGAGAAAATAGCCCAGAATATGCTAGTTCTCTGTATGTGTTAGAGTGCTCAGCATTTGCTGATGGTTTTAAACCTACTTTATTACAGAGGAGGAAGAGGTCGAGCAGATACATTTGTTTCAGTTTGGTGAAGTCAGTCGCAAATCAGATGATTCAAAGCTAAATAAGAGTGCCTACATGAGTTTAGCGCTGATTCAAGTGAATTAATCTTATGAAAAGGTATAGAAATTGCACAAAAATGAGTTTTCACCTTTTCTACTCCCTGACAGCTATGCTCTATTCTACTTGATGTGAAAAAGGCAAAGGAGAAGAAAGGGAGAAATGTCTTTCAGATAATCTTATTGGAAAGAAAGAAAACAAATATGTGCCCTGCCTACTCCAGCTGCTCTCCACCCCAGGAGTAACAGTTTGAAGTGAGCTTATGTATAAACAATAAACAAGATATTCCTGGATCATATGCTTTGAGCTAGGACTGTGTGTAAGGTATGGGGTTTGGACGTACTGTCAAAGCAGTTACGTTTTAATATTAGACTCTGCATTTCAAGTTCATTAAGATAGCCTTAAGCAATAGCATTTTATTCAACCTCTCTTGTAAGTATGGTATGATGTGTGAATTTGATGATTAAAAATAACTTGAGTGAGGAATGTCTAAAAATGGAGGAATTAACCACAGTGATATTTATGCAGCCTAGAGATGGATTTCAAGACACCTCTTTAACTCCTGTCTTCCTGCAATAATCTCTCTCTCCTGTTAGCATACTCTGCTCAAGAGCTTAAAACTAATGCTTCAAAATGGGAAAAGGATAAAATGTGAGCTCTAGGGCTGGCATACATCTCTGGAGGATCTTTTGGCAATTTGTCATGCCATTTTTTTCTGCACAGAGAAGATAAATCTACCATCTTGTACAGAATTTGAGAAATGGATTTGAGAAGATTTTATTTTCTCCTCCCTTTCCCAAGTCAGCTTAAAATCAATCACTTGGACAAGATGCAAATTACTAATACTGGGTCAAGCTTGTCAGAAACACTATCCTTGCAGTACATATGGGTGTGAAAATAGCAAATTGTACTCTTCTTCAGAGCAATTGGTATAATTAGGTGATTTTTTCATGAATAGTTATGAACAAGTATCTTCTGTATGCAATTCAAAAGAAACCTTAGGAAAAAAAGAAAAAGAGCCTAAGTCCTAAAGCAACAAAAGCACAAAAAAATACTTCTACAAATATCTTGGAACATTAATAACTTGACCGCATCTACTCATTCACAACAAAGCCAAGGCAATCTGAGTGTTTTCTGCTGCTGCATTAAAAAAAAAGTTAAGTTAAAAAGACCAAATAACTGCCCTTCGGAAAGTACTGTGGCATTAAAATGTTTAAAAAAATAAAAAAAGATAAAAAACATAAAAAGTTATTTTCAAAGCACATTGCATAATGTTTTCTTTTAAGGGAACATGATCCCTGGTGCCTTTAATAAAAAGCGAGGTAACAATTCTTCTTTAATTCCCTATGATTTCAACCTAGAAATGACAGCTCTACCTCATTCATCTACCATTACTTCTAACCACAAACACTTTAAGTTATGTAAAAGGGACAAATCAAGTTGACAAATCATTTTAAAACATTTCTGGAAGGTGAGAAAAATAAATGTAGTCAGAAATGCTTACCTTTGAAGTATTTACCTCTTCTTTTTATTTTTAATTTAATTTAATTTAATTTTTTAAAGGCTGTACTCCACTGATTTTCATGAAATGATATTCACTACTTGGGTAACCTTATCGTAAACAGCACAGCTACCAATGTAAAGACAACTGTTCAAAATGGTAGAATCAAGCTTCAAATTTTCCAGAGCTGTCTTTAATATCTCTTTCAGATAATTAAGTAATTTCAGATAACAAGCACTTTGGTATGTCTTCTGTGTTATTTGCTCTCTTAATTAAAGAGCAGAATATATTGGCATTCTAGAGTCAAAGAAACACTTCTTAAATGAATCATTCTATTCAATAAAATGTCCCCTTGCAAACACTGTTTTCCTTGATAAGTGCATGAACAAATAAAAGAATGGAAAAGAATAATTGTTTGGTTGAGATGTAAGGGCACACAAAGTGGTTAGAACTAAATAACCTGGTCAGCAGCCCAACTAATCTACTGCAGTTTGTTTTCACAGCTTTGCTGTGAACATCAGAGCTGATGGCCTGACACTCCCTGCAGAGCCTGGGAGTGAATGGTAAGTCAAGATACCAGCCACACAATGCTTCACGTGCAATGCCAGAGATTTGAAGGAGGGAGAACGACGGTTTATAAATACACTCATCAACTTCACTGGCTCTTTCTTTCTCTCTCGCTTTCTTTCTCTCTCTCTCTTTCTTTCTCTCTCTTTCTTTCTCTCTCTTTCTTTCTCTCTCTTTCTCTCTCTTTCTTTCTCTTTCTTTCTCTCTCTTTCTTTCTCTTTCTTTCTTTCTTTCTTTTTCCCCACAAACTTCCTGTAAAAGCTGACAAATACATTGTGAGATAATTTAATGAAGTTAGTTGAAGCACATCTTTTTCTTTTTTTCTTTCCTTTCAAATTTTAAATTGAACATGACGTTTTATTTTTTATTTTTTTTATTTCAAGCCTGAAATGCTAATGTGAGAGATGAATGGAATTCTGTTCCTCTCTAGGGGACTACACACTGCAGAAAATCCCTAAAGGGTTTGTGTTAACCATTACAAAACCTTCTTATACAATTTTGCCACTCCAGCCAACATCCATCTGGTAGAGGCAGCAAGATCCGGAAAAGTCAGCATGATCACAGATCAGCTTCAGCAAGGCTGAGCTCCCATTCTGTGCCAAATGATATAAGAATGAACTCTGCTGAAAAAGACCACAGAGCCAATTTTTCCTTTGTCTTTCCTTTGCTGTTCAAGGAGTTAAAAGCAGCCGAAGTGTCTAAGTGAGATTTCACAATGTATTCAAAGCAAATGATTATTTGATAAGACCTACCTACCTAATTGTGTTTTGAGACTTGACCCAGCTTTGTGCTGTTTCTTGCTAAGGTCCATCATCTTCCATGGAAAAGACTACTCATACACAGCTACGACCCTTTGCTGCCAGTGAGGTCAAATGGGAGAGCAGCAGTCCTGTCCTCAGCACACATTCAGCTGCTTTAGACAGCTTCCTACTCAGCATCTGAGCAGCTCTGAGTTATACAGACAGATATAACTGCACCCATTCTTGTCTATAATATCCTAACAATAGCTATTAAAGAGCAGAGAAATAATACAATTGCTGCAAGATCATAATTCAGCAGTGACCAACAGCAGGTACCTAGAGAACAAGACCATAATATAGTAACAGGTACCTTATTTATTTTCTCACTCTCCATGAATTTGCAACACAAAACCTTCTTGAGCCAGTTAGTTGACTACAGTGGAGGATTTTTCCATTGAATCTAACCACTTTTCTGAACCCAGGTAAATTTTCAGTATCTCCAGCAGTTTAAGACACAGACTTCCACAGTTTGTATGCCATCAAGGCAATCTCTCACATTGATTATTTTGAACACAGCTATATCAGATTTCCTCCAATTCTCATCTTGAGAAAAAAACCAGCAAATACTTGCTTTCCAAATTTTCTAACCCACGCATCTGTTTCAGAAGCCATCCATATTTAATTTCTTTTTCAGTCTTAAAAGTCCTAATTGATTTAGTTACCTGTTGTACACATTCCACATTTTGACCACCACCATCATCCTTCCCTGTTCAGCTTTACAGTATTGTTCTGACTTCCCATTCAAGTCACCCATTCAATCATTTAGTGAAGTTCTTCTAAAAGGACACTAATTTTCAATTTTTTACCATGTTTAATACCTTATAACACTTAGCAAACTCTGACTATCTTTTAGACACATTAAGGCGAGGTAATTTATGGCTCTGTTGAAAGGTACACCCTTTCACATGAAGATTGCTAAAGGTCTTCCCTTGAGAGATTCTCCCAGATTTTAACTCCTTACTCTTTACTTTTCTCTTTTTAAATTGGACCTAATTCACCTCATGTCTCCAAATTGTACTTGAAGTCCTTTTAGATGCCACAGAAGCGATCACTACGACGATCAGCTGTACAGCACCTAACGCTACTGCTGGATCTTAACCAAATGGCAACTGAAAATTCTAAGAGACATCTGCTCATCTGAGTAATAAGCATCGCTGCGGTTACTTATGTATTTTTTTTACCATCCCTTTAAATCTGTTACACATATAGTGAATAAAAAAACCAATTCATTATCCATTTTTTATGGATAAACATAAGTCAATGTACCACAACAATGGTCTGTTCATGACTCTAGCACAGATTTGTGATGTGTAGCAAATGCTTTTAATAACTCTCTTGGCTTCAAGTCCCAACCATCTTCTCTGCATTTGTGATCCTTTTTTAATTTAAGGTCACTAGGGAACAAGATGCGTTTGATTATAGGTGTCTATGACAAACCATACAGTGATTCTTAAGCTGTCGGCTATTCTTAGGTGGCACTTCAAGTTACTATTACAATAACAAACTGCAATAACTGTATGTATAAGAAACATAGATCTGTGGTTGCCTTAACATTTTTATTACTCTCCTTCATGTTACCAAAATGGAGCTCAATATCTCTCACAGATTTAGAACTAAACAGACAATATTTATTGGTTGTTTTTGTGGCATTTTTCTGGCTGTGTTTTTTTTGCTTTTTTTGTTGTTTGTTTTCTTGTTTTTTTTGGGGGGGGAGGATGGGAGGTCTCAGAGGAATCAGTTAGAAAAGAATCCTGTGGGAAGTGAATCATTCTTATTTCCCTTGGGAAATCATTTAGCTCAGGAACTAAGGCAGAATGATTAGTTAGGAGAATAGACACGACCACAGTTTTCTAATTCTTTTAAAATGCAAAGGAGCATTTTCTCTTACATATCCATGCCCTTGCCCCAATCCAATCCCTCCAGAAATGTCTCAGTTCATGTATCTGGATGCAAAATTGAGAACTGGACAAAATAAAGTAGGAACTGAAATTTATTTAGATATCTATTTACTCACCAAAAGTATCTGGATCCACTTAGCTATTAAATGGCCGTGAAGTAAGACCTTAAGAAAAGAAAGAATCCAACAATTTGAGACCCAAAGCTAATCCTATCAATTAGACTTTCTGAAAGACTCACCTATGCTTCTGATAAGCATAGAATGACTCTTTTGAAATCATTCCCTGATCATTCTATAGGAGAGAAATTCTCCTTCATTATCTGTGACTCACTGGTTTCAATTTGAAAAACTATGAAAAGAGTAGGGTAGTAAAAACAAACCAGAGATGTTTCACATTAGATATTGGAAACAAGAACTTTAGCACTATAAAAGATAGGGGGATTTCTGACAACGTGATCACATCTCATTTGATCAGATTCACATCCAGATTTTTAAATATAGTAAATACACAGCATTCATTTTTTTAGCACAAAATAGACTTCTGTTCTACGAAGCTGAAAAAAAGAACAACATTAATAAAGATTTTTTTAAGAAGTTGAAGAAGAATAAGAAGTTGAGCATTCCCTTTTTTCTATTGTGAGAATTTCTATACGACCTCCATAATTTCCTAATACACTGCAGTGGATTATCTGGTTCCCAGATAAGTTTCATGACAATTTAATAAGAGAGAAGAAGAAGCCATTTCTTGCTACAGAATATCAGGAATAAGTTTGCTCTTGCAATGCCTAGAGCAAGGGTGTAAGAAAGAATAATCTGTGTAAGAGGAGATCAGACATACAGTGCTCACTCTAAAAATATTCCCTTTGTATTGAAGGCATGTAAATGCTGATTTAATGAACTCTGGGCAAAGGTGCTAGTTTTAACGAAGTGTTGCAGCACAGAGGCTGCAAATAGTACGCCATTAGCTGCACTTTTGTGAGAGAAACTGCTTGAAAAGTAAATAAAAAACTTTATTCTAACTTGAGAGATTCAACATATGCGATCAAAAGATGTGAATTTGACACTACATACTCAAAGTGAGACTTCAGTGACAGGAATATTCACTACTTAAAGATTTATGGTAGGTTCTGTCTCCATCTTGCATGGAAATAATTACAAAATTCAAATATTTATAAATGATGTACACCAAACTGTAGTCTTCAGTGTGATTTTTAGAGAAAATGAATATCTCAATACTAAAGTGCTCCTAGCCTGCTGTTCAGAGAAAATGGGTTAAGAAGTTCCTACAGTGTCAGATGATTCCTGCTTTGTTGAACAATATTGAAATCAGCTTGATTTCCCATTGATGTTTTGTTTTTCTAATTCTGCTTAAAAGAGTTAGTGCTGACTATGCAAATGGTGTGCTTATGGCTACAAGGAATGAATTTCCTGAATTGTAAAGATACTGTCTTCATACAGAGATCAGTTTGTTTGGATTTTCTTTGTTATTTTGTGGGGCTTTATTTTCTGAATTTTGACCAGAAAATGAGGTTATGCATAAGAGATACTGTGGTCTCATGAGTGTAATTCTGGCAGCCAATAACTGCACTTAAATAACCAGGCATTGAAATGTATATGGTACAGCCATGACACTGTCACTATTCAGACAATTTAAATGCTGTTTGAATCTACTTTGCTGTTTTCATCATGTCTTGTGGAAGAAATTAGGAAACAAAGAGCCTTCCCATTTCAAACTCTTCTGGTTTAATACAGCTTTCCAGAAAAATAAGCTTCTGGTTTCAAACCAGTTGTGGGAAGCAAGAAGGAAAGCTGATAAAATTGAATTTTAGCCATGTTTTGATTTTCTGAGACAGGAAGAGTGATAGTGACAAAGGACAGGTCTAGGATTTCTCAGTAGATTCTGTCATCACAAATATGGTATGAATTTTAAAAGCAAAAGTTCTCAACAAATAAGAAAAATTGTTCCATGGAAACATGATATATAAGCTAACTGAAGCAAATACACACATACATATACAGACAACCTTTTTTTGAGATTCAGACTTTGCTTCATACATAACTGAAAAATGTTTTTAGCTATCTGAATCTTTAAAAGGGTTGTGAAAGAGAGAAATTCCCCTTCCAGCCCTAAAATTTTATGTAGTGTAAGGACAAATTCTGTTTGAGAAAGAATTGGTTTCATAATTAAAATTACAACATTAAATATCCCTTAGCTGAGTACAGTAGCCTAAGATCAGTATCTACATGTCAACCACTGTATAGATTGTTGCAAAAAAGTAATTTTTCAATCTTTCAATTAAGTGCACTTCAATTAAGTGTATAATTTTATGGAATTGGTCTGCATGCACGGTTCATGCTCAGTTGTGTTAAACAATGACAGGAGCAGCCTGGGATGAAGGAGAGACTACAGGGAGGATACAGCCTGACAGTGAGGCCAGTATAGCAAAGGTAAAAGAGTCATAATAGCTGACAGACACACATGAATTTTAATTATCCTTTCCCATGTGCTGCTTATTGTACCTCATCTCACCTCCACACCTCTCCATTTCTCTGCCCTAATGTTTGTAGTATGCCTCTTCCCCCTCTCCTCTCCACATCCTGAAATGCCCTTGCCTTTTTCTACATGCTTTTACTTTGTACTGTTTGACTGATCTCCACCTACCCAAACCCCTATCAAATAAAAATAAAAATGTTTGGAGGCTCACAGGGTGTTTCCTGACAGGCTATTGCTCATTCCTCTCTTGTGACTCAACCCTTTCTCAGCCTGACTGTGCTCCTGTGTGGTAAGTCCATCATTTACATGTATACACCCTCACCCTACATTGCTATTCCATTGTATATTCAGCTGGTAAACTCTTCAAGGTGAAGGTTGCTTTCTTCCTTCATTATGCAATCAGATATTTCCATGTGTTGGTGTGCAGTTAATATCAATACAAATTGCACGCATTTTCAGAATTATTGAGCAAAGTTAGACACAGTGGAACATCATGAACCTTTCAGTATTTTTTGCAAACCTTCCTTGCTTCAAGTACATACTTCTAATGAACAAGAAGAACAGAACTTTCTCATGTCACTTGTACAGCTCTACATCTGAAAAACAACTGTATCAAAACTGTAGCGGATGTTTCCTAACATCATTCACTTCCGTGTTTTCTGGTATTCCAACCCATAATAAATCTGGAAATATGCCAGAATAAAGAAAGTAAAAGGAAAAAAAGAACCCCCTTTCTGTGGGTGGTCATAGGCAGGATTTGGAAAAGTAACAGAATAGACTGGCTCTTTGTCTCCTATTTCAGATATTTTTCATCAGTTTAGTTTGTCTCTAGTATAATCATGATGCTAAGAAGTGAGAAAGAAGTAGGAGGATAGAGAGAGAGAAAAAAAAAATAAAAAAAAAAAAAGAGAATGAGAATGAGAAAGAGAAAGAAAAAGGAAGAAGGGAAGGAGGGAGAGGGAACAGTCTCTGTAAGATATACTGGGGAAAGTCACAAGTGATGGTGCAAGTTTGTGGGAAAGACTGCTGATATACTAGGAGCACTAACACACATACCAGATTCACTCATACGCCACTAAGCATTAGGTGCAATAAATACACTGCCAAGTATAACGACTTTCCTTCTTCCTAACAGATTCAGAAGGAAAAGACTTTCAGAGCACATTATTTCACTCTAAAGTGGTCTCCTTTATGATAGTCATTACCGAGAGGTTTCACACGCAAGATTTATTTGATTACAAACTCTGAAACTTCCATAATTACATTTCACTTAAGGTTTTTGAATCTGATTAATTAAAAATATGCTTGAATTGCAACAATTCCGTGCTCTTTAATTGTTCAAACACAAGCTTTTAATACTTTCATTTGTCTATTGCTTCCTCTGTATTATGTGTACATACAGTACCAATATGAATTAAGAAAAAAAATATCAACTGCAGCTGATCAAACTATTAGCAAAACTTCACATATGCAGTTTCATATGAAAACATTTCAAATGCTACATACAATATTTTAAGATCTTCCCAGGTGACAGTCTCTACATTACATAATGTTCTAATCTTACTGGTGCTTCTTTCTTTCCTCCTTTCAGGTTCTGCAAACTTTCTCACATGTTGAAAGTTAACTTCACACACACAGGCTTTCAGAATCAGGTGCTGAGGTTTAATTGCACACAAAAAAAACCCCTGCATATGAGTTAGGCACCCACCTATGGTCTATTCTAGGCACTTAACTTCACAGTCATGTACAGTGTGGCACTGGAGTTTCCAAACATGATTCAGATCTCCTGTAGTTTTGAATGTTGAGAAATTGCCTCCCTGAACTCTGTTGAAACAAAAAAAAAAAAGTAGTTACGGGATTTAATCGAAGCATCATTTACATAGGAAGCATATCCAAAGGGGAATATAACAAATTAGTTTGATTCTCCTCTGACATGTTTATTAGGTGGAAGTACGTTCTGTAATTAATAGTAAACAGCTGTTATTAAAAGCCACATGTTGAGGGGGAAAAAGAATCCCAACCATCTTCCATTGTCTTAATAAAACATTTTCACCTTGATTTCTTGTACCAGAGTCTTTTAATCTATGATTTTTTTGACAGTGGAATTCTTGACACATCTAACTAGAGGAAGTACTCTGTATGAATATTGCACAAAGTTCTAACCTATCTTTTTAAAATACTATTGTGGCCTTTTGCTCTCCACTGCATAGAAATGCTGTAAATTATCACATAATCCAAAATCAAGGACTGTATTTTTTTATTTTTTAAAAAGGAAACATCAATATAGATCCCAGACATCACTGAGTCAGAGAGACTAAATTCTTTACTGTAATACATACTGTCTGTAATAGCAATTTCTATGAAAAGAATTTCTAGTAAAGGCATTTCCTATTTTGGATTTACATGCCAGAGTTATAAACTGTAAATTTTAAGGTGAAGATAAAAACCACTCAAAAAGAGAAACAGAGATCTCACTGAGGAGAAACAAAAACATAACAATGACATGAACAAAAAGCCTCAAAATAAAAACAACTCAGAAACAAAACCAGATCACTCTGGGAGCATGCAATTAACACTTAAAAGCACTGTTTTTTCTACAGTTATTTGTTTAGGGAAATAACAGTAAGGCACTGTTTTTCAGGGAAGAGCAAACAGCCGCAACTAATGGTTCCCATGGAGGACTCCTGTAGGCTGTAAAAGTCTGTGAATAGCTGAGTTCTTGTCCATATGTGCAATTTTGTTCAATTATTCCTTATAATTATGAGAAGAGATGATCCCCTAAGAATTACATATACATTCAAGGCACGAGATAATTGAAAGATTAAGACCAAGACTGACATTATGGCATTGACAAAGAAAGATGAAAAGGCTACTCTGGATAGGCAGTCATTTGCCTACTGTTCAGAATAGCTTTTCATGAGAAGACTATCACAAGAGAAAGCCATGCAATAGTCCGCGTTCCTGACACCCGTGAACTGTGAGATACTGTGACTTAGCAGTAAACTACTTGTTGTTCAGCAGTGAAAAGACAAGCTGAATGGCTATTCTAAATGATGAACAGATCATATCAGTCAACTCTGCTGCTACTGCTACCGAGTTTGGGGAAATAATTTGGACGGAGTAAAAGAGCTGTGTTTGAAGGAGCTGTGAAAATGAAAGCAATTAAACTTGGTGCTACTTTTATTACGATCTGCGCAGAGCTAAACAAAAATTGCTACTCCTGCCACAGGAAGTCCTAAGCTGCAAAGCACTGGAAACAAAGGAATTGCATAAAATCTCTCTCTAAGATCAGGAGGTAAGATAAGCCTCTGGTTTGACCTAACTCGGTTTTTCTTATAAAACACACCTTTTAACAATGATGAGACGGAAGCAGGAAGCAGCACTAGTCACTGAAAACTTGTGCCCAGCAAAACTGATTTTTTACTTACTGCATCCAACTGTGCATGTCAAACTCTAAATGTATTTCATTTGGGAAAGCACTGGAGCTGTTATGCTCTGCCTGAGCCAAATTTTGCCCTTGGCTTCAGGCACACAGCTCCCATTGACTCCACTGGAAGTTATTCAGAAGGAGATAGATTGTGTAAATTAGGCATGCTCTTGAGATAGCGAAGAAAAGGAGATTCACTACTGAACTCCAGAGTGGGAGTTCACCGAGGGCCAGTGAAGTCAATCTCCAGTCACTCCTTCTCAAATCATCAGAGCAATGGCTTGCCAGATCCATAAAATAATTCATACATCCTGCTTGAAAAATAAAAGGATTATATCAGCCATTTAGGCAGAACTTCCTTTCATTCACAACCTCAGAATCAGCCCATCCTTAGAGAATATATTGGTGCTGTACTATAATTTGTGAAAGGAGCTGGGTTTCCTTTTCCTCAGAGCTACATTCCCCTAGATCTGCCTGAGATCCCTTCCTTACCTACAGTGCTGTTACCTACATCATCCTGCCACCACCTACCTCCCTACTTTTTTCCTTGTTCCTACACTGGTTATTCCCTTTGACTTAGCTTATTGTTTGATGTTTTTTCATTGCTTTTCCTTCAAGAATCATAGGATTTATCTCTAATTTTCTCATAGGTTTAGACTGTCATTTCTTGTCATGAGAAGTTCAACAGATGGATGTGTTAGCTTGGACCTCTTACTTTAATCTCAGTGAAAACATAGGAAGCCTCTAAACCTTACAGATGTAAGCCCAAATTACTGCAGTTCTTCCACATCTATCTTCTTAAGAAAAAAGAAACATCATGTTTTCTGAAAACTTCCAAAAGTTCTGGAATCTGTACTAATCCTGAAAACTGATCAGTAACACCAATTCTAGTTTATTTTTACATATTTTTAGTATCCAGTTTAAAAATTCTGCTTGGTCCTACCAAGAAATGTACTTACCAAGAAAAAAAGAAAAGCAGGTCAGATTTTGCTTTGCTACGCACATTTATAAATATTATCTCACCAGAATAATAGAATGTAACGTGCAAATTGTGCAAGAACTTGCACAAAATATATATATAGATATAGACATCTTCTTAAACTAACCTAATGTAAACCCAAAATGGCTTATCAAAAAGATAAAATATAATAAAACATAGGTAAGTTGAATGAAAGAAGTAAATGGCTAAAGAACTTATGTATTTAAGTTTTGTAAATTATCGGATAGAACTGTATTTTTCCCGGTTGTTTTTATTGGTTAGCTTCAGTTCATTCTGGGGTTCCAGCCTCCAACCTACAGCAGAGCCTATGCCATTTTCAAGCAGAAGGAAACTGGTAGAGAGTGAAAGATTGATATTCTTTTGTCTCACTGTGACTGTTCTGGTCTCCAGAATAATTTCAATCTGTTTCTTGCTGCTGTCTAGAAGCACTGGATTTATCTCTTCAATTCACATACACTCTGTGACTGCACAACGTCTGTCCCTGGTCTGTTTCAGAAAATGCTTTAAGTGTATAATTCTAGACAACATAAAGCATTCAGTAAGCAAACTGGAGGGAAATCAACCTTCCTTTGTTAATTCTCTGTTTGAGAAAAGCAGCCCTTAGTGAAGTATTCCAGGATCCAGTCATTTGCTTTATCTAAGAAAATCCTTGAAATAACTGGAAACATATTTGTGCTCTGTAAAGTCATTTCCTGCCCCGCTAGTGAATTGTGGATACAACATCCTTTTAACCACTTCTCTTTGGATTGCTATTAACAAGATATTTTAAAATATTTTACCTTTAATTATAAATTTCCTGTGAGTTGTCTGTTGCTTTTATATGTGCAAAGAGAACCTGCTACTGATTAGTTTTATAAGTGACTCCAGAGCTGTTTTTGTCACTGGATTTCTGAATGAAACTCCTGAAAGGCCGATCTGTGTGACACTGATATTTGTCCTTTGTTCAAATGAAATGAAGACATAGTCACTTTTTTATGTCCTTCATACTGAAAATCTGCTACCTATAAATCAGATATCTCAAAAACAAATTTAATGACATCTTATAAAGCCTCCTTATCAACACTGAAGGTTGAAAGGAGACAAGAGTTGCCTGCCAGCTCTGTTTGATGGAGTATTTTCTTGAATTATCAGCTACCAAGGATATCCTCAGTATTCCAAACCCTCCCAACTGGCTTGTCACCTTTCAAAATCTCTCAATCCATCTCTCCAAAAAATAAACAAATATAATCCTCCCTTGATCTTTGCAAATAACCAAGGTAGGTTGGTGTAAGGTTTTTAGCTCTTTTAGATACCATAAAAAAACAGTAAGTATATTAAACACACAGAGCTCAGCCCAAGGAGGGAGAGATTTCTGTAATCCAAGCCATTAACCACCCCTAACTTTCTCATGTTACATTCCACATACATGAAAAAAATGAACCTGAGAATTCATTTCCAATTCTCTTTCCTCCTTCCAATTCTCTTTGAATGTAAGTTGCATAGGACTTTAAAAATGAATAGGAAATATATTTTAAAATGTTTAATTTTCTTGTTTGATCTATAAAAAGTATAAATGACAATAACAAGGTCCTCACTGTTTTTGCCTATTTCTTTTGATTATTGTAAAGGTATACAAACTCATCACTAAGATAACGAGGTATTTTTACATTACAAATCTTCTCAGACAATAATTTTTTTATTGCAGATTCTTCAAAATAAGATGTTATGTACATCAAACACGTTAAGGATGGGTAATTTCTTCAGTTGGTATAAATCAACCATGTTCTGTGTATCGCAGTAGAAGATACTAGATACTAGATTACAGCTACTACTTGTCAGATGACAGTTAAACCATACCCTAAGGGTCTGACTAGTTAGATAAAGCAACTAACCCAACATGATAAATTTTCTTTGACCAATTTTATAAACAATTGAAAAGAGCAATCTTGCAAAGGCTAACACAGATCAGTAATAGGATCAGAGAGTAAATACATTTAACAAAAAAAAATACCTTTATTAGAGATGTTCAGTCCTAAAATAAGATAATGAACTAAAAAATATTCCCCCTTTTTGAACATTACTGTCCTTGTTAGGTTTTTTTCAGAATATTATTTAGTTTTTTGCCTCAAAACACACTTCTTTCCTTCTGGATACCACCAGATTGAACATTAGCAGTCCTACTGGTGACCTTTTCTGCTAGGAAGTACCAGAACTCTGTTGAATTTCACCTGATTGATTGTGGCTTAATTCCCCACTGCTGATTACAGTGGGAACACATCTCTAATGGAGTAGGATAACAGAGATCCAGGGAAGAAATATTAGTGGCAGTCCAGCTAATAAGGGGAATTTACAGTAAAGTTTTTGTGGAAATGCTCGTGTTTTGTTTGCTTGTTTGTTTTTTATATCAGTAAAGGGCAACATTCAGAAAGCCCATCTGTACAGCAGTGTGAATACCAGACTGATTGTAGAAATTTACTTCTCTCCTGCCTTTTCCATTTCAGTTACTGACTTATTTTTCCTGTTTCCATTGTGCGTACCATTTGATTTGTAACATTCAGTTATAGTCAAAGTCAAACGCTGAGAACTGCCATTCAGTTGAAGTAACTGGATTTTACAGTTACTCAGTATTCTGTAGCTCAGAGAAACTTGGTCTCTCTGAAAGAAACTTCTTAGACCTTCTCTTATGGTAGGTGCTTTTGAATTTTTAATGTCCATCACAGAACTTGACAGAATATCTGTCAAGTGTAAGACACTTTCTTTCAGATATGCAAGAAATATAGAGTCTAAGTTTTATTTTCTTTTAACCAGTTTATAAAATTTTCAGAAGACAGAAGGATGATTAATTTTTCAATGAAGTAAGAATAACTGTGATGAAAAGTTTAGTGAAGAATCGTAAAATAAGCATCACTGAGAAAAAAAGGGTTATTGATTCAGTTAAGCAACATTTGAAGCATTTTATATTTTGGCTAAGAATTAAAGCATGTCCCATAAAAAAATGTGACCTACTGAAGAGCCTGTAAGGAGGCTTAAATAGCTAGAGACATCTGTCTGCATACAGACAGATAACCATGTATTACAGTCTGATATAGCATATATTCTAGTCTAACATAGGAAATAGAACACATTGCATAAAAACTAAATAGCAGCATACTCAATACATGTTTTTGTTTTTTCTATGATTCATAGGAGAAATAAGCACATATATCTACCATTTTATTTACAACATATACTGGAAATTAGCCAAAATAAGCCGGCTTGCTACTTCAAGTAGAAGGAAGTCTGAGACCAGTGAGGCCCAGACAATTAGCAGGTCCAGTTCATCTGTGACTAGTTAACACATAATAGAAACCACCTGGCTTCTGTTAAAAAAGGCCAGACAGAACCAGAAAAGATTCTTATGAAAAGCAGTGAAAAACCGGGGAAGAAAAGAAGTTGTTGGTTGAGGGAATTAAACCTAGCAGCTAATGTTCCTGTGAAAGAGCTGGAGAAGTTGAAAAGAGTGTGTATGAGCAGGTGGTGTGTTTTTTAAGGCATGTGTTTTGAATACCTCCCTAGGCAGCAATGTTAGCCTATATTAGCCATCACATCTCCTAAGGATGCTATAATTTAGATGTCCCTAGCTTGCTGTATCAAAAATGCTTCCACAGAGCAGAACCTTTCACCTGCTTTTAGAGCACGTGCTGCTATTTGCTGGAAAAAAATAAAAATAAATACATTCCAACAATCCAGGAACCACATTACGCATTAGGTTTTACGGCACTACTGTCAAATTTTAAATGGGTAAGTATCTGCACAGGCTTGGATGCAGTGCCAACAAATTCCTTTGCCATCTGACATGTCCATCATGCTGTCAGAATGTTGGTGTCTTCCCTTCTTGTAAGTCACTCCTCCAGGTCACCATGAGCTCCGTGCTTTCTAAGATGCTGGAGCTGCTTACAACATTTTTTGCCAGAGCAACAGGACATGGAATTCCTCCATGGAATCCCTTAGTTCCTTTTCATTTGATGCCCTCTTCCCTGCCTCCTGGAGGTTTGAGCTATTTCTAGCACCCTCCTCTTTATTCCGAATTCATTCCTTTCTGCAGAAGATGGGTACTTTCTGGCTGAAGTGTTAACTGCATGAGCTAATACCTAGGGCTTGTTGGCTTGGGGCTGCCTGGCTGCAGAAGAACAGTCTGTTACTTTCTAGTCCAGCTTCCTAGAAGACTCATATTATTATCACCACAGGACTCCTAGTTAGCATGAATCAACACGTATGCTACAATCAGCAAATATCATGCTAACTTTTCCTCCTGTTCCAGGAAAAATTAATCCCCTGTGGCCTCAGGGCTCTGTATAGCTGAATTTGGCAACACTGTCCAAACTGGCCTTTCTGTCTATCTCTTCTCCTCATTAAAGATATCCAAAACTACTATCTGATTATATAAACTTCCGTAATATTAAAGACAAAGAAAGATACTAAAAAATGACTCTCTGATTACTCATTTACGGTATGGGTCTGGACACACTTTACCTTGGTATGTAAGTTGTTTTCTATTTCCCCCATCTAAATAGTACACAACTGTGTGTCAGCAGGTAAGGCCTTTCCACCACCTACATTGCGTGACAAATTCTAAGTTTGGATGCAGTCTCAGAGGAGACAGGTGGAAAAGGGAAGGTGAGAAAACACTTTTTTAAAATATTTCTAGAGGAACAATTGATGTTTTACAGGTTCTCAAAGAAGAGAAGTCGTCTTGAAGACCATCCTTCTTTATTAAATCTCTGCATTGAACTTAGCTGCAATCTCTGTAAGAAAAACTGACATTGCTTTCACCTGCAGGCAAAGATGCTGTGAGCCTTCACACAGGTACCTTTTTGATGTGGTAGACTGAAATCCAAGTAGCTTCTGCTGAAAAGAGGGAGATGTGATGTACACTTGGGTGGGAAGGGGAGTTATTTGATTGCTGATTTCATTTCAGAGTTCCTGAGGAAGACTAAGGATGGGATTTTTTCTTGTGTTCTTTCACTCAGACTTGAATCTTCCCTTAGTGTAAGCAGACAGAACAAGATCACAAAAATAAGATTTAATTCAATATCAAATCAGGTTCTGATGCAGTAGAGGTAAGAGGATGCATGAATGTAAGGCAATGGCTTAACAGTAATACCAGTTACGAGTGTTTCCTGAAACAGTTATTTTAAGTAGGACATGACAATACTAACTGAAATGACTAAGACATTTCACACGTATTCCAGTCTAATGTCTTTGTTTGTTCCTTCTGTGAAAACAAGCATTTTCAACTGAGCTGTATGTACGTCAAACCATTTATTTTGTGTTTGGTTCCCAAAACACTGGAGTGTTGAAGAAAAAAATATTAATGAATCTGAAGAATGATGGACCCACCAGTCCAATGCCATCTAGCCAGCAAATATGTAGTATCATATTTTCTTACATTAATTCCACCAAATCAACACATAAATGTTTCCATATGGTTTCCAAATAAATCTCCCATATCCTGCAAACCATAAATTCTTCCCTCTAGAGACATATGCTAAAGGAGGTTAGACATCAATTCCAGCTCTATGGGAGTACCAGGTCTGATATTCCACTTGGTTTCATAGGTCTTTGTGCTCAGACAACTCCACTAAAGTTAGCATCTCCCAGAAACATAAGTCATGGGGTTGGTATGAGAATAAAGAATCATATCTACTATCTTTCACAACCAACCTTTAGCTGTTTCCCGATTTTTATTCTCTGATGGGTTCAAATTACAAGGATTAGGTAAGCTAGCTTTGGCAATGCCCAGACATCTTGTAGATGGTGCATCTTGCACAATGGCATGGGATCCCAATGCTGCAGCTCAAATTCCCTCATAGTCTATATCTGCAGTGGTCCAGTTTAATGCATAGCCCTACTTCTGGCTGCAATTTCAGACTTACGTATTCTGTGGGACTATTTGTGAAATTTTTTTATGAATGATGAATATTCCACCAGTTTGTTAATGCTTTAGCACAGAACTGATGCATGTGAACAAGAAACTCTTACTAGTCTTTGGCTTTTGTATCATAAAACATTGATTCATATCCAGTCTCCCCACAGACATCAGTTTCTGCTTTAAAGAGTTTAACTACAACTCCCTGAGTATAGTATAAAAGGCGTAACTCTTGTAAATGCAGTGAATACTTAGGCCAACAGAATAACTAGAGTAACTGAGTAAAGTGTCAGCTCTTTGCAGGCACACTGTTTGTTATAACTCAGTATAGCAATGGATCACTTTGAAGACATATTCCTATAACTCAGGGGAAAGTTTAGGAATAGAACTAATACTCTCTTTGTGGCTCTAATGTGTTAGAGATAAGATTAGGAAACCTTACATGTCATCTTATTTTTCTCAACAAAACATGAGCATCTGCATAGGTCTGCACATAGGATTAATACATTTTCCCAAGTTTCAAATTTTTTTCTGGAATCACCAGAAATACTTCAGGAAAGGGAAACTAATTTGGCTTGATTTCAGACTGGAGGGTTTTTTTCCTCCCAGAAGAACAAGATTCAAAATAAGTGCCAAGGAAATGGTTCTTTGCAAATCTGAACATGAACACAAACTGTGGCTTTGTATTTCCTGATCAGGATGGAAACAGAAACATGGACTCTTCAGATCTAAACCCTAAAATTAACTCAGAGAGCACTATTCAAAAACACTTCCTTAAGGCAGCAGGGGAGGACGGCAGTGAAAGGCTTGATGAGAGTTTGGTGAATAAAGAGGAAATAAGGGAGGGACATGAGGAAATGACAGCGGACCCTCAGTCCCATACAAACTCTTTTTGAATTGTTCTTCATACGCATACACTGGAGTTATTAGCATGACCAATTTGCAAAGAAGGATTTAGTTAGCTGAAATGTCAACATGTGTTTTGTTTAACACTTTAGACTCCCTAGGTTCATGCATTGGAGAAAGAACCGTAAGAATGTTCCGATTTTGCTGTGAAGTGTTATTGGAGGGGCAATAGCGATAACAGTATTACCTCAGTCAGCTCTTTAAAAGACACCTGTCACTACAGGATTCTATTTAGACATTGTTACGTTTATTTCAACACAGACAAGAGGATGTCCCTATTTGCAAAATATTTATTAACATTTTTATTACTTAAATTGTCCAGGGTTAAACCTACTGTGAATTAATTGTAAGGTCTAAGGGCAAGTTGTTTATATTGATGAAGGGACTGGATTATTACATTGAGAAATGGAAAGCACATCCTGTTATTGCTACTACCAGTAATAACATTGCATGGAAAGAACTAGACAGACTAGTTGCTTGGCTCTCAAAAGATTTTATTTTTAGCCTAATGACAAAAATGTCTGTTTTCACAGGAAACCAGAGTGATTGATACAAGAGAGTGGAAATAAAATTCTTCATTTAATTTTCAGTTCTACATTAAAGACTTGATCCCCTGAGTGTCAGAGAAATGTTTAGTGAACCCTAGAAAGATGACTCTATTTTTACCAGCTCCCACTCCCAGACCCCTACTGCTCTGGTCATGAAAGCTCCCGCATACAAATCAATTCCTCGTGCAAGTTTAGAGCATTTTCAGAACCACTCTTAGCTGTGCCAGTGAATAATGATGCTACAGGAGAACAGCTCACAGAGCCAGAATAGCCTGTCCTTCCCCCAAGGCATTTCAAGTTGGCCCTGTGGGAATGGAGGCAAAAAGTAGATAGATGTCTTGCTGCTCCCCAGTGGAGTTTTTTCCTGTTGCTGTAAATTACTTTAAGCTCTCTTTGCTACAGCAGTGCAGAAGGTACTTATTTGGGGTTAAGAGCATGGATCAAAATGTAATTGTTCTGGACCAAATCATCAATACTCACTTTCCATGGACCTTCCAGATATATTAGGGCCAGCTTCCAAGTACTAACAACAGTTCTAACTTCTCAATTATTTTTGCCCTAGACAGATTAACATCTAAAACTTGCTGTACTAAGAACAATGGTTAAATTCCTGCCTGTGCTGGCATCAACCATAGTTTTGCTGTTAACCAGGAAAGTACCAGGAAAGCTAGTATTTCACTGAGTGTGGTTAAAATAAAATATCTCATTTTGTTTATTGAAATTAGCATTAAGCTTCAGTTCTGAATGTTCAGAGAATGTTCATTGTTGTTAATGATGTTGCTTATTAGTGCTTCAGGAGTGCCCTAAGGTTCCAGTTAGGAGCAGTGCCCATTTCTCTAAGTCGTACGAAGTGGAAAGGGTTGTTTTGAAAGAGTTTGCATACTTGCATCTACATCCCCAGCCTCCTTAAGATCATAAATCAGAATGCAGGATCAAAACTGCGCTTTGGAAGGAGTTGCTCATTTCAAACATATTTCCAGTAAATGAACTGGAATATCCTGGTTTGTAGACACAGAACTGATTGCAGGGGATTTCTGAACTCCTTTAGCAATGTTCTACATAACTTGATGATTCATTAATGTAAAGCTGACCTACAGTTTTCAGTTAAGCTAGTAACTCATACTATTTTAATATTTTTAAGTGCAAAATAGTGTGACTTTCTCAGTAGTTACAACTGTGACTGTTTCTCGTGCATCTTCACTGTCCTTAGAAGGGGAATGCTACTGACACTGAGTGAAAAGCCTCCGTTTGCTCTACAGGAATCACTTTATTATGAAAGTGCTAATAACAAGGGAGGAGATATTTAGCTCAGCCTGAAATACTTCATCTGACTGGAATTTTGAGTGTGCAACAAGGGACAGATACAGATCTTTACTGAAGCTGGCAGAAGTGCAGAGGAGGTATACAGAGTATGGGACCTGGAAAAAAGCAGCTTAAAATCATTTACCTTAGGTGGTGAAGAGGTTTTATAGTGACTACCCAGAGCCTTGTCCATTCAGTAGCTGAAATAGATTATACTTGTATTTATATGAACTTCTACAGAAAAGATGGGAACAGTCTTCACTGAGGCAGTTCCATTCTGTGTTTTAGCTCTGCAGTTATTGAAGTTCACATGAGGCAGGAATAAATGATGAGGAACAATCAGGAATAAAACATGACACATGTTCCACTACACTGGGCCAGGCTTTCTTAAGATGTCATGGCAAATATCCCAAAACTCCCAAATGACCAGATTACTGGGCTTCTTTCCAACCCTTACCAAATGCCAGCTGAAGCAGGGTTGCTTCCCAGAAGGATTGCTGACTATATTGGATTTGGCCCTTCTGTTTGTTCATCAGTGCTCCAGAAAGACCTATAAGTGGAAGGAGGAAAAACTGTAAGAGATTTACTCTTTAATAACAACCTGGAGCTTGCTAAAATCCTTAGGCAACCTCATTCACACTGAAAAAGAGGAGATTTTAAGCCTTTCTTCAGAGCTCAAGAAGAGACAGCCAACAAGCTTTTCCTTCCCGTCTGCAGACTTTGGAGGATGGAAACAAAATGGCCAGCACTCTAATTTTTTGATTGCACATTAACATAGAGGGATGGGGTCATCCTGTGTTAGGAATCTTCTAGGTGTTTTTGAGAAAGCAGATTAAATGCAAGAAGCTAGAAGAGCATTGCAATTCTTTGCACTATTTTCTTTAGCAACAGAATGACTATTTGTGGTTAGCTTATAAATCTCAAATTCTCTCACTTCCTTTAAAATATTGAAAATACAGTGATAAAATGGGTATGTACTTCAGATATGGGAATGTATAATGTTTAGTATCTATTATAATGATTATTGAATAAAACCATTTGGAAAGCATTTTGGGGAATTAAAGACAAGACCAATCTGCAAAGTATGTAGATACACTATTTCAGCAGAGAACCTGAAAACGGATAAACAAACATGGAATTCTGAGATACATGGAAACACTGACATTTATTTAAAATCACTATTGTTCTTATAAATTCTGGCTAGTTTTAAAAAGAACAAAGGAAGAAAATAAGAGGACATAAGAAAAAGGAAATAAGATCAGAGTATTTGCATTCTTATAGTGATATTGATTTTGCTTTAAGAAGAGTCCTGAAGCTTAACTGACAAACTGTGTCATTTGACGTTTTTCAGTGATGTTTCCAGACAATAGAATGACCATATCATGGTCTGTGAAGGAGAGTTGTGAGGGACTTCTGGGGATAATATCTCCAGTTTCCAGCAGTACAGCATCCTGCAAAGGACATGGAACTTTCATCAGATAGCTCTTGGAGTATTTTCCACTGTTTCTCTGAGTTATGTGGTGTCTATCTTGCAGATAATTCTCAGTTATCTGAAGATTTTTGTAGATAGCTTGTAAAATCAGGAGAATTTTCCACCCCAGTCATTGACTTTTTGCCTTCCTAAGACAGGTCATTGCATCCTAAGAAATACTTCCCTGGGGTATGTGGATTTTTCCCAATTTAAACACAGAACAAATACTGATCAAATGCAAGTGTCAGTGCCAAAAATATCAAAAGTTCTAATACCAGAGACAGAGCACAGTTCTATCTTTAATGAGGCTTGTTTATTGTATTCTTATAACTAATAAGAAGGGCTTGTTTTACCAAGGACTTAAAATAGTGCCTGTACACACTGTTATGCCAATATCACCTTCTGGAATTCAACTGTTTTACACCTGACTTTTTTCTAGACCCAGGGGCCTGCATGGAGATGTCATAGGAAGAGATGCAACAACATGGTATGAAGAGGGGGCACAATAAAAGGAAATCAAATAGTAGGGTGATGAAAAATGAGCTGCAAAGGACCTTGAAAACACATCTGCAAAGATGTGAGAAGCCACATGAGAAGATGAAGTGAACAATGTGGGGTAAAGAGATAATAGTTATTAAAGAAGCAGAGATAAAAAGAGGATAATTTTGAAAATTAATTA
>VXAB01000947.1:0-16783 GCA_013399175.1 Odontophorus gujanensis | reverse complement strand
CCCCATGAAGCCAATGGCATTTGGATGCTAAACAGCTTCACAGCCTGGACAGAGGGCATAAAAATTGCCTTGGGAGCTAAAATATGCATGTGTACAGATAGATTCCCTTCTGGATTATTGCATGGGGGGGGTGGGGGGGGTGGAAGAGCTTTCTGTGCTGTATTTCTTTTGAAAAAGGGCTTTTCCTCCACTAGAGCAGGAGGGGGCTGGTGGCCTGGGGAAGCACGCCTGGAATGTGGCAAGCCTGTTCTCCTGCTTGTTTGTGTAAACGAGTTGGGTCTATTCCCTTCATCTCCAAGTGCATGTTTTAAGCCTCCTTACAGAGCAAATTTACTTTGAGAGCATGCAGATGCCAGCACAGGGGAGACTCAGGCTGGCGATAATAGTATGATGATAACTGTGATTAATAATATAAACCATCAAGAATAATAAATTCTCTCTCTCTCTTTTTATTTAATTCCATTGTTTATTTTTTTAACCCAGAAGTGATGAGCAGTGAACAAGGTCTCCATCCAACACTTCCCACCTTCCTGTCCATAGCTCCTCTTGCCCGTCTCTATGAGACCATCTGGGCATTCCCAGTTGGGAGTTTCTTGACAAGATTCAGGTTGGATATTAGGAGCAATTTCTTCTCAGAAGAAGTGGTGATGCAGTGGCATAGGCCGTCCGGGGCGGTGGTGGCATCTCCATCCCTGGAGGTGTTCAAGCACTGTGGAGATGTGGCACTGGGGGACATGGTCAGGGGTCATGGTGGTGATGGGTTGACAACTGGACGTGGGGATCCTAGTGGCTCAGGATCCCACTGCCAACCTCAGTTATAGCAGTTATTGATGGCAGTTTCTCAATAATCACAGTACTGGCAATGATGATTTATGGCCAGTTGCAACATTCCTGGGAATGTCACTCTCCCAAAGATCCCCAGACACCCCAGGACCATCTTCCAAGTGTGACTGGACATTTCAGGCAAAACCCATGAGCACCCTCAACCTTGCTCCCAAGAGAGACAGCCACCTCCATTTCTCCTCCTTTTCCCATGACACCTGGCTGTCAAACTGCCTTGTTGCTGCTGGGCAGGCTGGCATACAGCTTTGGCATCCCTTTATCACGTTCTCCCAAGCAGCATTTTAGATGAAGTTGTGCAGGTGAAGACAGATGTGGAAAGACAGCTTCTGTCTCCAAATGGTGCAAGGTTGTCTAATTATCTTATGCTTACAGGTACCAAAGCAGCCAATGACAGCTTACTTGTTCAGTTAGTAGAACCATCTCTTGTACTCAAACCTCATGGACAGCCTAGAGGCATTATCCATGGCCAAGTTCATACTGATAACTGGAAGAGGGTAGATTTGGACTAGATGTTAGGAAGAAATTATTTACTGTGAGGGTGGTGAGACACAGGAACAGGTTGCCCAGAGAGGTTGTGGATGCCCACTCCCTGGAGGCACTCAAGGCCAGGCTGGATGGGGCTGTGAGCAGCCTGGTCTAGAGGAAGGTGTCCCTGCCTATAGCAGGGAGGTTGGAACTAAACAATCTTAAAGGTCCCATGCAATTCAAATCATTCTATGATTCTGTATCTCCTGGAGATATAGGTCCATGATGTCAACAGCTGAACCAAGCCAACAAACTTCTTTTTTTGCAGTATTAATGGCCAGTGGATTTTGTTCTTCCTTAAGAAAAACACATTTACTGTGTGCTCCAGTTTCCACCCCTGAAAAAAAAATCAACTTGTGACACTTAAGACTTCCCAGAAAAAGCTGAGTACATCTTGAGGAAGAGACTGACAGATGGATACTTGGTAATATCAGATATATATATATATATATTATATATATATATATATCTAATATATATTATATATATATATAATTTTTTTTTGGAGGAAAGATTCAGTACTCACACGTTCCTCTTCGGTGTTCTACACCAGGAAGGCATCAACAGGCTGAAGATGCAAGAGGAGATGCTCTCCTGATATAAGAAGGAAAGACACCCAGTTTTGCAGTGCTACCACTACCATCCAAAGTAATGGCTACATGACAGAGCCATTTGGAGCAGGATCCAAGAGTAAGAGCTGCATAGTGAGGTGTGGGAGGTCTTCTACAGTCCTGGGGTCTTGCTTCAGAGTGCATTTGGGGTTCCCAGCGATCTAAAGGCCCATTTTGACTTGGTTTGTGCCTTGTCTTGGTCTCCATGGGACTGTTGGACATGCTTAGCTTGACCTCATTTTTTCCTTTGGCGTGTTACACATGCTCTGTCTCAGGAGAGATAAATTGTTCAACTTCTGCTTTCAGAAAAGAAATGAGGGCAGCTTTGGCTGCTTGTGGAAATTAATGACAATTAAACCTATAATGAGATGAAACATATATTGAAGAGCTATTCTTCCTGGACCTGTTGTCACTGTAAGCCCCAAACTTCCCCTTCCTCTTTACCTCATAAATAAATGCTTACAACTAGGAAAAAAAATAATTTCCTACTATCAGCTTTAGCAAAGATGATTCTGTTGGTTCTTTGAGCTTTGCATCCCTAGCTCTCTATGTCTTCTCTATGCTGATGAAAGTGGAGCAGAGGTTTATTCAGCTGTACCTGGAGTACAGCCTTTCTGCAGCCTGACATCTCCCAAGACATCAAACCTACTCTGTTGCACAGTGAGGTGTGGGTCTCCTGAACAGGGAAATGAGGAATTGTCCCAAAAGAGGCACAACTCCTCATCCCACCCCGTTCTTCTCCACCTTATTTTCTGGTATTGGCCTAGCCTGCTTTGAGAGATGAGAAATCAATATTTCCAAACCAAAAGTGCTTCATACTTTTAATTCTTTTGTCTTCCTACCCTTTAGTAGAGGGAAACAATCTCTCTCTCTGGCCATGGTCAGTGGGGAGAGGCACCAAGGCACTTTTCCAAAGCAACTTGTTCTGCTCGATCTCTGAATTCCCTCCTGGAGATGCTTCCATCCATGCTGTCAACTGTTGTGGTCCTTAAAACCCATGATGTACATGGGATTGGTTGAACTTGATGATCTTCAAAGGTCTCTTCCAACCCAAACCGTTCTATGATTCTCTCATTCTGGGTCAAGCAGTCAGATCCAGCACTTGCCTCTCTCCACTGGAATTCTGCCTGTCGGACGAGGCCTCTCCGGGCCCCAGACACGGTGTTAAATACTCTGAAGCGTGTCAGGCTTCCAGTTCCATGTCGGGACACGTCTGAGGCATTAAGCTCCGAATGCCATGTGAAGATCAGGAACATTTTTGTGGCAAGCTGCCATCTTTCCCCATATCGTTTACCCCTGAGTGACAAACCCTGGCTCTGAAATGCCTCTAATGCTTTGCGGTGCTGTGGCTCCTCTCGTGCAATGGTCTCTAAGCGCAGTGCAGACATTATCTAATTACATCCCTCCCCGAAGCAAAATGAGGCAATTCCTGCCATTTTCAGCATGCTTGTGTTGCATCACATGGAGCCATCCCAGGCAGACAGATTATCCCCGATGCTGGCAATGCTTGAGTCTGCTTCTTTTCTTTGCCTCCCCGAATGATGGGCAGAAAGGAATCACGACGGATTCATAGACCGTATGTGCTTGCATGTATGCATGCTTGCACAACTGCACCCAGTTTGAAAGCAAGGAAGAGTTTTTCAATGCATCTCTGCTTGGGAACTCATTTCACTTGGGCAGAACTCCTTAAGGCTGCATTCACTGAGTCACAGAATCACAGAATTGTAAGGGTTGGAAGGGACTTCTGGAGATCATCGAGTCCAGTCCCCTGCTAAAGCATGTTCCCTACAGTAGGTTGCATAGGAAAGCATCTCCTGAGTGAGGTTTAGGTGCCCCAAAAATCTCATCATCTCCACTGGTCTCAGTGGGAGCAATCTATGTAGGCAGCTCAATTTGGATGCCTTAATTTGCCTGCTGACTTTTACACCTAACGTTGGATAGGATCCATCCTACCACAGTGACTAACAGCAGTGGGACTACACTCCACGTCTCCACAAAAGTGCTGGTGCTCATTTCTTCGTACACAGGGACAGATCCCAGCTACACAGGATATGCACAGGGTGGAAAATATTACACCATTGTGTGGTCTTGGGTTATTTTCATTTTCACCAACTCAGTGGGTGAAGCTGCCAACTTAAAACCAGGATTTGAATTTTCCTTCCTTTTCTTCTTTTCCCCACCACTTTTTGGCCAAATCACTCAGGTCAGTTACTGATGCAGATCAGTTGGATTAAGTAATTGATTTGATGCCACTTGAGTGCCTAGAAGTAAATATTCAGCACTGAAGAAAATAAAAACATCTCAGTGAATCCAGCACTAAGTACAACTTAAAGTCTCACAGTGTCTTTTCTTGTGGCCAGATGGCCAGCTAGGCTCTTGTTCCCTTGGTAGGATCCCTCATAAGAATGAGGACAGCCTTTATTTTCTATCCCTTTTTTATTTTCCATCCCCTTCAGTGGGTTGCGTGGGGTGCACAGACATCTCCCAGCTTGAACAGGGTGGGAAATAATGATGGTAGCAATTTTGCCATTCTTTAGCAAGGTGAACTTCAGGCCGCTGAGGAAAGAGCAAAGAGCAGCTCCACAAGATGATGATGGTCTGGTAGAGAGACCAGCCCTTTCTAGACCCAGGGGTCCAAGTTCAAACCTCTTTTCCACCCTCCACCCTCCTCCTGTGATAAACTCTCTAAGGAAGGGAGTGATTTGATAGTGCAAGTAGTTACTCATTAGAGCAAGTATGAAATACTGCTGGGATTGATAATTTTTCCAAGTCTGTAATTAGAAATTAAGGGGCCAAAGAATATTTCCTGACAAGTTCAGTGTGGACTGAGATGTGACTTGGAAAGCTCCATTGTTTTATGAAATAAAACACACACACACAAAAGGCTCAAAACAAAACTTCCCTTTCAGGTGCTCTCCAAATTGCATTTTTTGGTGGGCTAAACTGGGTTAAAGTTCTTCTGGTGAACCTGAATGGGATGAACTAGTAAAGAACAGTACAAAAATATTGCAGCAATCCTTCATCCCTTCTGTATTTCTGCAAGTGAAGGTTGATCTACTCCAAGGCAGAAATATTTCAGGGTTGACTTCTGATGGGAACCTCAGGGAAGATCTCCCGAAACAAATCCAAATGATATCAACTTCCCTTTGGAGAAACCAGTGTGGCCGACCTTGAGAAGGGGATACTACACATTCAAAGCTGAGTAAAAGAGAAGGACCAACCAGAGCTGTGCTGCTATGAGATGGTGAGCATTGGGTGATGGAAGGTGCTAGCTATTAAAAAAAGTATTACAGCACCAGGGGAAAAAATAAAAGAGGAAAGGAAAATCTCTCCCTGCAGTCATCTGGATGGGCTTCCCCAGCACGTTGTACATCCATGGGTAGGGCATAGTGGGGAGGCTGGCAGCCTCTGGGTTTCACAGGAGGAAGAATTTGCATCAGCTTAATCAGAGGCAATGGAGTTGGCCAATCTCCTTTTCTCCTTCTTTTGTTTGCCTTTCCTGTTTTGCTTTGTGATAGGCTGCTGAATGCATGAAGTGATGTGAGTTGGTTTGATTTCGTTAATCTGTTCAAAAATATAGATCTGGTGTTTGTACAATTTCCCCTCCATCTCTCTTGACAGATTGTTGGCTCTCTGCTCCGGTAATCTTGCTAGCCAGCAAACTCCCTCTGCTGGCACCACAGCCTCCCATTTTCTCCCAGTTGTGAATCTACAATATCATCCCACTTTCCCCAGCAGCATGATTGTCTTCATGGTAACAGCATTGTGCAGTGATTTTATACAGTTGTTGCAGGGCATGAACATCCTGGAGAGGCTGCGAGCTCCCATCCCTGATGAGGCAGTAGGTGATGGACAACTCAACACGGACATACCACTGGGAGCAGGGCTCTGCCAAGTGGCCACTCTTGGCTTGCTGACACCAAGATTTCCCTGATTGCTCTTAATTTTTCAGCAAGGACACAAGTCATGCACAAGGGGTCTGGGAGCACTTATTCAAAAGGCAAGTTATTACCAGATTCGAGTAACGGGAACTGGCATCTGCCCAAAGGGGAATGAGAGAAACTTTCTGGACAGATTCTTCCCTGTCTAGTGCTGGGACCTTATCAGGGCTGGACTACGTTGAGGAAGGATGTTTATCCATTCAGACACTTTCTGTTGAAGAGATTTGTCCTCCATCAACAAAAAAAGACCCATACTCGTGTGGAGAGCTTCCTCTGTGCTGTGGCAAATGTACTTGACAGCGTGTACCTAAGCCTGGCTCTGAAAGCAGCCACTGTGCTAAAGTGTTTGCTTGGCTTTAGAAATGTTGAGAGAGGGAATTTCTCTTTAGGAAGCTTGAAAATGTTGGTCCTGAGTTCACTCTGTGCCTGATCCAAAGCCTCTTGAAATCATTGCAATGCTATAATGGATTTTGAGTCAGGGTCTGAACAGGAAAGAAATTGATAGTGGATATCTCTAAATGAAGGGAGCTATTGTTTCCAAAGTCCCTTACTGAAATGCAATGGGGAAACGGAGAGCTGATGCTTCTGCTCCATGCCAGGCACTGGAGATGTTATCTTCTGCATCTCCATCTATATCCATGCCCAGTTGGCTTTGAAAACTGCTGAAGCTGCAGTCTCTGTTCCACAGAGCTGATGTCCATCCACAAAGATATATTTAAACGATTCTGACACTACCATTTCCTCTGACATACAGATGCTTTACCCATCTCTGCAAAGCTTCAGCAGGTTGTGTTCAAAGTGATGAATGTGCCTTTCCCTTCCAGCATTGCTGGGGCAAGGGTTTTTGTGCCAACATCCGACCGAGGTGACCCTTAGGACTCAGGGAAAAGACAGGAGCGGGTGGCATTATGCAGGAGAGCATGGGAAAGACTTTGTCTGAATACAAAACAGCTTTGGGAGTAGCCAAATTCATGAATGAGCAAGGGGGGCCCCACCTGCAGAGGACAGTCAGGAGAGCATCAGACTGCAGCATACACTTTGTACTGGTTTCTCATTGACTCTAATGGAGATCGGTCTGGAAACTCCCATTAGAAGATGTATTTCTAATTTCTTGAGACTCTTCTGAGCCTTAACATTCTTTCTTTCCTTCTTTTGGGTTGGCTGAGATGGAGCAGCTGTTCATGAGATGGATGCGTGCTCTCAGCAGAGCCCTGGGCACGCTGCTCCGGGTGCTGCTCATCTCTTGCAAGATCAATCACTGCTGGTATCAGCCCTGCATTCCTGTGGGCTTTCTGACACCTCCAACTCTCACGGGGCAGCAGTGGAAAAGTAAATTTTCCTTCCAGGTACATTTGAGAGAAGGAATCAGTGACGAATTTCCAGTGGAAAAAACAACGCGCTCTTGCACATCTCTAAGAGCAAAACAGATTGCAACAGTGTTCACTGCTGGGGGGAATTTTCCTCCCTGGGGATGATGGGGGGAAAGGACTTGAACGGACAGGTATGAGGTTAGAAGAGATTATCAGGTCCTTTCATTGCTCAAATGAAAGGCAGGTCCACCTCAGCAGCTGGCATCTCTCCTGCATGTGCTGTGCATCAGAGACAGCCCTCGCACCTTGCACTGGGCATCTCACCACGATTTCCTTCAGCTTCTGCAGAACTGGATGGATGGTGCTGATGAGCTGAAGGCACTGGGATACGTTGTGATCCACTGTGGTGTATGTTCTACGTGCATTTCCTTTGCTGCTTATGGTTGTTAAATAATTGTATAGCTTTATAGAATTGGAGAAGAATTGCCGAGGGTACAGCGTGGAGCAGCGTCAAGGCAGGGTCAGGTTGGGGGGAGGGAAAGGCTCTGGCCCAGGGGGTGGTGGGCATGGCACAGCTCCCCAGGGCATAGGGCACAGCCCTGAGCTGGTGGAGCTCACAGAGCATTGGGACACTGCTCTCAGACACAGGGTTTGGGTGGCCCTGAGTGGGGCCAGGAGTTGGACTCAGTGATCCAAGGGGGTCACTTCCAACTCAGGATATTCTGTGATTTTACGATAAGTTTTATGCACCTCCAAGGATGGAAGCTACACCCCATATACTGTTTGAACACCCTCACGTAAAAAAAGTTAATTCTTACATTTAAATGGAAACCCTTTGCTTTTCAATTCTTGTCCTATTAGTTATATCATTCTGAAGACCCGTCAGGATCTTTGAGCTCAGTTCCCTTTCCAGTGCTCCTTCATATTCATCAGACTGTCTGCTTGTCTAAGCTCTGAATCGTGGAAGTCCAAACTCACACCCCAGGACACTGGAGGTGGTGTGAAGACCCCATCCTGCCCTATGGATGGTCCCACCTGACCTACACCATCAAATGGGAAGCAGTGAATAAGAGAGGCCACCATCCAAACATCTCACTGACACATGTTGCATCTAATTTAGGTGGTGAGATGTGGCCTAAAAACAGGCTTCCCAACACCAAGAAGGAGATGGGGGCTCACCTGGTGACTCCCTTCCACCCCCTGGGCTGCAGGATCCAGCCCCATGGCCCAGCACTGGGCTGACAATGGGCTTCTTGTTGGGCTGAGGGGTTCAGTAGGACCCCGAGGTAATGGAGAGACTCCCTTTTACTGCTTCTTGGTTAATAACAGGTTTGAGGATATTAATTACCTTCATTAGAGCTGGCCAAACCTGTTTGGCTTGGAGCTGGAAGTCGGTGGGGACCAGCTCTCTCAGCTCTTTTCGGCTCTCAGGTCTCTTGATGTTCCCCAGAGAGCAAGGTTTGTCCTGTTGTAAATGTAATTAAAAGGTCTTTGAGAGGCTTTTTAGACCCTGCAGCTTTCCAAGCACAGACCCCTCTTCTTCCAAAAGGGACTGCTTTGCACAAGCAAGAAATATGACTTTCTCTTACTTCCATCCCCAAAACAAGAACTGTTGTTTTTAGCAATGCAGAAAGGCACCGGGCACTTTCTCAACCATGGGCTCAAGGCTGTCCTTAGAAGACTTGTGATTGCAAAAGATCTAATTCCAGGGATTATAAATCCCCTTTGGGAATGTGGAGGGTGGGTTTGCAGATGAACAGCCCAGCCATGAGGCTGGCAGCACAGGCAAAGCTTCCTGCCTCAGTTTCCTAGCAGCAAGATGTACCATGTCTTGTCCAGTCATCACTTTTACTGGAACACAGGCAAGTATTACTGCCAGTAATATTCAGCTGAGGCCTGGGGAATGTACAAACAGTAAAGTTTGCTGACTCAGTTGTTCAAATTTTCCCAGAGAAGTGTCTTTTGGGGGAATTCATGCCAGTGCAAGGTGAGGCATTGGTTTCGGACAGGTGTGTGGTTTCTCTCCTGGTTTCCCTGGTCATCTCTCTCTCCCATTACGTATGGTGTTTGCTGATGACCCATTGTCATGATTCACCCTTCTTTTTATTTCTGCTGAGCTCACCTCGGATTGACCTCCAAACAATGACTTGTGCACTTACTGGCCACTCTCCCCATGGCTGTGGTTCAACCTGTGGTTTCTCTTACAGGAGATCTGGGCTGCCCTTGGAAGCCCAGTCCTTGCAGTATGTGTGGCCTCCCATGAGCAGATGTCATGGCACCACAGTCCCTAACGTTCCCTATAGCCCCAAGGGATGACAGCACCCACACCAGGTCCTTCCAGAGCTCATTATGTTCAAATAACAACCATTGTTCTCTTTCTTTCTGTCTTGCACTATTCTACCAGCACTCGTCAGCTCCAAAGTCTCCACCTCATCTTGAGAAAGCCCAGGGACAAGCTGTGGGTCACTCTTCCTCTAGAGGTGTAACAGAGGACACCAACCAGATGAAGACATCCTTCCAGTGTCTATACAGGGAGTCTGAAGTTGTTCGTGGAACATCTTGGGAAGGTTTGATTGCATGTAGAGGTGCCCTTGGGTCATTCTGCATGCCTGGGGTTGACTTTGTGTCATTGCTGACAAGATTTATGGGACAGATAAGGCTAGGTCTATGAAGGGACCTACAAACACTCAGCACATCCATCCTTCTTTCCAAAGAACTCCTTCTGGAGAGGATCCAGCAATGCTATGGGACCCACAGCACTGTCCAGGGCACTGGGGTTGGACTGGTGCAATATGTTATCACACTTATTCTTTTCCTCTACACTACAAAGATAATATTGCCTCTTCTTGTGGAACATTATGCTGTCTATGAAACAGACAGAAATTATACAGTCACAGACTATACTGATTGAGGGCTCCCTTAGTGTCTGTTTCAGAACTATCTTCATTATTTCAGTGATACCACTTCCTGAAGGGTCTTATTTTTGCATCAGGGCTGTTCTCTGGAAACTTCACATTACAGCCAAGGGTGAAGATTGATATCCGTGTATGTGAGAGTTGCTAATGAATGCTGCACTGCAGTCATAGAAAGCTTGTGCTCAGTGATGTAATGATACAACAAGACCATGGAGTTTATGAACTGAAAAGCTGGATTTTGTCACTAAGTGATGCCCCTTCCAGATCTTAAGTGATGAATATTTTAATACTAAGGAGTAATGAAGACAACACTGTGTCTTAATGGGTCAGGAGGGAGATGGAGACAGCCCAGATAAAAGGGGCTAGAAGGAGAGTATAGAGACGTGGGTATCAGCCTCTTTTTTCCTTTAAGTTGTGCAACAAGAGGTTCAGGTTGGACATTAGGAAAAAATTTCTTCTCAAAAAGAGTGGAAATGCATTGGCACAGGCTGCCCAAGGAGGTGGTGGAGTCACTGCCTGTGGAGGTGTTAAAGAAACATGTGGTTGTGGCACGGATGGACATGGTCAGAGGACATGGTAGGGGTGGGCCAACGGTTGGGAGTTGGACTAGAGGATCTCTGAGGGCTTTTCCAATCTTACTGATACTGTGATTCTACGATTCTGAGATTGGCTCCACAGCTTTGTCACCATGTATTTGCCACTGACATCTTGCATGAGCTCCATAGGCTATGCCAGACATTATGTTCACCTTCTCTCTCCTCTTCAGTGACATAAACCCAGCCCATTGTCCAACAGCTCCCTTCTTACCTCTGCTTTTTGCCATCCCCTAAAACTGAGGTGCAGACACAATCCAAGGCTGCATCAGGGCAGGAATCTACCAGGCTCCTTCATGAGGAGAAGCTTCAAGTGAGATTTGGGGATACTTCTTGGAGATCTTTTCCTACCTTAATGATTCTCTGCTTCTATGAGTAGGCATGATGGTGATGGCTGGTGGCTGGACATGATGAGCTTGGAGGTCTTTTCCAACCTTTTCCCTGGTTCCTGCCCAGTGCTCTAGCAACATCTCTGACCTCTTCCAGGAAATACATCCTGTGCTTTAGCTTACCCTAAGAGTAAAAAAAAGTTTCAAGCACCTCATGTTGTGACCTTTCTGTAACTGTTAAAATGAGTGTATTGACTTGTTCTGTAAATTATAAACTCCATTAACTCCTTAGTGACTCTTCCACGTTTGATGAGAAAGTCTCTGATACAGGAGCTACCTAATGCACCGAAATCTCTTCAGCTTATAGGAATGAGCAGCTTAATCCTTCTCGTAGCTCTGGTTCAAAATACCCATTTCACTGACAAACGCTAACAGCTGCTGGCTAGAAATTCAAAATTAGCAGCTTCACCACCCAGCAGCACCACGGCCTGCTTTCACAAATGCTTCTCTGTCTTTCAGACTATGAGAAATAAATGCACTGTGCCTTTAATCTTACCCTGCGAAGGGTTTTCTTACTAAAAAAAAAACCAACACAATACAAAAACCTAAACTGACTGCACTCCAGCAAACACCTGTACTGCCACTGAAAGGCCTTTTGCTAATACATTTTCCCTGCTGTTCTTGATCACACCTGTCTAGCTTTGGGCAAAATAAAATATTCGTATAGCTGCCAGGAGTGAAGTTCTCTCCTGGCTTGAGCTACTGTGTGCAAAGATCTCCAAAGAAATGTCAGAACGGTTTATTGAATCCTACTGAAAACTTGTTTGACAGTAACATGCAGAAAGGATCAGGACCTCTCTGTAATTGCCAGCGAGTTGAAAAGAACGCTTGTTTTGAAGGCTTAATTAATTAATTATTTTTTTTTTCCTTTGAGGAGGGAGAATAATTTTCTATTTACGATGATGTTTGGGATGCATTGCAAACTCTGCATGGAGAGCTCTCTGTACACACTGCCTGTCCGTTCCCATAGGTGCATGGACACACACTGCACACATGGGGAGGGCTGGTGCTGCAGCTGGATTGCAGCCACCCCTGGGCAGGGCCAGTCAGCAGCGTGCACAGCTCAGCAGTGTAGGCCAGGGTGTGGATTAATATGCAATTTTTCAGGTGCTCTGAGCTTTACACGGGAGTAAAAAGCACCTTTATGCAACGGGCTTCTGCCTTACGTAGGTCATAACCCTATGGGTTATGGACAATTCCACCCTCTGCATACCATGTCTTACAGCTCCAGCTGTTTCCTGTGAGTGGAAACAAACGCCTATTGTAGTGCAGAAAATAATTAGGAGCAGGTGAAAGCATATTTTAATGGTCTTCTGACCAAACTGATATTTAATTTAAAATAGGAATATTTTCCCCTATGAATCCGTAGCTAATGCTCCCAGATGTTAATGACGGTTTGTCACTCCTGTGCTAACCTTTGCGTTGGGATCTTGGAGGGTACTTCTTTAATAATTCCATCATTTTGAAAGGAATAGCTTGGAATTCCTGCTATGATCAAACTCCTGCCTTTGAGATGAGGGAGGAAGCTGTAGAGTCACTGGAACCTCGTTTCTATTTCTTTTCTTCTGTGGTCATCTCCCTGCTAAATGCCGTGAGACTTTTGGGAAATCCAAAGCCATCAGAAGCATCTGCTCAGAGAATGCAGAGAGGAACCTTGCTTTCCTTGTTTTGAACTGAAGTCCATCAAATTTCTGAGGGAGTTGGCTGTTGTAGTTGCCAAGTCAATGATATTTGAAAGGTCCTGATGGTCAGGTGAAATCTGATGGCTGGGAAAAAGGCAATGTCACCCCTGTTTTTAAGAAGAGTATAAAGGACAAACCAGGAAACCAGTCTTTAGCTGGAACTGGTGTGACAGGACAAGGGGAATTGGTTTCAAACTGAACTAGGAGAGATTTAGATTGGATATAAGGAAAAGATTTTTACAATAAGATGGTGAGGAACTGGCACAGGCAGCTCAGAGAGGTGATGGTGCCTCATCCCTGGAGATATCCAGGGTCATGGGATGGGGTTCTGTGCACCTGATGGAGCTGTGGGTGTCTCTGTTCACTGCAGGGGAGTAGAACTAGTTGACCTCTAACAGTCCCTTCCATTTCAGACAACACTATGATTCCTTGAAGACACAACACAGAAGTTGACACCTTGTTGTTGTATAGATGTTCAAAGTTAAGAGGTTTGGACCATTCCCAAGCTCTTTATCTCCTAGCAGAGCTTTTAGTCTGCCCCAAAGGGGACCCATTTTCGACAGTGAAGGTAAGACAGCATCGTGGTTACATCCATGTTCTTGGTGAAGCTAAAGTGGTCAAATGGCTAACTCTATCTGTATTGTACACGTGGACACCAGTTTTGACATACGTTTTGACTAGAGTTCTGAAGCCTTGAAATACTTTTCTACAAGGCATAATGAAACAAACTGAAGCTAAAGGACTTGCTCATTGTTGTAGAAGGAGCCAGTCTGATTGACAGAAGAAGGAAGAAGTGCTGGTTGAGGCAATGGCTTCATCTTCGTGACATGAATAACGGAATGCATGGTTGCTCTTGGGCATGATGTTTGCTACCCAGCTCCTCTAGACATCACAATTCACAGCTGAGGGAATGACCAAATGCTTCCTTGGGCTTTCCAAGAGGAGACTTTTGATTAACCAATATCCTAAGCAAAGCCTCCTCGTAAAACTAGCATGGAGCCGTTCATGGCTTCATCTTAGAATGGACTCCATGCAGCATTGGCATCCAAACAGATCAAATGAGCTGATTCAGAACCCATTGCAGGTTTACAGGATCTCATGCAGCATCATGTTGTGAGAATTGATTAGAAATCTAATGAGCTCACCCGTGCCATCCTAGTGACAAAAAGCTGACTGGTATCTACATCATTCTTTTTGGAGCTGCAACTAGGGAAGAAGCAATGGATGGTTGGGAACCTGGAATTTATGGTGTCTCCCAGAGGAAGGGACGTTTTTATATGAGTTTGAGAGGACTGGATGAGAGAAAATGAGATAAGAGCAGGTTCTCTAACATGGCTGACCCAATTGACAGTAAGAACTTCAGATCCTGGTTATCTGTGTAACACTCATATTAGTTTAACAACCTTGTGATGTTGTTAGGGCTGCAACCTGCAAATCCCTTTTTGTATCAGTCTTGCAAGAGAGAGACAAAGTTTTTATCTGATGATATCTAATGTCACTGGAGGAGCTGGGAGCGCATAATTTCAGCCCAAGCACTTTTTTGTTCATCCAGGAGGAACCACCATCAGCAGGAGCTGCTAGGATTGCTTGTCTGGCAGAGCTTTCCAAAGACACCTCCTCTCTCACAGCGTTTGTGCCTGCTGAATTTCATCCATAATCATCTTCATTAATACAGCTTTCAACCCAAGGATGTGCCAATGTATTCAGGATCTGATGCTGACATACTCTGGTGTGCTTATGCTGGTGAAGTTTGCTTCTGCATGGAGCTCTGCTCCATATAAACTCACACAAAGCATGCTGTAATGTCAGCCCAGTAGAAACACTCTCTTTACTTCTTGCTTCCCCCACACGTCTGTGTATGCATGCTTGCCAGTACCCACACATTGCTTCCTCTGTAAGGGACTCCCCACAAACCCAAGTTCATCTGGAGGTCCAGCTTTGGGAGAGGGAAAAACAAGGAAACTGGGGTAATGGTTATTTTTTGCTATGCTAGAGTACAGCTTATGCTCATACCTCCCTCACCTTATGAAAGCCCAGAATCACTACCCCTGCTCCTACAGAGGGACAGACCTCCCTGGTTCCAAGTCAGACCTGGGGTAGCCCTATTTACTCATTGAGGTGAAGTGTCTCCTTCTCCCCACAGCTGTAAGTGAAGCTTCCAAACATAGGATGAAAACACACATCTGTTCTTAGTGGTGAATAAAACCAGGGGTTTCTAAAGCAGTTTGCTCTGTGAAGGTGAGAATGTGCTCAGGTCTCTGAAACACTTTTTATATGACACTGGACAAAGGACTTAGCTTCTGTGTACGTTAGTTCCTCGTCAGCAAGTCTTCACCATTCTGCTTTTTAGATGGAGAACTGTTCTGCAATGGGGCAATGGCCCATTCTGTGCACTGCCAGCACCATGGCATGGCATGACAGCAAACTGAGGCTTCAGAGCTTCACCACTCAGTAATCACTGCTAAATAAGCAAAGGGGCAGGAAGGCTGCTGAACTCATAACAGGCATGTTTAAATCAAGGAAAGGAAAATCAGAGGCCAAAAATTAAGGCGCTTTGATCCTTGATTTTATGTCAAGAGAGACGAAAGAAGAACACTAAGTCTTTTTACTTTTTACCAGCTGCTGCTTGAAACAAAATAATTGGATAATTAAAAGGCCCTGCCTTATGTCAATTTTATTTAGGTGCCTTGATCCACTGATGGAATGTGTCACTGATAGAAGGTTTAAGAGCTCATTAGAAAAATCCCAGAGATAAACCCTGGGCTCAGCTCCTTCAAAGGGCTGTCAGCTGGAGGGGGAATAGGGAAGGTACCCCAGTGTGGCAGTGAGAAACTGCACTGGGCAACAACTGCAGAAAAGTAGGCTATGTCCTTAGCACAGACCATGCTCCACACCCTGTGTTCTCCTGCACCACTCCAACAGCCAGTTTGGGCCTGAAGGCACCAATTTACCTTCTGTGATGGTGCAATGTTTCTGTCCTTGGTAAGGTAGTGAGCTTGGAGGGATGTGACCATAGCATCACAAGATGTGATGACCATGATCTCTTGATGTGGTGATATCTTGCAACTCCTTGAAAAATGTGTTTTCCTTCTCAGCTTTCCCCAGCCATCACTGGCGTTGCCTGATATTTAGTGCTGAAGGGAGGAATGAAGACCCTATACAAAATGTGGTGAACCCTTCCCCTCATCTCCTGGCTCTCCAATTCCAATGCCTTCTCACATGACCCAGTTATCCCCTATAAGCATGCCACTGTCAGCTTTATAATGAGAGCTTAGGGTGCTGAGTCAGGTAGATCCTTTTGAAAAATGAGCCATTTTCTGAAATACCTTTATCAATTCATCAACTGAAATATGATTACTGTTCTGACTGACTCCATTTCCCTTCTTATGCCTTTTGTGACCACAGTAAACCACAGTTCATAGCCAGAGATGATGCAGTGTTGCTCTCTATAGGAAACTACAGCAAGTAGTGAATATAACAGAGATTGGTCAAGAGGTAATGGCCTCAAGTTGTGCCAGGGGAGGTTCAGGTTGGACGTCAGAAGCAGTGATACACTGGCACAGGGAGGTGGTGAAGTCACTGTCTGTGCAGTTAACACAAAGAACAATAGCAAATAGTACTGTAGCCAAGATATTTTACAAATGGTATAGTTAGAAAAACTACTTTAATTGAAAAGAGACAACTGAAAAAAAAAAAATACTCACCTGTGTCCAAGGGTTATGATAGGAAAATCCAAAGGAGTGACCTCTAGAAAGAGGTCATTCCCTAGTGGTGGTCAGTCCTTAAATGGGGTCTAGGAGAGGTGGAGTCAGACTTCACCCCCCTTATGATCACACAGGTGCATTGCCTTCCCCTGTCCTCCTGCAGCTGACTCAGTGCTCATCTCAGGTGATCCATCAGTGGTTCAGGCCGTGATTCAATATTTCCCATATGCCATCCTTGGAGTTATTAAAGAAAGATGGAGATGTGGCACT
>VXAB01000943.1:186029-234868 GCA_013399175.1 Odontophorus gujanensis | reverse complement strand
TTTTTTTTTTTTTTTTTGGTTCGCATAGTCAGTGATTCAGATAGAGCTGACAGTTTAGACGAGAGGAGCAGGAGGCTGCCAGGTGGTAATCCTAGCAAGCATTAACCCAGAAAAACCTGGAGTATGTTGGTTGGATGTTCCATGATTTTGTGCCATCGCACTTTTCTCTGGTTTTCATAAAAGGATGCTTCCTTCTGCAAACTAGTTTGACTCATAGCTTTCTTTCATTTAAGGCATGAACCTTGGAAAGGGTGTTGATTGCTTAACACATTGAAATTGTTGAAGACACAGAGAGCTAGGTTACACAGGACCCCATTTTCTGTTACAGCACCAAATTAGACGCACTGACTTTCACACCTTGGTGTTGTTTCCTTACCTAAGCTGTGATAATCTTAGGGGTTCTGCTCAATGCTTTGCAAATCTCTCGTTGCTTAAGTGAAACCTTTAGCAAGGTTTGGTCTCTCGTTGATGTCAACATGTAGATCTAGCTGGCGTGACTATTGTGCATGCATTTTTGAAAGGAGGGTGAAAGCACGCTGTGTTCATCAAGTTGTGTCTTAATTGCTTTGGATCTGAAGGAGTTTGTTCGAAGACAACTGGTGGCTGTGGGCTGCTGGTCTCTATTCTGCAGCATATGTTTCTCACATATTTATTTATGAAATTAAGAATTCTTACAAGTCTCTTGTTCCAGTATCATTTTTTTGTGTGTTTTCCCTCCCTCAGGCAAACGTTGTATCTGCTTCTTCCAGTTGATAATTATAGGCAGTCAGAAATGGGAGATTCATAATTCGGAAAAATATCTGCTGTTTTCAGGGAAAAAAAAAGAATAAAAAATAAAATATTACTGGAAATAGTGATGAATAGCTGAAGTTCACTGGTAGAAATACTAGGATTTACTTTCTCTGGCATCTCCTCCCAGTCAATTTCTGCTTGTAGTGACCATTCAAATTTGACTTCCCTGCTTCTAAAATGGTTTTAGAGCACTGGCAATGAATGGTACAGGCCCCTCTGTCCTCACTAGAGTCTCAGTTCTGGGTTGGATTCATCTTGACCACCTGTTTCATCCATCCAGGGTTGTGTCTTAGTGAGTTATGTGAAATTAGTTGCTTTTTAATCTGGTTTCTGATGAGTATCACCTGCGTGCTCACAAATTATTGATGCACACATGCCAAACACATGCAGAGATGATATATATTTGTTGGTGCGAATGTGGTGTCTCCGTGTGGAGGGGAGCCAGTAAAAGCCAGGTCTTTGGTGCTGTGTTACAAGTGCTGCCATGTTAGTTATTACCTAGTTTAGAACGTTACTAGTTTTTTTCCTTTATTGCCTAAGCAGTACCAAATTGGATGAACAAATGGACACTTCTGAGAGCTCGGAAGTCATTAAAAAAAGCAGAGGACGTTTATACCACAAGCAGAAAAATAATAATCTTCAATTTAGAAAATAATAATAACTGATGTGTCTTGGAAGAACTACTTTCAGTGAGGAAGAGAAAGATGATGAAGGCTTCTGTGATAGTCAGCCATGAGACAGCCAAATTTTCAGTAAGTTTTGGCTATTCTGAGCTATTTAGATAGGGACTTCCTCTCATAAAGCAAAACAATAAAAATCCTAAGGCATCTTTACATTGTTTCAGTGCAAGAAGGGAACAGCAATCAGCAGTGAGTTAGAGAAACGTGATAAAAGTGATCAAGGTGCTTCTAATGGCTGATTTAGGATAACGTGAGCTTATCTGAGAATCTTGGTAGAGAGGCAGGAATTATATTGAAGACAGAGAAGGTGATTTTGGGGGAAGTCAAGGAGATTTGAGTGAGATAACAGGATACTGTGCAGCAAAGTATTGGGAATTTTTATTCTTGGGTGCACTGTGTATTTGGTGATAGGCTGATACACAGCAGGCTGTAAATAAACCTTCCTGTGGGGGTTCTAGAGGTCATACCAGGAAATATTTAGATCTAGACTTTGCTGAGTCTTGAATTTTTTTCTTGTTTAGAGGAGTTTAATGTTGTGGAGAACTGGAAGGTCTCTTCTCGGCAAGGACTTGCATCCACCTCTAATCTAGACAGGGTGCTGATATTGTGAGTTTGCCAGTGGTGAACCAGCTTATTGAAGAAGCAGGACTTAAGCAGGCACTTCTTCCAGCTCCTTCACTCACTGAGATATGACAATCCCTGTGAAGAACAAAGCCCTCATTTTGGATTGGTAATAATTAAAAAAAAAAAAAAAAAGCCAGTAGTGAAAACTGCTCCCTGTTGTATCCCTGATTTCACATATGTGGTGTACTATAAATGATGGTGGACTTCTGTTTTTCTTTTTCTTTCTTTTTGATCCTTTTAGAAGTAGCTGAGAAGGAGAAAGACGAGAAAAAACAACATCCCTTTTTTGTGGACCCTTCTACTGGAGTTCAGAAATTTCAACAGTGATCTTTTGATATAAACTGATATACCAAGAGACATTCCCGCCATTATGAATGAAGTAGCAATAGTGAAGGAAGGGTGGCTCCACAAACGAGGTAAGTGGCTCTCCTCTTCAGTACAACTGGGTGTTGGGTCCTTCAACATGAGGTCTGCCCTTTAGCAAGGTGTATTCAGATAGTTGGTTCTCATTTTCCGGCTTGCCTCAGTGGGAAACTGTCTGTAAGGAGTGTGTGACTTTCTGTCAAGCTGAGAAAACGCATTACAAGGGGATTTCTTTGGGTTCGTGCATGTGTGTGTGTTCACATCAAACTGCACCAGCTCTTTGGTTTGAAAATGATTATGAAGATAGCAACCAGAGATGATACTTCAGTGTTAAAGGTTCAACTAAGGCAAATCATTTGTTTTATGTGTAGATCTGTAGCTTTTGTTCTGTTTGTATGCTGTCTTGAAGTGAACCTCGGTTTGAATGGTGATTGGTCTTTGTCAGCAGTGCTGTTCTCTTGCAGAGACTTGCCAGAGAACGTGTTCTTCTGTTTATCTGAACCTCTCTTGATACTGGCACCCTAGATGCAAAGAACAATCTTGAGTTTGTGCACTCTGCGTTTCTGCTTTTAATGAAGTATGATTTTTATAAAAAAAAAAATTCTAGACTGGATGACAAAACTGCAATACTGTATTCATATGTACCATTATGCTTTTTGTGTTCAAAAAAGGTTTTATTTCCAAAACACTGGATTTATACTTAATTTTTGAGAGGGTAGGTGGGTGTTTTCAAGTACTACAACGCTGCTCCTGGCTTACCTGCTTCTTTGTATTCTGCTATTGTTTCATGTAAGAGAAAGAATGGTGTTAGGTACTTTCCTTAATATCGTCATTTTTGGACCAAAACCAGAACCCGTGTGCTCCAGCAGTAGGGAAGCTTGTATGGTTTTGCAAACTCAGGATTTTTCTAGAGGGTTTGCAACAACATGTCTGAAGGTGCAAAGGTATAGTGTAATTATTTTTGGAAGAAAATGGAAATTCATTATCAACACCTTGATAAAGGCTGATCATTCATCTGCAACAATGAGGTTTATAATCCATGTTTTAAAAGGGTGCAGTTTAGCAAATTATCTGATGCTTGATGTGAAAGTGCTTTGATATGCTATTTTCAGGTTTTTGTTCTGGTCTGTTTTACTTGAAAGCAGAGATAGGAATGCTCCTATCCACTCATTACCTTCAGTAATGCACCAGATAATTCTGGTGTATGTAGGCTAGGTTATTCTGGTAACAAACTTGTGAATTGCACTGTTTGGTTAACAGGAGGAAGAAACACAAAATCGTGTTTCCTGGCCCCATTTATGTATCTAGAAACTCATTAAATAAGTGATACATTTTTAGTTTTAAATGCTGTATTTAGACTACAGTGTTTTTTAATCGTCTCATTACAGTTTTGTCTGTACATCCTTTTTGTTTGGTTGTTTTTTGAGAAGCACTGCACAAAAAACTAAGGGAGACATAGTTTTAAGAATTTGAAAATGGTATTTTAAAACTGCACAGATTGTCAGGATGATCCAGGTGTATCCGGAACTTTAAAGTAGTCACATTGCAGTCCTGTTTTTATTTATTCTTGAGAGCTGAATTTGCCTTGTTTCTGGGATTGCAGTGAATCTTCTTTCATGTAAGGAGACCTCTTCAGGTCTCAGTAAAAGATGCTCTGATCTCTTGATCTGATATTTCTCTTTTTCAAATTACCTTACAGAAACAGATTATTGTCTCAGATGGCTTGCTGATGGTAGTTTGAGATTATCTGTTGAACCACTTCCATTTCCAAAATGTTACTCTGCGTGCTCTGCGTAATTGAGATTGCAAATTTGTGCCTAAACTGTCAAATGTATCCTGGTGGTTTTTGGATGCTGGTTGTCTCAGCCTTTTTTAACCAGTTTGCCATTGCCTTTTTGCCTTCTTTGTGGATACAGAGACTCCTGCCTCATCCTGCTTCATTCATTTTGCCACCGTTAATTTGATATTGTCCAATTGGTTTTAGAAAGCAGTGCTGTGTCTCCCCAGTTTCCCCTGGTGTACTCTGTGTGCCTGTTCCGTTACTTTCTTAATTATTGTAGCTACTGTGAGATCTGTTGAGAAACTCAATTCTTTTGGCTTGGGGGAGGGGAATCTGATCCATTTGTGTACATGTTTTGTAAATGACTTTTTTTTTTTAATCACTTACTGTCAGGCCCTATCAGTGTGCTTGCTCTGCAAGATCAAGTGCTACAACCACAGGATGTTTCCAAAACTGATGTCTGATACTGTGAGCTTCAGAAGTTAAGGCATAAACAGTAATTACTGCAGGGAGGGACTGCTGAAGGATTTTAGATACAGGAAATGTACATTGCTTGTCTTTTGGATAACTTATAAAACTGAAGGTTGGGCTGCTTGTGGTCTTTAAAGATCCATGGCTTTTCACATGCAAATATTTTGTAGCAGCTGGCCAAAATCCAGTTTGGGCAATTAACGTTCTCTCTACCTAAAACTTCCCCCATAGCTTTTGTATTTGGTATCTCTTAGTTCATGTCCTGAGCAGTTGAACAGCATGACTGTGTGCAGTTAAACAGTTGCTACATCTCAATTAAGCAGAGGCTTAATTTTGGTAGTTTTAATGATTTGTGCGTGTATAAATCAGCTGGTAAAGTGCTCTGGAGCCCTTCTGGATGGCAGGTGTATGTAAGCACAAAGCCATCATTATCAGGAGCAGGTGTTTTGGCCTGGCAGGGAAATAGCAGGGCTTTCTAGAATTCTGGGGTTGTTTTCTTCTGTCAGCTTGCTTTACATTTTGGTTTTTGTTTCCAAGATTAAAAATACAAATGGAGAAATGAAATTAAACATCTCTGCCTGGCTGTGAGCTCTTGGCAGTTCTGTAAGTCTGTCGCTTAAAGGAAGTTCTACTTCCAGTAGCACAGATGTTTGTTTGTGCAGAGGCCAGAGTCATCTCCGTGACATGCCTAACCTCAACCAGGCAGAAATGTCAGAATTCATGAATGAACTTTTTTCCCACTTGGCAGTACTTGTTGCTGTTACTCCAGTCACAGTGAGGCGACAGACTCTTGCAGGACAGAGACGGTAGTTAAAATACTAACCAGTCTGAGCAGAACTGCACAGCTGAAGGCTCTAAACACACACATAAAAAGCGTGGAGTGAAGAAACTCTGATTTGGGGCGTTGTGTTGTGTGTGCACAGCACGTGTAGTTTCTGAGATTTATGCTGGGGGATTGTTCATTGAGAGATATGGGGGAAATGGGTAGCTACCAAGGTGCTGATTGAATATCAAGTAGCAGGGAGAAAAATTACCTGTCCAAATTGCTGCTTGCTGAGGTTACTGGTTTTCTAGATGTTTATAAGGAGTATTTTACTTCTGGTTATGCATTGTAGAACTTTTAGATAAAAAAGAAATGCCTGAGTACGTTTCATTAATTTTACTGCTTTACTTTTAAAGATCTTACTTAATTTCTCATATATTCCCGCTCTGGTCCCTGCTTATGAAAGTCCTTCTATTGTCTTCAGTCTTCATCCTGTTTTTTTTTTTCTTTAAGTCTTTCTGCAAGGCTAACAAAGAGTGGGATTGTGCATGCTGATGCTCTGTCATCTCTGTCTACCCTACTACGTCCGGTTTTCCTACTGGGGCATAAACTCAATGGAGAGAGGAGTCTTTTGGAGAGAGAGGGTAGGACGGAAGGAGGGGGAGGGAAAAATGTACTCTGACATTTATTAAAGGAAATAGAAATCTAGATTTCTCACTCTGAGAACTTTGAAGCGATTTTGAGCAACAGGAGAAACCTGTGTGTTCATCCATTACTCTTTGGCAGCAAATGTGAAGCTGCTTTTTTGTTTGTTTTTAAATAGCGTAAGAACGCAGCACGCTAATTTTAACCATGAAAACCAGAACATGTCCTCCGAATGTCAATTTGTGTGGACTTAAGGCTGATCAGACTATTTGAGTAGTTCAGGTCTGGCTGCCAATTTGATGAAATTCGCTAAAGATCTTTAAATGAGAAATTACACAAAAGATACTTATTCCACTGCTGGAAATACTACTAAATTTGTTAAAGAATCGTTTCTGTAACGAAATGAAGCGACACAGATGTTCTAATAAATAACTACAAGTCCTTGGTGGTTTGCCTTCCTATAGCTACATTGTGTAAAATGAATGCAGGATCCCGATACAAACTAAAAGCTAAGAGTTAAACACTGATTGTTGCTCTTGTAACTTTCTCTAGCAGAGTAATGCGGACTGTAAATTTTACTTCTGTTATTTTGAGCACAAGTTCACACTTCTAGTGTTCTGTTAGTATGAATCAAAATGGGATCCTAAGATGTGTGACCAGAAGTTAACTCTTTTTCAAGCCAGTGGGTGTCCTGTATTGCCATTTTCCTTCGCCTCTTCTTTTTGTCTGGTTTTCATCATGTTCTCTACCTCTTTTTGTATGTGTGTGTATGTGTATGTTTGCTTTATTTTGGGGTCTTTTTTTTTTTTTCCCCCCCTCTCTTTACCTTGACTTTTGTCTGTCTCTGGGATGTAGCCGGGTGCTTTCTTGTTGACCTGTGTAACCAGAACCGTCAAGGTTCACATTAGTTCAAGGATCATCTGGCTTTCATGGTATTTCAAAGGAGTGGCTGGGGCATTTGATACAAAGGATCCTAAGGCACATCTGAACTCTGAAGATGCCAGCTATAGAGAAGCACAGCTACTTCAGAGGGAAAACTGAGGGTAAAAGGAAAGGTAAGAAACAAGATAGGAGCTGAACAAAGAGTGGAAGGGGGAAGTTTGTAACAGAGGGAAACAATCTGATGTCACTTCCAGAGCTGAAGGCTTGGGTGTATAGGGAAATCTCTTGCTGTTCTTCTTGAAAACAAAAGATAAGCTGTGTCAGTTAGTGGTTTTTGTTTTGTGTCTATTTTTCAACACAAGGGGCAATAATTTTGCAATGCTAGCTCTCGGTTGCTTTCATTTTGCTAGTACTGTTCTGGGAAAAGGGAACTGGGGAGGAACCAGGAAATTATCGACCAATAAATCTGACCTCGGTGGTAGGCAAGATGCTAGAGACATTAAGAAAGGATGAGATCACAAAACATCTGGAGAAATATGAGCTGATAATGGCTAGTCAGCTTGACTCTTGGAGGGTAAACCTCATATGACGGAATTATTTGTGGAGAGATCATAGGAAACAAACTGGGTACAGTGTACTGTAAAAAGTCTGCTTTGGACAGCAGTGAAGCCAGATGCTGAGCATTACCTAGCACAGCGTAACTGTACTATACTGTGCTTTTGAGAGGAGAAAGAACTAGAGTTGCCTAGAGATTACTCGTCTTCCTACCACTGAGCAGCAGACTGCTTCAGCTTTTGACTGTCTCAGTTACTTTCCAGGGTCTTTTTTGAAAGGTCTTTCTGGCTGGGACTTCTTGGTGTTATGGCTTCACATTCCTGCAAGGCAAAGTCTGAATATTTGCTTGTTTTTCCCCAGAAAAAATTACTTCCACCAAAATTTGTATTCCAATATTTTCCTTGCCAACATACAGTTCTTGAGTAAGAATGGAGTTCTTAATCAGTTCTTTGGAGAAGTCATGTTAGGTTAGTTATTTTTCTCTGTGTTTGTAAACTGTCTGGAAGTTACTTGTGAGTGATACCAAGCCCACTCTCGGTTTGAATGACAAAGAGGAACAGCTCAGATGTAGATGCTCAGATTGTTTGTGTCAGTTCTGGAAGTTTACTTAAATATTCTGTGTTATTGTACGTCAGCAGACAAACAAATTAGGTCTCAATTTTATCTCTAAAAGTGAAGTAGCATCATAAATTGCTGCTACTTCTTGTTAAAAGAGATCTGAGGATGAGGGATCTAGGACATTGCAAGTCTTATTTAAAGTGAGCCTGGTAAAGCTTTGTACAGTGGTTTACACAGAAACCGTCTGTGTTGTCTTTGATCCTCTCCTCTCCTTCCTGGTTCCTTTATTTTAGAGGAGAAACAAAGTAAAAGCCAGGCCTATGGGGGAAAAAATTAAATATTTGTCCACATGTGGTTTTCTATTTTATTTTTTTTTTCCCTTTTCTTAGTGGACATATTGAGAAGTCATCATGTCTGCACTGAGGAACAAGTAAGTACTAAGGGAGTATGCTATTTTGAGATGAGGAGAGAGCAGAGAATAAAGCTCTGAGCATTGTTCTTGCAGTAGTGATTTTGAGGAGGGAACTGTGCAGTGCCTTTTGAATTTGGCGCCCAGTCCTCCCTTTGGAAATTCTTCCCTGCAGACCCGTGTGAATGCCAGATGCTTCCCTTCCCTTCTGCTGCTCCATGCTCACACTCCCACTGTGTCCACACCTCCAGCTGTGCTCCTTGCCTGTGCCAGAACTGGCTCTGGATTAGCACCAGTAGCCTTAGACTAAACCATCTGTAAGAACTGGCCAGGACTTAAGACTCTTAGTCTAGATGGTGACCTGTGGTGAGGTTTCCATTTATCCACAGTATGTGTTACTATCAAGTTCTGAAAACTGCTAGAGTGGTTGTTGGTCTCAGGATCATCCAAGGGATAAAGAAACAAATCTTAATATGTGTTGGGAAGAGAGTACTTAACATCTGAACTTTTCATTTGAATGCATTTTAAAAGATGGAGCATTGTTGTAAGAAAATAACTGTCAACCTTGTGGTTTTTTTTTTTCCTTTTATATATTCAAATAACTGATTTACTAAGAAAAGAAATGAGTTGAAGCTTTATTGAAAAATAATCTCTCAAGGGGCGAAGACAAGGGAAGGGATTATTATTTTCAGATGCATTATGTTTCAGGTACAATGTGCATCTTAAAGGGGGAACAAAAAGCAGGAAACTGTATGAGGAAAGAGGAAGAAACAGAATGGAGGAAGAATAACACCATATTAGGTGTGAAGTAGTGTGCTGCTGTGAGAAGTGTTTATTGCAACTGAAAGGGGGAAATAAGGAAGACCGAATTCGAGTGAAAACTTATTATGAACTCTTGGGTTATTCTCCCAACTCTTCAAGTTGAGCCAAAAATGTGAAAAGATAGCTGGTCAAACAGTGTTGTGAAATTTGTCAATTTATGCAGAAGTGCAGGGTCGTGTGTGCAGACAGCTGAGGTAAGCAATCATCACAGCCTGCAGGCAGAAGAAGAGAGCTGTCACTTGCTGCTTTCTGAGTCTCTTGGGTAAAGTCAGGAGAGTGATTTTAAAGTACTGGTGAACTGGACATAGGGATGTGCCCTGAGCCCGTGGTTCTGAGTGTAGCTGCAGAGTTGTTGTGTGGCTCTTGGGGCTGAGCAGAGCACCTGGTCAGTCACAGGGCTATCAGATCACCGCTCTGTTCAGCTTTAACAACCTACTCTTAAAGAGGACTACAAAACACGTGTGCCAGGGAGTTGGGTTTTGTATTGGCACTGAACCACGGCCTTGGTGGGAGATGGCTGTGTTGAGGACTGGAGCTTGCTACCAAAGTGTGTGGTGGTGTGCTGATAGGAAAGTCTGACTCATTGAGTTGACACTGTGGATTTCAGGTGCTGAATGGGGTTCATGACTGCTTGCAGGAGTCACTGTTGTTTCTCAGATTTTATTTGCAGGCCTTACGTGTTTGCAAAAATCTGTTCCACCAATAGATGTTATGAGATTTCTCACGGTTTTGCCCCTTTTTCTTAGATGGAGAAGTGTGCTGACCCTCACGCTCTAGAGGAAAACTGGAAAATGTAACCTGAGAGGCTTAGTAACAATTTAGACCAAGGAGAAGAAAAAGGGCTGTTTAATTGTTTGTCATGATAAGTCTCAGACTATTGTGTGATTTAAAATAATTTCCAAGGAATGCTTGTATTTTTCTGAGTTCTTCCCTGCTATGTCTGCAACTCTAACAGAGGATGTAGGAATCAAGAAAAATATCCTGATTTCACTTCAGAAAGTCTCTGTTAAGACAGAATAACTTTTGTGTTTGCTAGAAGAGGCTTGATGCCTCTAATGGATAATGGTCACATACAAATAAAAGTGTATTTGAACTTATTTTATTTATGCATTAAACTCCAGTAAAGTCTTGACTTAGTAGGAAAAGAATACTTATATAGAAAACACACTGTAAGAATTTTAAGCCTGTGTGTGTGCTACGTTTGCCAACATACCACTACCATGCTTGGAATAATTTAGTTACACTGATCTGGGAGATACTTACACTAGGTAGGATTTATGCCCTGAAATAAAAGGATGCTCACTACTTCATCTGCTTTTGCTATCATTCCTAGGTTGGATTTTACCAAGTGGAGTGTAGTAAAATGTTACAACCTTGAGCAAAACTGTTGAGCGGATCAAAATCCATTGTTAGGCCTCTTCACAGAGGGAATGCTGCCTCGTACTTGTTTGTTGCTTTTCATGGACTTGCAGGCACAGATTGTTCTGTCTGGATTGTTTTTTACATGTGTGTCACAGAAATACCTGCTGTTGTCTGTGGGCCTTAGACGTTCTGTAAATAGCAGTCAGTTACACAAATGGAAGTATTTTCATTCTATAGATTATTTACATTCTTTTTAAAAAGTTTTGATCATGCAGTCTCCTTCCTGTCTTATCATCATTAAGTAGAAATTAAACTTTGGGAGCACTGCGAGAAGCAACAGCTTTTCAGCTGAAGGCTTTTGTTTCTTAATTCAAGGCTTGAGTATGGACCAGACTTGAATCCGCGATGATTTATGATAGCAGCACAAGTTGTGGGACTTGGAAGTAATTTTAAAGATGGAAATTGGTTTCTGAGCATAGGCTATGAATTCTGTGCTGTTGTAAATTCAGTAATCAAGTCATTCTGTGATATATATTTTTTGCATTGCTTTGGCAGTATCTTGAAAATGGTGCTTTAGATTGGTAGGTGAAGTTACCTTGTTTTTTTCTTTTCTCTGTGTATGTATATTAATAAATCTAGCCTTTTAAAGTGGTCTTCAGTAGAAAAATGGTGTTGCTGGTTTAATGGCACCTCTGATGCCTTTCAGGCAGTGAAGGAGTAGGATAATAATGGAATTTATTCAACCTGAAGTTTTCCTTGTGTCAGAGGTCCCTGTGGTTCTAGATTGTCTTTTCTGGTACGGATGAAGCTTTACTACAGCGTGAACATTTGAAGATACACAATTGATTTATCTCCAGGTGGGGAAGCTGAAGTTATCTTGTTACTTGTGTGATAGGAAAAGTATTTATCCTAAATAAGAATTAGGAAAAATTACTTTTTTATATACGGAAAATTCCTTGAAAACTTGCCAGCAACAGCCTTCAGCTGACTTGTGGAGGCATTGCCTACCAAACGCTATTATGACAGCTTGTTTCTGTTGTTTCTGCAAGGGTTTATCCTGTAAAGTCAAGATATCTTGCTCGGAGAGAAGGGGAGAGATGGGGAGATTACATCATCGTGGAAGAATACCAGAATAGTTAGCTTTAAAGCCATTCAAGACTACATTGGCACCCCTTTGTTATACAGTGTAGCTGAAAACGAACTGCAGCAATAATGAACCAATCCATCTAAATCACAGCAGCTGAACAACTGACTGTTCTATCTCAAAATGCAAATGTGTTGTGCAGAATGGATTTAATTGTAAATGTTTACTTAGTAGGGAATATGAGCCTTTTCGTTTGTGACAATAATTGTGAATACAAAGACCCAAAGAATTTTAAGGTTTACATAGCTTGTCCCTGTTCTCATAACAATATTTCAAAGTCAATTTTGTAAAGAAATATATAATTTGGCTTTTTTTTTTTTTCTAACTAGTGAATAGAAATCCTAAGTGCCCAATCTCTAAGTAGCACGTTGAAAACTGAAAGATAAATTTAGCTATGAGTATTCAGATCGGACAGGCTTTTCTGTTGTATTTTCACATCTATGTTAGGGCTTTTTAATAGCTTCAGGTAATAAGGAAAAAATGCTGACTTTCCAAGCTCAGATTTGTTTTTACAGTGCATGTAGCGTTACGCAGACTATTAGCATTCTCTTGCAGGTTCACATAGTGAGATGCCTCTCAAACAAGTCAAGGGTTATACTTAGGAATTTCTACTCCGGTTTAAAACAAAACAAAAACAAACATGTTGAAATCTTCCTTTGTTAAGTTCTTGAAACTGGGCCCCAGATCGCTGCTTATGAGGATGAGTCTCTCACTACTTTGAATTTTTAATTAAAATAAAATAGCATTGCAGACTTTGGGGGGGAAAGGAAAAAGCTTGCAGAGCTCTAGAAGTAAAAAGAAAGAGAAAGCACAGATATCTGCCTCCAAGCTGTTACTGTGTATCTTTTGGTGTAAGAAAAGACATATAACATTGAAAACATACACATACCAAAAAAAAACCCACAGCAGTGTGCATGTTTATGCTTCTGTTGGCATTTTGTGTGTGCGTTCTTTAATATATTTCACATGTGGACTAGTCCTTCTGAAAAAGAGATAACAAACCCTCCTGAAGAATAGGCCTTTGTGACACTGGAGAAGTTTACTGTGCCAAAGTTATGGTAAGAATTTGTAAATTTTGGCTGCTGGAGTGCTTCCTTCCCCTGCTATGTTTTTAATGTTGGAAACTTATAAGTGTGGAATAGAGAGTTGCTTTTTGTTTTTGGTGGTATTTTTTTTTAACTAACAATGCAAACATTCATTTCACAAACTAAACCACCGTCCACATGACGCTGCTGGCAGTATACAAACACCCTGCTGAGTTTGTTCTGCAGAAGTCTACTGTGGGCTTTCTGGGTCTCACTGAAATGGCTGGCCACTCTTTTCAGGGCCCTGGTGCAGACCCAGCCTATAGCTGCTCAGATTGAGTGCTCTTGATTCATGTTCCTGAAAGAAATGCTTTTAATTGGAACAGAGCCCTCAAAGCCTGGCTGTTTTTCTATACCTCTTTTTCTCTGTTTCACATATTTCATTTCTGCTATCTTAGGGATTGTTTTGTTTTGCCTGTACTCGTTGGACAAGGCTGAACCTATCAGGAAGATGTTTAGTTTTTCCTCATCAACAAGTATATTTCCTCCTAGATATGAAGTCCTTAATTCATTTTGATCTTGTGTTGAATGTTTTAGGTTTTGGGTAAGCAAGATCACTTGGGATCAGGAGGTACCTGTGGCCTGAGGACTTGGTGACGCGCTAGCCAACGGCACCATTGTCTTCTCTGGGTTTTCTGGAGTTACCAAGGGCAGAATTTGAGTCCAAGGCTGGACTGTCATGGTGACAAAATATTTAGAAAACATTTTCTTGCCTGAAACAAAAGCTTGGATTGTGCAACACGAAGTACTGACCCAGTGTAATAAACGACTGTGTGTGTGCTTTAAAGGGTTCTGTGTGTTCCATGACTGTCAGCTCTTGCCACATTCAGTCTGTTCAGGTAAAACGATGCTTTTGCCCTCTGAACTGTCGGTTTTCCAAGCTGGGTTCATTCTCCCTCTTTGCGCAGTGGCCTTACAAAGCTGTAGCAGCAAAATCTGGCCTCACGTTTTGAACAGAGAGGACAGTCCTATTCAAGGCAGATCCAGCAGAGCTGCTGCTTCTCTGCATCCGTGGTGGCCTCACTGCATCATGAGCAGATGTGCAAAACATCAGCCTTGCCATTGGCATCAGTTGCTCTGATCCTGAGTAACCTGCAGGATCAGGTAAGTGCTTCTATTGGATTAGAATGTGCTGTTCTTGTTACACTAAGAGTCTTTCGTACTGTAGGTGTTTCATACTTTCACAATAACTGCTATTACTTTTTGATGCCTGAAATTTTGTGATGTCTTGGTCATACTGCTACCTACCCTCTGACTTCAGAGGAAGCCAGAGATCTGAAGTGACTGTAGACAGATTTGCAGTGGCTGTAGTAAATTGTTTATCAGCAATTGTGTAAAATGATTTTAAGATGGGGGAAATCTCTGAAAACGAGGTGAAACCAGGCAGTTCATCATGACTGCACCATTTTGAGTTCATGCTTTTTTTTTGTTGTTTTTTTCCCAGCATAGTCTGTGTTTGGTGGAAATACCAGTTATGATTTTGAGGAAAGGAATAGTTTTACTTATGTACTACCTATATTGCCTTCTCTGCTCAGAGCAGCAGGTGGCCAGGTTGCTTTCGGAAATAGTGACTTTTCCCAGCTCTACAGCAACTACAACCAGATTGTCTGCAGAGACTGTATTTTTTGATCTTCAAAGAAACTGAAGTTACTGTAGTTGTTGGACCATAACGTTCTTCAAGAAAACGGGAAACAAAAGTGAAACATTGTGATGGTGGTGGTTTGGAATATACTTTTCTTAGATTTGCATCATCTTGCAACTTTATATGCTTGGCATGTAACCCTGTCCCATTCAGAGTGCTGCTGCAGAGCTAGTTCCTTTGGGTGGCTGCTCTGTTGCTATCTGCTAGTTCCTCTGTTGCATTGAATTGCAAAAGCAGCTGCTTTTCCTTTTCATACCTATTTTTACCGTCTCTAATTTGCTATTAAGACGTTAACTTCTGCCTCCAGTTAGCCTAGCACGTCTCAATGCGGTGACTACAACACAGGGGCAAGCAAATACTTCTGTGCTTTCTCTTTTGCTACCCTTTCACACTTGGAAATGTTCCCTGTAAACATCTGCAGTGCTGCTTTATTATCCTCTTCAAAAGCTCTCGCTCCTTGTGTTGCTTATAAAAGGCCTTGATGAACTTGCACTGTGTGTGTACTGAGACTGCTCTTCACTGTGATGCCCACTGTTCATCTTCTTTTCCCCCCTTTTTTCTTTTCTGTTTGTTTTTTTTTTTTCTCTGTCCCTGCCTTATGACAGAAAACTCTGCAGAACAGGAACTATCTCATTGTTCTGTTTGTACAGCAGGTGGTTCAGGTCCAGATGTTTATCTGAAATTGCAATGTACTGCTGCAATACAAATTAGGTTTTAGAAATCCGTATCTAAAATATGGAGAGAAAAAGGTCACATTTACTGTGATAATTTTCGTGAGGCCACCATAAAAGGTGGATTTATTTATTTATTTATTTTGTATTCTCTGCCTAACAAGTGACTGGTTGGAATGTACAAAAATTAATATAGATGAAGTTTTCTTCCCACTTTAAGGTAACACTTCTCCCTTAGGCCAGAGGAAAGCTTCCTTCTCAGCAGCAGCTCCAGGCTACTTGGAGAGGGCTTCTTCAACACATGTTAGTTTCTTGAAGAGGTTTGTTTACTCCCTCGACTAGACTGGGTGTGATTATGGCAAAACCTCATGTCTATGGAGGCTCTTCTCTTTTGGGGTACCATTTAAGAAGCGGAATGATACTCAGCAGGATGTGTGGTTGTAGACATGTATTCATACTTCTGAGGCAGTGCATACCTTTTTGACCATGCGCTATCCTGTGCTATTTCTCTCACGATTCATGTGGTAGAATAAAACACGGAGGAACACAGAATTCATTTCTCTTCTTTATGCCCACTACACACAGTGAATATTTATTGATACTCATCTTTCCGCTGACTCTTGTAATCCTCAAACCAGTTACTGGAGGCAAGGAGATTAAAATGAGGGCAAACAGCCAAGCAGACTTGAGGTTTTGTTTCTTGAATTTGATTTAAAAGTTTGATAAAGTTGCACCTCTAGTAGCTCCTTTCAACATAAAGTACTGTGTGATTTATTTTATTTTTAGACTAGTTTGATATTGATAATCACAAATGAAGCAAAGTCATATTTGAAGGAGAATAACAGACTTCTTTCTAGATGAGAGCAGTTTGTTTTTTGTTTTGAGATTCCTTGTGATGACCAACAAACAGAAAATAAACAGTAGTTTCTCTGTTGTCAGCAGGCTTTGTCATTTTTCAGCACTGTCTGATCTGTTCAAATGCAGAAGTCAGGATTTCTCAAGGCAAAGGCTCAGATTATATAGCAATAAACAAACCTGGCTAGTTCACTACTTCTTGTTAGTAATCTGAGTCTGTGCTTTGGAACCAAAAGTTGCTTTTTCCTTTAATTACTGGGATGTCAGGCTTACTAAGAATTCTGTGTAGCTTTAAAGCTGCTGGGATTTCTTGTTGTTATGTTTATTGTTTCTGTGAGTAAGTAGGAATGTTTCTAACTTCACACTTTTCTCTCCTCTCTTCTGGGAGAGGAACATTCCCAAGGTGAAATATGGGTTGCAGAATGTGTTGTGAGGCCAGCTCTGTTCTTTCTGGTCCTCTCCAATTAAGGCTGGAGATATTTCATGCCTCTTATGGAGATGAAGTGCCTTGATGGTCATATTCAACTATAACCAATGCTGCAGCTGCTGGGGACTCTGACCATGGCTGATTGTAGCAGAGGAGATGAGCTCTGAGTTCATGTTGTGTTCATGGTGGCTGAAGTTTGCAGAAAAGGCCTGTTGGAAAGATGAGGCTTGGGCCATCAGGTCCAGTTTATCAGCAGAAATGACCAGGATAGTTTGTAGTAGCAGAGGTGACCCGGAAGCTTTGCGTGGCTGTCAGGTGCCCTCAGCTAGTACAAACCCACACATTCCTTCCTTTGCACCAGGCAGGGTAATGGTGACATCCTTTCTCAAGGCTTGCTCGTGATGATGTAGCTGTAGTTTTTTTTTTTTTAATCTGAAACAAGGTTGTTGTGTGAAGCCTGGAGCCAGACTCTGTCTATGAATCTGCATCAGATCTGCGTTTAGATCCCTGTTTGAAAAGAGATAGTTGTAGTCCCAAAGAGATTTTTAAATTTCTTATTGTTTTATAACCCCTAATCTCCAGTGTGGGAAGGTTCACGAAGCATGCGTGTCTAATACCAATTTCCTATTAAAACTTTCACTAATTATTTTAAAATTGTACCTATGACTTGCCAGGGATTTTTTTATTTTTCTACTTTGGAAACTTTCTATGTCTTCCTTCCTTTTCCCACAATAACAGGATAGTGCTGACTATTTTGGAAATTTTCTTTGTTCAGATTTGGATTTCTGAACACAAACAACGCGCGTGTCAGCTACCCTGCTCCATTTCTGATGGGCTGAAAACACTGCTGATGAAAGGGGATAGGCACTCCCCTATGAAGAGTCATAGGTGGGTCAGTGTGAAGGCTGAGCATCCAGAAGCTGAGGTGGTGGCTGCTGTATTAGAGTACTGTTCTGGAACTGAGGATTGAAGCCAGTCCTCCCCTGCTCCACCAAAAACTTCCTTCTGTATGGACGTATTGGATAAGGTTAATCTTCCCTGTACCCCAGTTCCCTGTCTGTAAAATGGTGATAGCAGTACTTCCCTACCTCACAGGGATGTTGTGAGGACAACAGCAGCTCAGACTGTGGGGCTCTTGGATGCTGTGGTAACTCAGGGTACAGATGGAAGAAGGGAAATGTTCCGCATAAAAGCTTTCTGTTCTTTAAGCCCAGTGGTAGGTTACAGCACTGATGCAAGTGTGGTTTCCACTCATGTCATGGCTGGTGCCGTGTCTTTTCCCTGAATGTTTCCTTGCTGAAATAGTGTGTGCATACCAGCAAAGAGTTTAGTGTCCTTTTGGGAAGCTATTGTTTGCATCATTGGCTGCAGGCTCTGAGTGAGACTTACTATTTGTATTTGCCTGTGTGGGCTACTCACAGTGAGTGAATGGAGTATGTGCTTCTGGCTGTGGCTGCCCTGTGTATCTCATGGGCTGAATGTGTTGGAAGGAGTTAAAAATCAGTGGATCTCCACTTGTGAAATCCCAACTTATCCAGCAGTTACTGTGAGCAAGATGTGGACTGCAGTCTGGCCAGAATAATGCAATTGTACTTGACATAACTGGTTAAATTTCACGGAAACCACATCCTTTTTGTTGCCACTGACAACATAACATTCCCTAACGTTTGATTTCAAGTGGTGCTTTATTACCCAGATGTACATGTAAAAGTATTTCTGAAGAATTGCTGTCCAAAGACAGCACAGAAGAGTGCAATACTTTTTCTATTTTTATGTGGTCTTCACAGTGCTTACTATATATAGTACAAGCAGGTAAGAGACAGGGAACATATATGCTTAATATTTACGTTCTCACATCTCCATGGGGAAGGCTGCAGAGAGCTGAATATTTGTTCAGTCCCATCTTGCATATGCAAATTGATGTGTGTTTTTGGGGGTGCTTTTTGTGCTGGGTTGGTAGGAGTGTGCTTCACTTGAGTGCTTGCTCCTTGAAACGTGTGGCTTATGCCATCTTCCTTGTTCACCTGCTTTGATGAATTCTATATTTAGTTGTCTCTGCCCATCCACTTGAACGGGACAAAAATAACTTCAGTGTAATCCATCCTCTCAGTCCTTTCCTCTCCACCCCTTCCCTCCCCTCTCCTTTCCTGCTGCTGGATTTAAAGCATTCAGTTGTTTGACTGGTGGCAGATTTATTTATTTTTTGTTTGGCTTTGTTTTGTTTTCTTACAAGAAGGGTTTGCAAGCCGGGGAATACATTTATACCCTGCAGTAGGACTGTGAAGAGTATGCAGGCTATCACAAACACTTCTTCCTCTGTTACAGTGCTTGCTGAGGGTCAGAGTCTGTGCAGAGTGCATGGAGGGAGGTGGAGCAGAGGATTGGGAAATGACTTGGATGTGACATACATCTGTCTGACAAAAAGCCAACCGTGCCAGGGGAGAAATGGACAAACAAATGGTGCCTCATTGCTGAACTCTGAGGCTGAACCTAAAGTTTGCACGGGAGCAAATCTGCAGATAAGTTTCTGATGGACCTTGATTCCTGTTGTGCAACTGCTGCATAGTATTTAGTGCAGAGAAAGATGACTGTGGGCATCCCTGCTCAGGCTTCTGTTGCATCCTGCCACTGATATGCTCTGCTGTAGACAGTGCCTGTCACAAAGCAATGTTGGTACAAGCATCAGGAGTGGTTAGGTGCCTAGCCCCTTGACTCCAGTATCCTTTATGCACCAAATTAGTTTGAAGCAAGTTGGTTCACCTAATTTTGAATGCTGTTCTATCTGCGAATTGGAGAAAGAGTATCCACTGAACTGTCCGAAAAGTTTGCTGCCTATTTTATCTGAAATATTATTGTCTTCCACAGTGAAGCATATTGTAATTTGAGGGAGACTGTTGTTTTGGTGAAACTGCTTTGGGATGCAGCCTGCCAAGTTTTTTTGTACGTGGAGCTGAGCGTTCGATGTGCTGTTATTGTGAACAGACACATTGTCTGGAGATGGCGGGGGTGTGTTTGTTCCCACACACACACACACACACACGCATAGAGACTTTTAAAGGTGATTATGAGGAACAGAAAGATTGAGGGAAAAGCCTTCAGTCAGTATACAACAATTTCGGTTGCCTCTGGAGGAAATTTTTCTGTATGTATCTGCTTTTCAAAACACTGTGGAAAAACTTTTGCTTATTTTTGTGTTCCTAGAATTACTGCAGGACAGGATGTCAGAAGGGTTGTGTTTGGAAACCAGTCGTAACTTCAAAGATTCAGATTCTCCTTTCTTCTTCCTCCTGTGCCCCTAAATCCCAGGAGCAGTGGTGAAGCTCCGACCTAGCAGACATCCATGAAGGTGTTCAAGGCCAGGTTGCGTGGGACCCTAGCGTGTGATTTAGTGGGTGGCAGCCAGCCCACAGCAGGGTGAGAAGGGGTTCAACTGGATGATCTTTGATCTCCCTTCCAACTCAATCTGTTGTATGACATGGGCACTGAAGATGGCAGCCTAGGCAGCACCAGTTGTCACTTCTCGGCATAACTGCTGTGGTGGGAAGTGAGTTGGGCAGTAAAGTGAAACCACTGACCAAACCTGGTTTGCACTTTGGAGCCTAAATCCAGAGTTGATCTTCCAGGCTGCACATTTGTTAAATGGGCATGATGCCCTTGCCTGCTTCTGTGCAGTGGGATCGCATTGGCCCCCATGCTCTGTCCTGCTTTTCAAGTGAAGTTCACTTTAATTTCTAGGAATGTTAATTCCTCACTTCAGAAGCACAAATATGCGTTTGGAGCGTTTAAAAGGGAGTGGGCCCTGAATTGAAAGTGCACTTCTGCTTCAAGGCATAGTGTAATCCTTTTAGTAGTTTGGATTACTGAGATTGTAGTGGGCAGGCCGGGATGCCTCGCAGACATCTGTTTTTCTGTCTATTGAGTCAAGTCAATATCCTCAAAACTGTAATTTTCACTGTAATGATGGATTACACTTGTCAGAGCACATAGAGTTTTGTCGTGTGTGCTTAATAAAAGAAAACAGATTCTGAAGTCAAATACATCTGAACTAAAGCTCAGCGTATGCAAGACAAACTACGCTTTAATTTTACAATTGTCTGATGGGACTTTGCGATTTATTTGTTGTTACTTCCTTAATGATGTTGCAGTCAGAGGCACTGTTTTGCTAAATGTTGTGTAAAAAGTAAATTGTAGCACAGCAGATGTTGGTATTTGGATGGATGTCGGTGCAATGGGGGGACAGCAACAGTCATCTCTGTCAGCTGTCTTCAGACTCCACAGGCCTGCTGTGTGGTTACTTTGGTGTGTAAAAACAGCTCGTTTTGCAACTGGGAAGTTTGGCATTGCATTTGGCACGGAGCCATTTAGCTGGGTTTAACGCGAGTGTTTATCCAGCAATTTTCTCAAAATTGGTAACTTGGAGGAAACGTTTATTAAACTTCAGTACAAAGGAAGGGAAGGGGGAGTCGTAGCTAGATCTTTTCTTTTTAAGAGAAATCAACGTTTGTAATGCTGAGGATTTTTTAATCCCCCCATCCCCCCCAACCCTGTCTGTCTTCAGCTGCCCTTTCATCCTTTTAAACCTTTTTGCAGCTTGCTGTTTATAATTTCCTTTTTAAAGATTAAAACAAGGAAGCGTAGCAGATGAAACGCAAAGTTTACGGCATGCAGTTGTTACCTTTCTCTCCATTCTGTGTTTTGTTGTGAATTAGGTGCAAAGAATTGAGGACTGCAAATGAAGCTGCTTAATTATCCTCTCGTCCTGCCTCTCTGTAGAAATTCCACTTGAAGCACGGAACGTGAGCCCCAATCTGCAGAGCAGCTGATTTTTTTTGTGTGATAAATCACAGTATATTTTACCTTTTGGTTCAATATGAGAATCCCTGAAGGCCATCAAGAATTTTTTTGTAGAACTGCCATCAATATTGGACGCATTTCCTTATGGAAGCAGCAGTTTGGACTGCATTTTTAATGAACAGGGCAGAGGAGAGCAGCAGTTTTGCAAAGCAGCAGTGGTTTTAATCAGATTTTATACCCCAGATTGGGAACCTTTTGATTAAAGATTCATTGGGAAACTCTGTCATAATGAAGGCATTTAGTTTGGGTTATTTTTCTAATCCATTCCAATCTTTTATTGCCCCTGTGATTAAATAATTAAATGCCTTTGTTGTTTGAAATAGATGCTATTCTTTTGGAAAAGGCAGTAGGAAATTGGGATTCTCTGGTGAAGGAGGAAAAGTAAGTGAACTAAGAATAATGACCTAGTAGTGAACTGTGTGTGTTGTTAATTCTGTAGTTGAACAACATTTTTATTACCAAGCGTGATATCAGCACACTACTTCTCATATGGATCCTTCTGTTTTGTTTTGTTTGATGATGTTACCATCCAGCTTCCAGTTCCTATGCCCAAAGGTGGCTTTCCTTAGGAAACCATAATTTGCAAGAAGCCCTGCCTGCTATAAAAGTCAATTCAGTTTGCTGTGCATGAATGAAGATTGCAGATTGACTACTGCAAGTGTTCTCTGGCTGCTTTTTGGAAACTTTTTTTTTTGTCTTGTGTTGCTATTGAAATTATAATCCTAGTCTTCGTTTTTTATTTTCATTGCAGAAGTGGTGGTGGTGGGGAATCAATGCAGTAAAGCATGAATTTGGGAATCACCTAAACTTTACAGCATCCCCAGAACAGAGAGCAAGCTGAGGCTTCGTGGTCAACCTGACCTTGGAGTTTCTGCTGCAGGAATTGGCTGTGCTTCCCTGTGGAAGAGCAGGGTCGTTGAAGTGATGTTATGTTCTCCCAAACAGGCTCTGCGCCAGCTCTGTTCAACATACCTGCATGTGTGTGTGTTTAAAGGATGTAGTGCTGCTGCTTGAAATGGTTTGCTCTGGATTTGGCCATGCTCCAAGAATGAGGTTCTGAATGAGGAACGATGCTGTGCCCGTGGGCTGGGCGGAACCTGCCCTTCCAGCTGCAGGGCCCGCAACCACCTACACAGCTCCCGGTGCCCGTTCCATGTCTGCAGCCCGGTGCCATTGCCTTGCAGAGACCCAGTGACATTCAGCACGTCCCTTTTTCAGTATCCTTTTCTCAGGTGCAGAGGGTGTCAGCCAGAGCAGCCAAGGCTTGGCTAATCTGTGCCCCTCTCTGCAGCTGTCCTCTGTCCTCTCTCTTTCTCCAGCTCCCCTCCTACCTTGCTGGCAGCAGCTTTTCCAGGGTGGCTTCGGTCGGTTTGACCCCTGCAGAGTGGAGGAGCCCCCAGCAGCTGCCGCGTGTGGTGTGGCATCAGATCAGGAACTAGTGGAAGGAAATACTGCATCCAAAGCATGCGCTAAGCAGCAAGCTACAAAGTGGGGTTTGCACATGGGCTTTGCTGCACACGTGCCTGCTCCGTCCACTGCAGAAGTCCCTGAGGCATGAACGTTGCCCCACATGACCTTCTTTAGGAATGCTACCCCAGGTGACCTTTAGGTTTTTCATTTTTATGTAAGTTTGAAGCTTTACTTATTGCTTTCTAGCGCTCTCACCCTTAACATGTGAGTTTCTGTCTCTCCTGGACAGCTGCTGTAGTTTTTGCAAGTTCTCCTACAAACTTAAAGGGTAGCTGCACCCAACCAGGCAAGGGACTGTCTCGGCGTTTGCTTTGCTTCTGTTCTTTAGTAAGAGAACTGACAGAAATGTGTCTGCCTGAGCTTGTGACCCTGGTGCAGCAGCAATGTGGAATGCACTCCACTTCACAGCGATGGCATGTCTCAGTCCAGGCACCAAGCTGGCCCAAGCAGATGTCTTCCTTCCCTTGCATTCAGTGGCTCCTCTCACCCATTTGGTGACAAGGCTGTTACAAAAACATCAAAATTCAAGTGGAACTTGAAGACTGGGTGAGGTGGCAATGTTTCTGTGGCTGTGTGTTTTGGCTACTGGCACTTCCTGCAGCTGTGCTGTGTTTTGGGGTGCCTTGTAGGGCATCCTCTGGTTCCCTGGTACTGGGCAGGCTGTCCCCTGCCAGCTCTTGCTCAGAGAGGGGAATCCTTGGCGAGGTTTCCTATGCCAGTGTTGCTTGGCTGAGCTCAACACCAAAGCTTGGAGGAGCATTCGCTCTCACGTTACCCAGTGTTGAAGTTGCTTTCTTAAATTCACAGCATACAGTTAAGTTTGCAGAATTCCTCTGAATTGAGCCAGGCAGTCCTGTTGCTTATCTGAAGGATACTTCCATTGCTGAGTTTAGGGTAGTGACTCAGTGGAAGTTATCTCAGAATACTAAATTTGGAGGTGAAACCAAGAGGTTACCACGATAACAAATATTAGAACGTACGTTCTGGGAAGTGCTTGTAATTCTTTCATTGATGGCCGTTAAACGACACAAGATAAATGAAGCTTTTTATTGGAACTAGCCTGCTCTCAGTGTGTTCTTCCTGGGTTTGTGCAGACTTGCTAATGAAGAAACGAGAAAGGAAATCCAAATGAGTCCCAACCATATAAACAGCACCCTTTATTTTTTATTTTTTATCTTGCTTTTAATTTTTGTCATTGAAATATTTGCCTGGCTTGGTTCTTAGGCATCTTTCTATGAAGTACTCACCCTCTAGCTGTTTGAGCAAAAGTTTTAAATTCTGCATTGATATATATATATATTTTTCTCGTCACTTTTAAGAAATTTCCTAAAACACAGCATGGTCACACCACTACTGGTTGAGTTTGTATTGTAAGTGGCCTAAAATGACTCTGTTTATTTGTTTATGTTGAAAATTAGGACTCAAAACCAGAAGCTGAAGGATAACAATGTGATGTATTAATATTTTACCCTACATAAAATGCTTATTTGTAAAAGTCTAAGTTCAGCAGCTCAGTTTTTATAACTAGGGCTTGGTTTGGTTTGGTTTCAAATCGCCTATGAAGTTTGTCCATATCATGTGTTTTAGCAAAGCTGCTGCCTCTATATATCTCTTCTAATGCTTCTTGGTGGTGGTGGTGGTTTTTTTTTATTTTTGCCATTTCTTTACAGTTCCCCAAGGCTTTGATCTGCTTTGTCAATGGCACAGTGATGCAGGAATGTGAACTTGGAAGAGGCAGCCTGGGACTCTTGTGTCCTTGGTGCTGCAGTTTGTATGTGGCTCCCTCCAACTGAACACCTTGCTCTGCACAAACCTGAGGATTTCAGTGGGGCAGAGTGGGAGAGGAGGCTGCAGATTGGTTTTTATTCAATTAGAGGTGCCTTCCTTGAGGACCCTCTGTGTGCTGTACGTAGGCAGCCTTAGGAACACAACCTAGAGCTGACGCTTTTTGACCTATTTTGTTTAACCTGTCTAAGTGCTTTGGTTTGTGTGTGTGTTTCTTTGCTTTGTGCCCAGTTGCACTGTCCAAAGGTCTCTGGAGGGGACGTTACTGTAGAACACAACTGAGCACATCCCATTCACATAAGGCATGCAGGAATCACTGTTATGGATGCTTCTGCTAAGAGATGAAGTAATTAAGTCAGCTTTTAGATGATGTATAGAAAAGCTCTTCCTTGTTCAAATTTACCAGGGCGTGGTGTGTTTTGGTGTTGGATTTTTGTGCTTTGTGTTCTTAGCAGAGATCATAACATCTTTGGAGGATTATGTCACACCCTTTTATAAATACATCCACCGTGTTGAAGAGCCTGATTTGCAGAAGTGCCAGTGGTGTTATCTCCACATGGAGCTCGAGGAAAGTTGGAGGTACCTCCTTTATCTAAAGGAAGATATTTAAGAAGTCACAGAGGTTTATTAGCCTAAGTGCTTTGTTAGCTGCTTGTGCTATTTTCCATCATAGTGTCAAGTTAAAAATTACTTAGGGAGAAATTATTGTTCCAAGCAGATTTAATTCAGCTCAGTGAATCTGATGCATCCTCTGTCATGTTTATTTATTCATAAAAATGAGAAATGGGCACCTGTCAAAAGCAGAGGCACACATGATGGGATTTTCTCTTTGTTACAGCAGTGTTTTGTTTTGTTTTGTTCAAATTCTATAGCTGCTTGAGAGCATATTACAGGACAGACCTCTCTAATTGCCTTGGACACCTCGTGGTAGTTCTAAGTCCTTTTGCTCCCACCACAAAGTAACAGAGATGAAATTCACTCTTAGGTTTTCAGTACAGTGTTAAGAAATGGCTTTCTAACTTCCTGTAATTTATGTAGCAAGTCCTTAAAACTGCTGTTTTTAATGAAACTTCATTTACATCTTCTCCCACTGGAGACAGCTGTAGGTTAGGACTAGCCTGACTAAGCTGTGCCAAAGGTAGGAGTAAGGAGTTTTTTTACATGCTGATTAATTCTCTTTCACTCCTCTGGGAATATCTGGTATTGCTTAAATTGATCGCTGTAAGCAATATGCCAACATTTTTGACCTTCTAAACTGAAATTCAGCACAAAAAAAAAAGATAAACCTCAGGGTTTGAGTTTTACATAACCATACAGTTGGAATGCAGTGGTTTTAAAAAGAAAAAGATGTCATCTTCTGTGGTGGTGGTGATCTCAGACCCTTTGAAAGAGATGGAAACAGAACATGGCAGTTCTCCACGGGCCAAGCATTGGGTGACAATCTGATTTTGTTTCTCCATAATCTGACTTTTGATCTCTCCCATGGCCTGGCTTTGTGAATCAGAGCATCCATTCCTTGCTTTCATTAAGGGTTTTACTTCTGAGCTGTTGTGTAACTACAGACTGAGGTACCTTCAAATACGTGTATTTTTCTACCCAGCTCACGAATAGCCTTGCGGGAAGCGATAAATCGGCGCTATTTGTTGTTTTCCAAAGTTAATTTACAGATGTGGGACGCCAGGTGAAGAGGAGCTGCTTTGAAGGTGCTGGCGCTGAGTGCAGCGTGAAGATCTCCCTTTGTCGGGCGAACACGAGCCCATTGAATCGCTCCCCGTTGCCCCACCTCCAGCCTCTCTCTTCCTCCCCTCCCTCCCCAAATTCCCCGAAGAGATGATAATGAAGCAGGTGCCGTATATCGCAGCTTTGTGCGAGCGTGAGAAACAGCCGCCGCTACAGAATAGCCGGAGCCGCGCAGGAGGAGGAGGCATTTCTTCTTAACCTGTTGGCAACAACGTCAATCATTGTCCCGCCGCCCGCACTGCGCTGCCATCCAGCTGCACGCGGAGCGGCTCGGGATAAAGCAGGGAGCGGATTTGCGGTGCCCTGAATTAGCTCCTTGTGCCGGCGGGGTCCCCGGCGGGGCGGCTGCAGACGGGCTGCTGACTCAGGCTTGACCTCCCCATTGGGGAGCACCCGGGGCTGCAGTCTGGGCCGCCTCATTGAGATGCAGGGCACGGGCGACGCGGCCGCAGCTGTACGCTGGAGGCGAGGACTGAGAACTCATCCAGAGTGACCAGGGAAAAAAAAAAATAATCAAAGAACTGGCCCCCTTCTGTACTCCTCTGAATAGGCAGACAGAGCAGAGGTCCTCCTCTCTCCGTGAGCGTGTTGGGAAAGACATTAGCATGCCCTGTTTTTTTTGTTTTTTTTTTTTCTTCTTTCCTAAAAAAGCTACCTAAAACCTGGCGCTGTTTTGAAACCTCTTGTTTTGACAGTTTGTGGAGGCGCGGGGAGGGAGAGTGCTGCAGCAGCCCAATGGATGTCTGCAGAGCTATTTGAAAAGTAAAAAGATGAATTCAGACTTTTCATTTGGGTCACTCTGGCCTTGCTTAGTTGTTTAGTATCACGTATTGGTGATCCAGAATCAGCTCCACATGCTTAGGAAGGGTTTGCTTTAGAAACACGAAGGGAGAAATTCAAGCCCCATTTTCTTTTTGGAAATCTGTTCTGATTTCAGCTGGTTTGTGAGCGAGTGGACACTGATTTACTCAACCAGCAGAAACCAACTGTAAATCCACCTTCCTCCTTCCAGACATGCCAGTGTGCGTGAGATGGCAGCTCCTGAAAGCTTCACGTCTTGAGGGAAGCTGGCATCTGCCTCGGAGAAACCTTATTAGGCAGACGGGGTGCAGACCACTCTCCGCTGCCATTGAAGTTTTAGACCTGACTCATTCTGTCTCTGAGCAGTGGCACATGAGTGCTGCAGTTGGCACAGCCGCCGTGTCCCGCTCGGCTGGCTGCGTGCTGCACGATCACGGAATGCAGCGCGTCTTCAGAGCGTGTGGGAACGGACCGGAGGCTTGCATAACTGAAAGCTCTCGTATTTTGAGTGTTACCTTTAATTGCAATTAACGATGCCACTTTTGATGCTCAAAGCAGAATGTAGAACGCGTTATTTATCCGTAGATTTGCGGTAGCCAATGGAGCGTGCTTAATGCAACTGAGACCTCGCTCTTGCTTGGTGTTGCTGGGCTCGTTCTGGTTACTTTGGGGCATAAGAAAGTTAATAGCAGGTCCAGGACTTGTGTAAATATCAGCGGTATCATTGGATGCTGACTTGGTTAACCTAATGATTTTTTTAAACCATTGGTATGTATGAGTTGATTAAAAAAATAAGCAACGACTTCTTAAGTATAGTCTGTTCCGAATTAAAGGGTGTGGCGTTGGCTTTGAATGAGCTTGATGCAGCAACAAGCATGCAGCAGTTGGTAAATAAAGATGGATTTTCTTTTGTTCTGCTGGTGCTTGCTGCTCATTATTCTCCACTTACCCTGTAAGCTTCCCAGGGAGTGGCAGCTGTTTCTGATGTTAGACACTCTATCAGTGGTAGACAGCTCCAGATTCGGTGAGATACTGTTGGGGAGAGCAGAAGAAAATAACCTAACCCTGCAATATTGCAAATCCTCGGCAGAATTAACTTTTCATGAACCAGAAGAGTTTTCCGTTTGACTTTCCAAAATATTCAGGCATAAGTGTGCTGTGCAGTACGTGTCACTGGGAAGAGCTTTTTTGGCGTGAGGTGGATTTACATTCTGAGCGTGTATTAAGTATTTTAATGTGCAGTGTGTGTGGGCAGACACAAAGCAATAAAGTGAAATCAGTCTGTAAGAGTCTTCATGTGTATTTGCAGATATGTACAGTTTGGGAATCTTTGCAACTTGAAAATTGCTTTGAGTAAACAGAACAACACATAAAGGTTTTAAATAATAAAGGCAGCGAGTTACAGAGGAGTCTATTGGATTCCAGGATTTTATATGTAGGATTTACAACCCATGCCTTTGCTTTTCTGTCTCTGCAGTGTTAGCATTCTGTTTCTGAAAACAAAGAAAGCTCTGCCAGGGCATTACACAAGCAATGAATCACAGAGGAAAAAATGTTTTGCTTTGTAAATTGTTCACTTTTCCATGGTGGATCATTATTATTATTATTAAGTGTTCTCTAATAGTATCTGCCACACATGCTTGTGCTTTCTAGAGAAACTACATAGCTAACACCATGAGTGACTTCAAGCAACTTCTTGCTCTTATTATTCTTAAGGACAAAACTGCAACAGGAACAAAAATCCCAGGACAGAAATGGAAACAGCTCAGTTCACTTTCCAGGCATGACAGCTTAATGAGGAAGGAAAAGGTGTTTATGTTTTTTGGTCAGGCTGTAGAAAGTTTGTAGTGTTTATGTTGATTTAACTAATAACATGAATGTAAACTTGTTAAGAGTATACGTTTTGTGTCTTTCTTGATAACTTTCTTGGTGATCTGAATTTCAGAACAGAAGAGAGTTAGCTCCAGCTTGACTATAAAATCAGATGAACAGGTAACCTGATTGGGTTGTCACAAACAAGGCATTGTCATGCTGCTGCTGCAAGGTGCAGGAGTATAATCTCAGAGCTTGTTACATAATAAAATGTACACTGCAGATGCTGCAGTTTGCTTTGTACTGTCCTTGGCGAGAGCAATAATCAATAATGTGTGAGCTTGCCATGTCTCAGCATTCATTAAGCTCCAGACTTCAAAAAAGAAGTTTGTTTACTTATTTACTAATTAAAAAGTTCGATGAGGAACCTAAACCAGCTAAAGCAGTAAGCCAATGAAGGTCTGAGCAGAGTGGTCCTTGTGAAATGCTGATGGACTGCCTGGTTTTTCACTTCGGGTGAATGGTAAATGATAGAACTGTAGAACCACAGAGTCACAGAATGGTTTTGGATCAGAAGGGACCTTAAAGCCCACCCAGCTCCATCCCCCTGCTGTGGGCTGGTTGCCCCCCCACCAGATGAGGCTGCCCAGGGCCCCATCCAGCCTGGCCTCAGGCTCCTCCAGGGATGGAGGGACAGAAGGTGTGAGTGTGGGGGATGTGTGTGGAATATATGGAATACACCATTTTAAGGACTGTGTGATTAATCCTGTTAGATGATGTATTTCTAACAGAAACAGATCAGTGGAGTAAAGCTGTAAGGAAATATTAGAGCCAAACATAAGCCTCTAATAAAACATAAAATGGGATAAGGGAGAGGAGGAGTCTGTTCTGACAGTAGAGCTTGATTTGGTGTAAAATTATGCGTATTTTGCTGAAAATAATCAGGTATTATTTTCAGAATATCTTAAAAAAAAAAGTTAGTGTCTCTTGTTAACGCTGACTGGGAAGATGTGTAACGTACATTAGGCAAGAATCAAAGACTCTAACTTGCCCCTCATCAGTTTGTTGGCTGTTTTTGTGTTTTTTAACATCCCATCCAGTGTGGATTTCATCACAAGCATAGGTGTGTGATGGACAAGGAAGGCATCTCCTAGCTCTTTTGGATTTGCTTAGGTCAAGGAAACACACACAGGGCAGGTGTGTCGCAGAGTCCCGACAGCTGCCTGCCCGACCTGCTTACCTGGCAAAGTGCACTCTGTTTTCTTATTCCCATAGTCCCATGTGTGGTGTAATAGTAATGAGATTGGAGTAATCCCACTGATCTGGGCTGAGTTGGATTGATAATTTAAATGTGAAAGGCTTCATAATCTCCTGCTGATCCCAGAAAGTTTTTGGCTTTTAATTAAGGTCAGAATTAAGAAGATGGCAACAAAACCTTCTACAATTACTGCCTTGCCTACTAATGCTGTGACAGTGCTCTAGGTGAGTCCTTCTGAAATTCCTGTAGTGACAGAGACATTTTTGTGAAGCTCTTCTAGGTCAGTATAACACTTGCAGCTGCAACCGGTGTCTTTAAAAGAAAGACTGCAAAAGTTTGTGCTCATTTCTTTCATTCTCATCTATTTTTACTGTGCTGTTGGATCAGTGCAAATTGATGTTTTTTGAAGGGTAACACAGTCAATCTTCATTTCTTGCTTTAGAACAGAAAGTTAAAGGCCTGACCAAGGGCTGAACACCTGAAAGCAGCAGTCGAGATGCGGTGGCACCTGGGAGAAAAGCAGAAGGTTGCTGTAGGCAGCCAATTTCAGAGCCTTTTCTTCTCCCTGCTCTTGGCTGCTGCTGGAATTGCTCACTGGCAGGTGGAGCAGCAGGCACTGGGTGCTGGGGTGGTGCTCAGACCTGCTGCTGCTCACCTGAGCGGTGCTTGGTGTCTGGGCTGTTCCCTCATCCTCTCCCTGCTGTTGATCAAACAGACCAACACAAAACCTTACTGCAGGGAGGAGGCTGCAGCTGCTGCCTGGCTATGGGTGGTTTGCAGTGACAGCTTTGGTTTGTTTTTTCTTTTCTAAATCAGTTGTTGGTGGGGATGGGCAAAGGTGAAACGTGGGTTGAGCAGCACCTGAAGTGAGTCTCTTCTGATTCAGCTGTGTGGAAATGTTACTGCAGGACCTAGAGATCTGGGAACAGCATGGGCAGTGAGCACAAGAGGAAACTGAGGCACACTGACTCCCAGAATAGACACAGGTGAAACCCTAATGTGCCATCTTTGAAGCCCAGTTGGGTAGCTGTGATAACTCACTTGAGGTTTTTATTGGCTCTTTTCTTCTACTGAAGGTTTAGAGCATGGCTGTGATAGTCATCCACTACTATCTGCCCAGTGTTACTTAAATGAGCAGTAGCATGATGTGGTCCAGGGATGTCTTCTCCGAAAACAAAGGTGGGGTGTATTTCAGAAGAGAAGCTTGTTTTTTCTTTGTGGTGGCTATACATCATCCAATGTTTTCTCCATTTGTATTGTGATATATCTCATGTTTCATGCTTGAGATGTTGTGAGAGGAGTGAGTGATGTTATGTAACGTAAGCAGAGAATTATCTTTTTATGTTCTAAAAATGACTGTTGCTTTGATAAAGCCGTTGACTAATTAGTAAATTACCCATTGTTGTTTAAAATACTTGCACTGCAAAATGTAAATGAAAAAAATTTCTCCACTTGTCAGTATGAAAAATGACAATAGCAAAAATAATACATAGGACATCTGCTGTGATTTTTTAAAAATTTAAAATGCATTTAAGGCAGATGTTGTAGAATTCGAATGGAAATAGGAATAGATAGAAGAACAAAACATAGCTGTTTACCTTTTGTGAAGTCCCATTCTCATGGTAGCATCACTAAAAATATCTGACTCGGTGCTTGTATTTTTCCACTGCTCGTATCACAATGAACTGAATGTTCTTAAAGCTGCTGCTGTGTCAGGAGTTGGAGTTTCGGTATTTAAAAAAATACATCTGTACTGGTGAATCGGTCTTTTGGGGTGTTTTCTGATGCTATCTTCCTTCTTCCATTCCTTTTCTTTTCTTCAGGAGAATACATCAAGACGTGGAGGCCGCGGTATTTCCTTTTGAAGAACGATGGCACGTTCATTGGCTACAAGGAACGGCCGCAAGACGTTGACCAACGGGAATCGCCTTTAAATAACTTCTCAGTAGCTCGTAAGTGGTTTTATGTGCTCTCCCATCCAGTGTGGGGGCTGACATCCCAGTCGTAGCCGTAGGAATCTGCGTCAGTAATATTCAAGTCTGCACAGAATAATTTGTCTAATTCAGAGTGAGGAAAAAAAAATAAGAACACAACCAAACGACGCCGTGTTTCTCGATAATGACTGTGTAGGTTTGATGCTGTAGGGGTTATGCAGTTTTCTACTAATTTATGGTCTCTGGTTATAGAATGAAACACGTTTACTTGTTACTATTTTGTACATCTGTTATTCAGCAAGTTACTTCAAAGTGAAAATTAACCCAAGTGTGCAGTGCTTGGCAAGAAGGCACAGCCAAAACATGTAAGCCTGTGTTCTGCCACCAGATCTGGATGCAAGTGACATTAATATCAATTGCAATTATTTGACTGGTAGCAAAAGAGAACGTGGAACAGGCTGTGGTTTTAATAAAACACACTTGTTTTTTCATCCTTTTGAAAACAAAACCATATTTCTTTTTTTAGAGCCAACGAAAGGGTTTGCAAATAAGAATATCTCCTAACCTCTGCACCCTGTCCTATGCAAACATTTCCGTCTTTGCTCAGGTGCCACAGCACAGGATGTGATAGAAGAACCTGAGGAGCATTTCCTTCTCTTGCTCATGTTTTTAACCTTTTTCTTCATACTTCCAGCTTTTATTTTCTTCTCTTCTTGATCTTTCCTGTCTCATGATCTGCCTATGTCTCATTTCACTGCTTAAAAATAGATCATTGTGGCACCTGTTATTAGCAGTGATCTGTTTCTGATGATTACTGGAACCAAAGCTCTGCAGAGGGAAGTGTAGGGCACTTTCCTTCTTGTTACAGTTTGAACTGCATGGGATTCATCTCGTCATAGAACCAGAGAATTGTTAACCTTGGAAAAGACCTCCAAGGTCATCCAGTCCAACCTGGCCCCACCATGCTCACTAAAACATGTCCCTCCATGCCACGTCTGCCCTTCCCTTGAAAATCTCCAGGTTGTGAGGTTTGTGCAGGTTTTTTTTGGATCACCTTTGGCACGGAGGAGGGCTGTGCAGCACCAGGCATTAATGGGAATGTTCGTTTTCCCTGGTAGTGACATAGACCTGTTGTGAGTGATGACAGGGAGAGCAGTGGACGTGCTGTTGCCTGGTGTGCTTCAGTGCAGGATGCCAGGAGAGCTCAGGAGAATGTTGTCTCGTTTTAGTGAGAGATTTGTCTTAGAATTTTTACTTCACTAATGACATAGTGCTTTTCTCTTTAGAAGGGTATCTCCTTATGGATTAAGAAGGTAAAAAACAGTGGCAGAAAGCTATGAATTCATGAATTAATTCAGCACTTGGTCTGTAGCCAGAGGCTTTTACCAAATGCACTTTCTGCAGGACGCTTCCCTTCTGTTGCTGCTAACTGCATTACTTACAGTAATTATTTACTGCAGATCACTGCTGAGGAATAAAAAGGGACGTCTCTTTGTCCACGTTGCTTTCAGAAAGAGTTAACTTATGTTGATTTTCACAACAGGAATATGTTGCTTTTTTTGGCAAATGGAGCTTGTCAGTCTTGGCATTTATATATAAACAAGTTTGTTGCCATGGTATCAGAGCATTGTCAAAAAGACAAGACACAAGCCTGTGCAGTAAGGTGGAGCCCCCATAAGAGGGACTGCAGTGAGGTGGTGGGTGGAAGGATGTTCTTAGCAGAGGCTCCTCTCTGGAGAGCCAGTGGCAGATCAGGAATACCTCGGTGCTCGTGGGATGGGCTGCTTGCTACAAGTCATTGCTGTGCTTTGGATCTCACTGGAGCAGCTGATGCCTCACCAGCATTTAATTTTTCATATAGGCACTGGCATGCAGTGTTGTTAGCATCTGATGTGTGGTTCCTTTCTAGGTACCCTCCACGCTTGCATTGCTTGAGTTTGTTTTGCAGCACAACTCTTCCCTTTGAACCTGCTTGCCTTGTGCTTTCACGTGAGTTAACTTGTCGAGTTCACGTGAGTCAACTGGAGCAAGCTCTGCAGGAATGCTCAGAACAGAGCGTGGCTCCGCACTGCAGAGGATGCCTGCAGAAGACTCGTGAACTGATCCTGTTACTTTCCTTTTTCTTTTAGTTCTCACGATCATGATAGCCCTGACTTTTTTGTTAATTAGTGATATATATATTTTAATGAGATGGCAGGCTGTCTCTGTCAGTCTGTTCTTTGGAAGGGATCCCATGTTTCTGATGAAACCTGTGAAAGATGGTACCCGAGCACTGATGGTGATCTCTGAATCATACCTGTGTCCTTGTTCCTCACTTTACCGCTACTAAGGTAGATGGAATAAGAATGCTAGTACCTACATAGTTAGTTATGCTCCAGGGGCCCTGCAGATCAATAACCAATAGAGCCTGTGTTGTAAATCTGTTAGGTAAGTGGCCTTCATACCGATGGTAATCTCAGATTACCATGTATGTCTGCCTTTTAGGTTATAAGCCCTTAAAGCTGTATAGCTCACGAGAGCGGTATATTGTGAAAAGCAGCATGGACAGAGAAGGGCTATTCTTGTTAGAAAGAAGGGATTATTTCTGGCTGTCCAAAAGGAGGGCGGACTGCAGTGGTTTTGCTGCACAGCTGAAAACATAATTGCTTAACAGTCAGCACTCCTTTTGGGACAGGGCTGGATATCTGCAGTCAGGCATTTATCTCAGGGTGCAGAATGACCAGGTCAGTGGGCAGATTTTCTGTGTCTGCTGCTATTCTGGCCACCCTAAGTGTAGGTCTCTAACTCAGGGCTCCCACCTCCTCTGGCCACGCTGAGCTACTTGGCGGGGGGGGGGGGGGGAATCTGCTCATCTAGACAGTATTGGTTCAAAGCGTGATGCCATTATATAGGGAGCAGAGTTTGACACTTTCATCACAAGTAATCTGCCTTTTAGCTTAAGTGCTGGTGAAGCAAATATTGTGACATTTTAGAAAGTCACTGGGATAATACTAAGTGTCTTTCAAACACGAAATGGTAATTTACATTTGAATGCCTTGGTGTCTATCCCTGTTAGGAACAATTTCTCTGTCCTACTTACTTTAAAAGACCAAACCAGGAAAGAATCAAGAGGTTCTTTAGAGCAATTTAAATCATTTTAACAGGCTACTGTTTATAGTATTTAGTTTGTTGCAAATGGAGAATATGCATGCTGTCCTGTTTGACAGGAGAAACTGTCATCCAAGTGGGTAAATGGCCATCAGCCCATAGCTGAAATGGGACTGTGTTTACAGCAGAACCCCAAGGTGTGCCATGAATCCAGCCTCATATTATGCAGAGTCTGTATTTGTGCTCTGCTGTAGCACTGCCTGTTGCTCTGTGTGATAATAAGAGACAGCTTTGGTGCTTCTTTAGCTTACCAACTACTATAAAGTGTACTGAGTTGGTTCTAAAAGGAGGAAAAAGCCCACTGACTTGATTGATTAGATCCGTGAGCTAGTTCTCCCCATATATAGTGATGTGGGAGTTACAAACATTTTGAAACCTGTGATGTACAGCACACTGGTGAGGCAAGTTAAAAATAAAGCCTTCTTTATTTTTTTCATGCGCGGTTATGATTGAGCAGGGTAATTAGACAGCATATTGTTCACTAAACAAAACACTTCTATGTGACATACTTGAATTATAGTGGTTATTAACTGACAAATCTCTATTATTCGTCTTGCTGTACGCATTAAAGATTGCTGGATCAGCAAGCTTAACAGATATCGATGAACAGTGCTGACTTGGGGGGAAGAGCAGTGGTATTTATTTGGTCCCCTTCTTGTCAGACAACTCTGTGCTACTACTTCTGAGGCACTAAATATGCACCTGAAGGCTGTTTTAAATAAGCAACACCTCTCAGTTTGTTTCCTTATAACGCTGTGTTCCTGGATGAGTGAAGGAAGAGTTCTGGATTTGCAGAAGATTAGAAATAGCCTTGTTTTCATCTGTAAGTCTTCAGCCAAATTTGATATCTGTTGTGTCTGCACTGGGCAGGTTCACAGCACTCTGGAAGCATTGTTTTGTGAAGTCCTTTAATCTCGATGAATAAAGAAGCACTGTTTATCACGTGAAAACCTTTTCATGACTCGTTAATAAACTTTCTCTTATCTAATTGCTGTACTTCAGTAGGATGCAGTATAACCTCAGCATGCTATTAAAGAAAAATTAGATTTTCTTGTCATGAAAAATGCAGAGTTACTCATTGAAAACCTTATAATTCCAGTAGCAAATGAAAATATATTGCCAAAATGCAGCACCCAAAAACACTGTCAATAAATATTTTATCTTAGTGCTAATTAAGAGCTTGAATTTAAAACTGAGCACTCTCAATTTTCGCAATAATCAAATTAAGCAAATGGTACCAGTGGATCCCTACTAATGTGGACTGTTAATCCTCATTAATAACGTGGCCGTATCCCATCCTCTGCTCTGTGTGTTGCTGAATGTGTTCATAGCTCCGGCATTCAGCAGGAATTTCTGCTGGCCTTTACAGTGCCTTCCTTTCTGCTTGTGGTTTCATTGCTAGGAAGAATCCTTAATGGAAGAGCACTTCTCCCATTATCCCTCCACTCACTTTATTTTGAGTTTGCTCGAAGAGGAACTCTGTAATTAGCACTGGATTTTATTTTAATATAAATCTGGAAAATGTCGTGCTTTGATTTCTGCTGTCATGTAATCCAGCTTTTTCTCCTTTGTTGTTTTTTTTTGTGTGTTTTTTCTTTCTTCTTTTTTGATTGCTTTTATGGTTTGCATACCCTTGTTCAGGTGCCCAAATTTGAAGGGTAACCACTCGTCATGTCCTACCAAGCTTCGAGCAGAAGGCGTGTTCATTTTATATAAAAATAAATAAATAGTGCTCGGCTCTTCAGGGGCCATTCTTCATGAAGAGTGTGGCATTTCTGAATGTGACCATGTTTCCTCAGAGTTTTGAGGCTCTGTTTGATTGCTGGCAGGGATGTGGAGTGCATGTTGTTGTTGCATGCGCAGTGGTGGCAGCTCTGTCTGGGCACTGTTTGGAATGGGGTCTCTTCTGGGGTGTGCCCTGCAGTCTGTTGTTCCCTCCAATGTTTGGGGACTGAAATGCTTTCTGACAGAGTCTGATGTCTGTCAGAGCAATGAAAAATGGCCAAGTACACTTTCGAGCAACAACTTGACAGCCAAGGACTGGATTTTATGTCGGGAACATCAGAGGGTGGGAGTGCAGAGGCTTGGCTTTAATCTCAGTGGATGTAATTGCTGCACTATCAGCTGACTTTGTCCATGTGTTCTTCTCCGGATGACCTTTGGAGTGCAGGATCTGTGTCTGAATGGCTTCTGTGTCATCACAACACATTTCTACTTACCTCTCTGGGCAGACCAAATGTGGAGCCTTTCTAAACAGAATTTGTTCTCAGTGCTGCTTAGATTGCTATCTCACAAGCTATTTATTGGTTTCATCAACACAGTAAATTGTTTCAAGTTGCCTAAAGAAGTACTTACAGAGATTTCAATGGCTGATTAATTGCAACAGTTTGCTAGATAAGAATAAAGACAAATGATTATTTAAACTTGCTTATGTACCATGACTCTTTCTTCCTTGATTGTGGTAGAGTGCCAGCTGATGAAGACAGAACGACCTAAACCAAACACATTTATCATTAGATGCCTCCAGTGGACCACAGTAATTGAAAGAACATTTCATGTGGAGACTCCAGAGGAGCGGTATGTTTCATTCATATTTAATACATAAAACTACTCGCACAAGCAGATGCAAGTGTTCAGCATTAATAGTAAGTCCTTTCCTGAAGCTCTTACTTATCAGGTGATGTACATCTAGACTGAAAAGTAACGAATGATTTTTGATTGACTCAGGTTTAGTTTGTGTTGTTAGCATAGAAGGTTCCTTACAGCGGGGCTGGCTTTTCAGAAGGATTGCGTCTGTCACTGAAATGGTGTTGGTTTGGGTATCCAGAAAAGACAGGTGCACACAGGTAATTATTTCTGGAAACTTAGGCTTCATTTCTCACAGGGAACTGCGTGGTATGTGAAGTGTTTCTGACCTGCACGTTTCTGGAAGGATGAACACAAGTGAAAGAGATTCAAGTGAAGTTGAGTTGTATCAAAACGCTGACCTTCTTATTTCTTTACAGACTCCTTGTTTTTAAAGGAAGAAAATGTTAGTAGTATCACTGCCGATTGCTAATGTTTTATGCAAATTAGATAATAAAGGTGATAGTTATCTGCTGCAGGTGCAGATTTCTGTTTCAGCTGTTAGGAAACGAAGCTAAGAGCATGCATCCTGTGCTCTCATCATTGGAGAATTTATCTAACTCCTAATAGAAGAGTTTTCCAGCACAGCTACTTTACAGCTACAGAGTATTTAAATATTTACTTGTTCTTCAGGAACTGAACTTAAATTATTCCAGTATCATTGCCCTAGGGGAAGGAGTATTTTAAAGCCGTGGTCCTCCCTGGGTGTAATGCTTTTACGTGTTTGGTTTTAAGATCAGCAAATTCTACTTAACGTCCTTTGCTTTTTTTGTACTGTAGCCTTTGTGTGTAGCGATTTAAAGACACTTCTTATTTATTGTTTTTGATTCTATTACAGTATTCAGAAGAAAGCTAAAGCAAAGAAAAATAAACTGATCCTTGTATGGTTTAGTAGCTTTGCAGTCACTGACCCTAAAGTGAGTGAATAACAGTTTCCACTTGGGGAAATTTCAGTCTTGTTTTGTTCCCTCCTAGCCAATGAAGTCAGCTCGGTGACACTTCAGGGCTTGGAGCGTTAGTGTCAGTCCTCTGGTGTGCACACTTAAGGCATAAAAGTTGAAGGTGAAATTCTGGTATCCCAGAAATCAAGGAGATTCACTTCAGGAAGGCAACGATCTCGACTAAGTCAGTAATAAATCTTGAAACAGATGTGGAGGTTGCCTTTAGCTTCTCTGTGTGAGTTCTGAATAATAAAAAAAAAGACTGTTAAAGAAAGGACTGTGTGATTTTTAATGAAGGAGGCTCTGCTGGGAGCATAGGAGAAGACATCCAGGAATGATTCCTATGTTTAGCATTACCTTGCTGCCCCAGAGAGGGCTGGATAGCAAATGCTGAGCAGCCTTTTGCAGATACGTCACATAGGTGTGCGTTGGGTGAAGAAAGTGAAGGGGTGATTTCTTGGTTGTTTCTTTTCCTTAACCTCAAACTTGTGATTCTGTACACCTGTGTCCCCTCTTGGAAATGAGTTGAAGGGAAGATTCCTAGATTTTTTCTGTACCTGTAAAGTAGAAATGGATGCTGCATTATTCAGGCAAAATCCCAAAAAAAACCCAAAACAACTGGAATAGATGTAGGTTTTATTAGAATCTTATGTCAGGTACTTTTTCCATGGGCTTTGCTTCCTGTGTGGAATACTTTGTTTATTTCACCCAACAGAAATTGCAGTTCAGATGGTTGGCCGCTTATTTTTTTTTTATTATCTGATATTTCATTATATGATTTCATAGAACCAGTGAAAAATTTGACATTGCTTAGGGTACTGTGGCTTCTCCTGTGTATCACAGATCACGTGTAGCATTTCTCAGCATTGGCTACTTGTATTCCTCTTGTTATTGGAGTAGTTTTTCTGAGGTGTCCAAGGAAGAATTCTTTAGCCAGTGCCCCAGGAATTTCAAGTAAACCACAACATCCCATTCCATAAAGATTCAAAAGACAATAAAAGGTGGTCAGTTCACACAGTCCACAAAACATCTCTTCAGCCCCTGTACACCGTACAGGTCTTGCCAAAACCCTGCGAGACATTGGGTTATTTGTTTTGTATTAGATACAGTAGCAGTGAAATGAGCTGAATGCCAGAAACTCACTTTGGTAGCTTTCAAAGGTGTAGAATTTCCTGAAGTTCATTGGGAGGAAGATGGTCTGTGTAGGAATCAAAGGGGACAGTAGTAGAGCAGCAGTTGCTGAAACAGCTGCGGAAACTTCCTTGTAACCATGCCCCCTGTCACTGTTTTTGCTGACATTCTGCTAAACTTTACAGAAGAGCTGCTGTCATCCATCTATCCAAGAGAGGAATAACTTAAAACTTCTCCTAGAACATTCCTTGCTGTTGAAACTTGAGATATGTGTGTGAAGAGGTGGCATAGTGCCCCCAGCAGTTGGATATATGTGTTTCAGTGCACTGTAGGAATGGAGAAGCTGTGTTTAATTGCTTAGTACTGTGCAGTGTGGGATCCTTCTGCTTTTTGGTTTTGGCAAGTCTGCTTTTGTTGTGTAAATCTCTGTGTCACTAGGTCATATCTTGACCCGATGACTGATTGTGTAAATCTCTGTATCACTAGGTCATATCTTGACCTGATGTCTTGTTTGCTGAAAAGTCTTCAGTTGTATATGGACTGTGGGGACTTCTCTTGTCCTTTATTTTCTAGTAATAAAAACATAACCTGAAAATGCTCTTAAAAATGTATTTTTATAGTGCTTGAAAGCACATAATTTAGCGTACATTGCATTGCTTTGTTTGAGAGCATTAATTGTTCTGTATTCCTTGGAGACCCTTGCTATGGAAGACAGTAATCTCAAGTCACATGTAACAAATGTCATTGCTTGTGTTTTGCCAGGGAAGAATGGACAAAAGCCATCCAAACTGTAGCAGACAGCCTCAAGAAACAGGAGGAAGAGATGATGGATTTTAGATCTGGTTCTCCGAGTGATAATTCAGGTGCTGAAGAAATGGAAGTTTCTATGACAAAGCCAAAACACAAAGTGGTAAGTGAGCACAGCAGGAATGACAATAAATTTTAGGTCTCCTTGAATGTAGACAAGAAGCAACCATCAAGGCACATCTGTTCCTGTAACAATTGTGCAGTTGTTGTAGATGTGGCTTCTTGATGAAACGACTGTCTGAGATGAGGAGGTACCAATCAAAGCCTGTCTGGGTCTGCCAGCGTTCTGAACTGGATATAGTGCATGACTTCCAAGGCTAGCTGAGATCTAGAAGTTTACACATTTTGCTGCGGTACAGGAACTGAAATTGTAGCTTCCACTGTACCTTGCCTCCACGTAAACTCTGTGTGCTGTGTTGTTGCAGGCTACTGCAAAGGTTTGCAGGATTTAGGGTGGTCCAGTGGATTTAATAGCTCTGGATTAAGGGCCTAGGCTTACTCCCAGACAGCCACTGATATGTCCATCCGTAGTGTTCATAGAGCTTGGGTTTTTGCATTGGGCGGAGCACTGGCTGAGTTGGCTTGCATGGAAAAGGTATGTGCCAGTGTAGATCTCTGCTCTTTGGAGTCTTTAGACATCTCCCTTCAGCCTTCTTTCTGCCCTGTCAGTGTGTCTTGTTTGGGTTTCCATTTTCCGAAGGATTCTCACTGGCTCTTGTAACTGAAAACTGATTGAACCTTCTCCTGTGCAAATGCTATGTCTGGATTATACCAAGGTGTCTCTTTGTGTCCTTGTCTCACTGTTGTCATTCTCTGTTACCTTCACGATTTTGCCTCAGTTTTGGTAAAACAGATGAAATTTCTAAAGATAAACTATCGAGCAGTGGCTGCTGTGTGTGTGTGGCAGCCTTGTGTCGTGTTGTTGGCTTAGGCTGATGTGGGTGACGTGTCTCTCTGAGTTGTGGCTGCCTTTAGCCTTCTGCATCCTTGACTGAGCAGATTCAAATCTTTCTGGGTGCTGACAAAGCGATCTGAATGTCTACAGAGTGATAACATGCGAAGTAGTGAATGGGTTTCCTGTTAGCAGGCACTTTATGGTTTTTCTTGGCTTGATTGTGTTTGGGAAGTGTACTGATGCTCAGTACCAGGCCTACAGGAAAGCTGGGGGAAGGACTTTTTGTAAGGGCATGTAGTGACAGGATGAGGGGCAATGGCTTTAAACTGGAAGAGGGCAGATTTAGATCAGATGTTAGAAGAAATTCTTTCCTGTGAGGGTGGTGAGACACTGGGACAGGTTGCCCAGAAGGGCTGTGGGTGCCCCTTCCCTGGAAGCATTCGAGGTCAGGTTGGATGGGGCTGTGAGCAACCTACTCTGGAGGGAGGTGTCCCAGCCTATAGCAGGGGGTTGGAATTGGATGATCTTAAAGATCTCTTCCATCCCAAACCATTCTGTGATCATGATTGTATGATTTTGATTTTTATGGAAGAATCACTGCTGCTCCTGAATTCAGCTAAGCAAATGAGTGACTCCGTATGCGTCGTATCCTGACAGGAACGAGAAATGGTAGTCTGAGTGTGATGTACTTTTTGGCAACTCATGTAATTCAGTTCTTGTTTATCTGTGTCACTAACAGACCATGAACGAATTTGAATACCTTAAGCTGCTGGGAAAAGGCACTTTTGGGAAGGTCATTTTAGTTAAAGAAAAAGCAACCGGACGGTATTATGCTATGAAGATTCTGAAGAAGGAAGTTATTGTAGCGAAGGTGAGTAGACAGGGAAGTCGGGAACGTGGTTCACCCTCGGTGCATCCTTCTGGAAGGTCCTAACAGGGGTACTGTGAGCACTTGTAAATAATTGCTCCAGCAGTGTTTGAAACAGACCCCTGATCTGTGGAATCGCTGTAGTGATTTCCTTCTGCCTGTGTTTCAGGATGAAGTCGCACACACGCTGACGGAAAATCGTGTTTTACAGAACTCACGGCACCCGTTCTTAACAGTACGTATTTCTGCCTCTGCCAATTGTGATTGTAACTGACCACCAGCTGAGACCTTCCTTATTTTTGGTTATTTGCACAATATGTGTTTTTAGGGCAGGTATATATTTCTGTATGTTTCCGTTTCTGGGAAGCATCAGTTATAATCCTTTCTCGAGCCTTGTGGGTCAGGCCTTCCATGCCTCTTGGAATCAGAGACTTTGCAGTATAGCTGTACAGCTGTAGCCTCACTTGACATCTCTAGCACCAGCAGTCTCTCTGGATTCTACTTCAAGACTTTGTAGTGTTCATTACAAGTTTGCTTTGAATCGTTTCCAATCACTTCAGCCCTCTGGGAGACTTGTGTAGTATCCTGGTCGTTTCTTTCATCCAGGTGCACATGAGTTTAACTGGAACTGAAACTTTTTAAGTGTGACCTCTGGAAGTAAATATTAGCTGAATGGAGTATGATCAGTTGGTGTTTGTTGACACGTCTAAAACTTGATCCTCCCTTTGCAAAGCCGTGGCTGGTATAAAAATGATTTCCCTAATAATGATGATGATACCACGTGTGGGATTTTCCCATTGCTTTCATAAACTCTGAAGTCCAAAACAAGGGCTGTCTTGAAGTCAGCTGGGAGAGCAGGCTGTGACCAAGAAATGTAAGACCATGGCAAAGCAGCCGGCGTTACTCTTGCTGCAGGAATACACGTGACACAGCTCTGCAGAAGCACCTTGTGTCACTCCATCACACCCTGTGTCTGATCTGTTTGCAAATTGCTCACAAGTGGATATTGATAGCATTGCTCAATCCCCTGGCAAGCTGTCAGCAGAGAGCAGTTGCAGTGAGCAGGCAGGACCGGGGGGCTGCAAGTGCACTTGTTTCACACCAGTGGGCTTGCAACCAGTGTGACAAAACCTTGTGCTCTTGGATTTGGCTGTGAGATCACACTGTGGGAGCCTGTGGCCTGAAGGGGGTTATCTCAGTGCCACTGTAATGGGATAGGGCTTCTTCCAGCATTATAGGCATTACCTGTAGCTTCTGCAAGGGGTTTTTTGTAATGTTGCATTAAATGTATTTAATAAAATAAGTTGATGGTGGATCAGTATTCAGCTCAAGCAGAAAAATGCAAGTATTGTATGAGAGTTGAGGACAGAAAGTCCACTTAAATGCTGTTTGTTCTGTCTGTCTGTGGTTCTGAAAACTTACTCAAAGTGCTTTCTATAACTGCCAGTGTGGTCTTCTGAGTTTTCATTTGCATCTGTTTCAGGCTTTAAAGTATTCCTTTCAGACACATGATCGCTTGTGTTTTGTTATGGAGTATGCCAACGGAGGGGAGGTAAGGCACATGAAATAATGTTTAATAATGCAGGATATTCCCGTACTACTACTAATTGTGCTTGGCATTGTTTAGCTAGGCTCTGTGTTTCTATTTCTAGTTAATCCAAGTCGTCCCAGATAAACAGAGCTGTCTGCAGCTTTAACTAATGTTGAGAATTAAGACTTGGAAATTTCTTCACTCCATTTTTAGTGAACACAGGTTTGTAGGTTTGTGTCTTACACATGGCAGCAACGTGCTTCAATCTGACGTTTTAGTAATTCAGAAAAGCAACTTGCTTTCTGTTTGCTTTTCAGGCAGCTTTTAGTACTTTCTGGTGAATATTATAAGCACGTTACTATAGACAGAATTTGAAGTATAGCAAAATGCTGCTGTTTAAGAAGGAAAAGATGAAATATCAACATTTCTCTAAACTTTGCCTTAAGATAGTTTGTAATGGCAATCTGATTGAAAGGCTTTATTTTCTATGCACACAGTGAAGTGTAGCACACAAACTAGTGAGTAGCATACATCTGTGGATATGAGTTATAACGCATTGCTTATGGTGGATCTTAAAACATTTGGGAGCACAGCTGGGTGTGGGTGGGAAGGGGTTTTCTCTTAGGTAACATCGGATGCGGGATGACCTGCAGAGCATTAAATGTAACCCAGAAACATTCACAGTCTGAACGTAATACGCTGTTGGTTTTGTAGTTGTTTTTCCATCTGTCGAGGGAGCGTGTATTTTCTGAAGACCGGGCACGTTTTTATGGAGCTGAGATTGTTTCAGCGCTGGATTACCTGCATTCAGAGAAGAATGTGGTTTACAGAGATTTGAAGGTATGTAGCAAAACAATTTCACAGGCTTTTTGGGTTTGGGCTTTCTGTTTTTAGTCACAGAAGCAAATGAGCCTTGACTGTAAGAAAGCCTTTTCTGAGTGAAGTTTAACATAACAGTTATTGCAGCTGTCGGGCTTGACTTTACAGGATGTCTAAACACTTTCATAACCCAAGAGCTTGTCTAATGCATTTATCAGGGCCCTGGCAGTGTTTTGGAGAAGACAGCCCAGCATGGTGGGTTGTGTTCTCACCTGACTGCTGGCTTCATGAATGGTGAAATACAATTGTGGACTCTTCATGCCAGGTCTTATCAGATGCATGCAAATGCACACTGCGTGGATGTTGTTCTTCCTTTCAGTCTGCTGTGCACTGCTATCTTCATAGTACCTTCTTGCAGAGAGAAAATTGCTTGAAGTTCAAATGGCTGAGTTTTGGTGAGCAGAGAGGGAAAAGAAGCAAATAAGAAATCTCAGGGAAAACAAATTTGGGAAGTTCTTGAGGGCAGTGCAAGAACAAAACTGGTTTTCTGAGAAGTGTTTTCGGGAGAGGATGAGGTGATGTTAGTGGAGCGTGCTAGGTGATGTTTGCAGGATACTTCAAAGTGCTTTCAGGGATTCCTGCCAGGGTTTTGTCTCCCATATCACCATGATTCCTTTGGAATTGCACTTTGTTTCATGCACAGTTGAAGCTCTGTCTTGAGATCTGGATGGCCTTGTTAGAAATTGGGAGTGCAGAGCAGAATGAATATCAAGTGTTGAGTAGGTGCACAAAATTATTCTCATGTAAAGGATCTCTTTGACAAGCAGCTCCTTACACTGACACTTACTTATTTATTTTTATTCATTTACTACTCTTTACTAGTACAGAATATTTTATACAGTCACTTAAGATTAAAGGCAGGGATGAAGTTATGTGAGGGATAATACTTAGTACATTATTTCTAAAAGGATCTGGTGTTCTCTTGGTGATAATATTTTAGAAGCATAAATATAGTGTGTGGGTTCTATATCTTTTTGTATATGTGATCAGTTACCCAGAGACTGCCAGTGGCACCTAATGCTCCTCACAGAGCTATGGAAAGTGACCTCGATGTAGATGTACATCACACGTGCTTTGGCAGCTACTGTAGTTCTGACTCCAATGAAAATGTGTTTCAGAACTGTTACCAGTGCGCAGACATTCATGGCTTTTATTGACTTGCTCAGTGTGCTTCATTTGGTTTTTCTTCTCAGCTGGAAAATCTTATGCTGGATAAAGATGGACACATAAAAATTACAGACTTTGGACTATGTAAAGAAGGCATAAAAGATGGAGCAACAATGAAGACTTTCTGTGGCACTCCGGAGTATCTTGCACCAGAGGTAAATTTACATTGGCTTTTAGACAAAATTATCTCCTTCGGTGCCATCCACAGCAGCTTTACCAATCTGAAATGATTCCTGTGCCAGAGTGTGCTCACACAGCTCTGCTGTGACGTAACACGTGCTCAGAATCTTTTATTCATCGTGTTCTGGGATGTACCTCCACTGTGAAGATGTGTGATAACTCCCAGCTGGGGTAGCGTTTTCCTGTTGCTCAGGGAATATTTGTGTTTTGACAGAGCAGCGTTGCTCCTTGTGTCAGAAGTTTAAATTAAAAAGAGAAAACCACACAAAATCTTGTGCGAAAGAGCGAGCTCGTTTTTCAGTGTTCAGTGTTGTGTATGTTCAAAGTGCTGACTGCTTCATGGCTGAAAGTGCTTGAGGTCTTTCTCAGGGTTAATTTATTAAGGAAATAAGCCCAAGCAGGGAACTTGAATCCCCAAGCATCCATTCTGGGGGCTGTTTTTCTACAGAGAGTGTTTTTGCAAAGTCCAAATGCATGGTTGTAACATTCATCCTGGAAATACTTCTTTGGAAAGTTGTGCAACGCAGGTGTTAGAGCAGTGAGTTGGCTGAGGGCAGATCAAAAGTGAAATTGTGAGATAGAGGAGATGCATACGTGGTGTTTTGCAGGCAGATGCTAGTCTTCTCTGCCTACGCTCCAAGCTGTGTGGAAGCAGTTGCTGTATTAGCAGGGCACGGAGCCTGAGCTCCTGCCCCGTGTCTCTCAGAAGGGCTCACTGCCTGCACTTTGCTACCCGTGGCGTTACGGCTGCCATCCAGCTCAGCACAGGCAGGAGCAAGTCTTGTGCTGCCAGCAGATGAGGTATTGCAGGCACACCCAGGATGTATTCTTTCTCCAAGGTGGGAGAATTGCGCGTTGCAAACCTTCCTTGAGATGAATTACACAGGCCAAAGTGGAGGAGGAATGTTGCTGTGGATGGAGAGCTGATGTCGCTGCTTTTGCAGCTTTCTGGTGGTGGCAGTGGTTGTATGCTCTTGTTTTGTTGCTTCGTTGGGACTACCAGCTGCTCTCACGGGCCTGCAGTCTTTGTAATAAAGAGGAACATGGCACCTGTTGATGTAGCTTGCAGCAGAGCAGTGGAGCCAGCTCTCTGTGGATCACCAGAAGTCTTCAGGATTTCTAAACCGGGGTCTGTGCAGCTCAATTTGGGATGTGTTGATGCAGGGAGTAATGAGCAGCACAGCAAAGAGTGCTTTTTATTCATAAACGTGGCTTTTATTTGCCGGCTCTCCTAAAATCAATGGCTGAGCTTCAGTTTCTCATCAAGGATTTTGTGAGGTGATTAAAAAATATGTGTTTCTGTTTTTTCCTAACTTGGAATGTGGTGACTTCCCATGTAGGTATTACATTGTTCTTTCAGTAATATTATCTGCTATTATTTTTCTTTTTCATATTTCTGACGATTGTCCTTCGGGGTTTTAGATGAGACGAATGCTTTTGATTAACCCAGCACTCTCCCTTGCTTTCAAATCCATCTGTGAGCTGGAGTGCTAAACTCTGGAGGCTTTTGTCATCTGATGGATAGCATGCAAAAAATCTGGAAATGGTGGGAGTGATGCTCTGTGCATTTAAGGTCAAGCATCCTTAAAAGCAGAGGTCTCGTTCTCTGTGTCTGTAACCTGAGTCTGACTGTTTGTACAGTTGTTGCATAGTTGTTTTTAGGTTCACAGTGGAATCCTGTGCATGGATGACAGTGGCTGAACCATGTCAGCTTTGATGTGTCAGATGTATCAGTGACTGTGATGTTTACAGCTGCTGTGCCTTCTCTTTCACGTTCCATCTCACGGCACTCTGGAGCTGCTTGTTAGGGATTGATCATCCTTTGAGTGAAATGACCTTGTTACTTCTCTGCTATCCTGCACGTCGCAGTACATCATGGATACGTGGAATGCCTCTTTCAGGATGGTATATTTTTAATTCTTGTACCATTGCTCTGTTTTATGTGATTACAAGAATGGACTGTCGTGTGTTCACATTCAAAGCACTTGGAAGAAGTTAGTATTTCATATGCTGTCAGAGTTAACAGAGGAGCAGGAAGGGGTGGTAGTTAGCAGCCTGTACCACGATGCAGTTGCAGTATCCTCACTAACATAATGTCTGAATTACCCTGTGCCTTTTGAAGGCACCTGAAGCACTACAACCGAAGCATTGGTGGTTTTTTGCTTCCAGTCCTCTCGCAGCTCCTGCAGCAACCTAAAAATAAACAGAGACCCCATGACAAATGCATTTTCAGTAAACTCAAGCAGGGCAGCACGAGCAGGAGGCACTGATTGGAGGTGGGCACTGTGTGCAGGAGCTGCAGGCACAGCAGGGCCGTGGTGCCCGGGGAGGGCTGGCTCCTGGAATCCTGTCCGGCCGGCAGCTGTGTCGGCCGTACACAGATACGGGGCAGCTGCAGAGCCAGCTGTCGTTTGCTGTGAATCATAGGGCAGGGGATGCTGTAAATAGACCGGCGTGGGGTAATCTAATACCTGGCAGCATTTT
>VXAB01000943.1:126297-185993 GCA_013399175.1 Odontophorus gujanensis | reverse complement strand
TTTTTTTTTTTTTACTGCAGGCCCTTCCCCTCGTTCAGATAATTAAGGGGAATAATTAGTGAATAAAGTGAATCGCAGCGCAAACAGTTGTTCCGGACAGTCTCAGTACTTAGGTTTTGTGCACACACAAACATTGCTGAAGGTTTTCAGGAGGTTCGGATCCTGCTTCTGTTAAAGGGAAAGCTGCCAACTCGAGTCGACTCTTCAGTCCTTTCAATTTAGAACACGGAGAATTCTGTATTGCAGCAGTGTAAAGCTCACGTGCACCGTGAAGGAATGGCGGTGGCACGGTGGTGCTTTTGACTCTTGCAGCTCAGTGCAGACCTGTGAAAAGACTGAAGATGATAAGTAAAACCTGAGGACCGGGTCTGCAATATGACACTGTTGCTGTCAGCTACAGACAACTGCATTGGAGACACAAAGTCTGGAGAAGCGCTCGCAACATCCACTCCACAAAACACTCCCCATTTCCTCAGCAACCTTTGGTACAAAGGATGAGCAACGCAGTGTGACAGTGCTTCTGTGGAGCAGGGGCACTCACCATGCACTAACCAGGCATTTGTTGGCTAGAAGTGCCCAGGGGAGGGGAAAAATGATTGCGCTGAACCCCTTCTGCTGTGAGAACTGGAAGGAGCTTAACGCCCCTGACAGGAGGCCCTTGGGTGTTGGAGCCAGGGTGCAGGGCAGATCTTTCACTCTGGCTGCCATTTTGCAGCCTCACGGTTGGTCAGGTGTTAGGAGTGGAGTTCTGGCTCTCAGTGTTGAATGTGGATTAGTCATTTGGGGTGTGCAGGTGGTCTTTCCTGATGTGCAGAGTAGGCCTTCAGGTAGGAGCAGGTTAATACGGAGATGTCTGTGGTGTTCAGTTTGTTGCTTCCGAAGTGACAGACCGATGGGCTTTTCACCTCTCCCCAGAATGGCTCCTTGGTGCCATTATATATATATAGTTCCAAATGGGATCCCATTTAAAGAATATATCTTTATATATATATATTTTAATGAGATCCCATTTGGAACAGTTTGTGATGAATAAGTGAAAATTCAGCAGCTGGCTCTGTAATGTGAGAACAGTCCTCGGCCTTTGAGCTTTCAAAGGTTCTGCTTACCAGGGATGTAATGAGAGGGGGGAGGGTGGAGGAAGGAAGAGGAGAAGAAAGTTGCCAGAACGTGCACACTTTCTTCTCTTCCCCGTCTTGCTCCCCTACAGTGCTCTCTTTTGTCTCTTTTGACCTTTGTTTTCAAGGAGGATCTTCTGGAAACACTCTGTGCAAGTAGACTCAGCTGTGTAACACAAGGACATGAATTTACTGCTGTAAATTTTGCCTCTTGAGTTCTGTGTTCATTCCCAATGTAGGAATGCCTTCTAAAGCCTTCTTACCTTTCTGCAGGTGCTGGAAGATAATGACTATGGTCGTGCAGTGGACTGGTGGGGCTTAGGAGTTGTGATGTATGAAATGATGTGTGGCCGGCTCCCTTTCTACAATCAGGACCACGAAAAGCTCTTTGAACTCATCCTTATGGAGGAGATTAGATTTCCACGCACTTTGTCACCTGAAGCAAAGTCCCTCCTGTCAGGTTTGCTGAAGAAAGATCCTAAGCAAAGGTGAGGCTGATCCTTAATATTTGTGTTCTTAAACACTGGTGCCCTCAGAAATACCAAAATAAATGAAGAAGGTATATCTTTTAAAGCCTTCACAAAAAAAGTTAGTAACTGTGCTATGTGTGTCTGTGACAGGGGGCTGTCATCTAGATAGGTCTAGACTGAACTTCAGAATATGGTGGCTGCCAGAAACACAAAGCTACAGCCTGGGACAAAGCAAGTTAACCTTGCTTTTGGTCATAATTAATGATGGTTGCTGTGAGTTCTCAGCTGCTCCACGGTAATTTTTTTTTTACCATCTATGCACGTTCAGGCTGCTTACAGTTCAGTCTGTGCCAGTGATCTGTCATCCTGGACAGCAGGTGGTGGTGTTTGTACCATGCTTGTGGTGGAGTTCATTCCATGCTTTAATCTACTTTTCCTATTTCCTCCTTTTGTTTTTTAAAAAAGTGGTATCTGTCTTAATACCAAACAACAGCAGCAACAAAGAAAACCCCAAACCCTTAGTGGCTAACAAACAGAATGTAACAAAAAATAGAACAAGATCCAAAAAGGATGCTGACCTTTGCACTGGGGGTAAACATCAATCTGAAAACTTGCTATCTTGTCAATGCAGACACTTCTTAAACCAATGAAAATAGAGACTCTGAACCTTCCCACCATAACAGGACCCAAGCTAGGAACCTTTCACATGAGATGTAGGTGAAGGATTCCAGTTTGTTTTCTGATGTTTGTTAGGGATTTTTGTCACCAGAGTGGACTCTTTCCACTTCTGTTTTTTTGATTGTGTGATGGATTAGCAGCCCCCTGGGCACTCTGCTCAGCAAATGTGGCTGCAGTCTGTGCCAACAGGATTCCTGTCTAGGAAAGTGCTGGGTTAAATACAGTTGTGACCCCTCTTGTAGCTTATTCAGTTGTGGCCTTTCAGTCTCTGGAAACACAAGCAGCATCTGCTGTAATTGTTCTTAAAGGAGCACCTCTGGTGAGCCAAACAAAAACGCCCACTTGTTTCTAATCGGCACTGGAAGGACATTGCAATAATTAGTCCACAATATGTTTGTTTTCTACAAGTAGCCACTTCTTCACGTGTATCTTCAGCAGGCTTGGAGCCAACGGTGCTCAGATCTGTTGGACAGATGCTTTTCATGCTGCTGATAGGAATACCTATAGTCTAGAGAAGCCTGCACCTTGCTAATTACACTCATGCCTCCCAAGTGTTTCGGATCGTGGACCATTCTTAAATACTGCTTTCTCACCAGTCACTGCTGGCCCAGCTTTTTCACTGCAGTTGGGGTTCTGCAAACAAAGTACACTTGGTGGCATTTCAGGCAGCAGGGATTGCTGAGCTGGGAGTCCTGCCCTGCCCTCGTTGTGTTACGGGTTTTGCAGTGTGCTCTGTGTTGGAGTGGGTGCCTGGGAGATGCAGTGGTGGGCTCATGATGAGGTCACTCAGCCATGCTGAAGGCACACACAGGTAACCACAAAGTACAGTCTGTTAAGATGAAATAATGTGCAGTGGTCCATCTCACATTCACATTGATGATGTTTTGGGGAATTAGTGTAATTCAGCAGAAATCCCCTCCTCAGCAAAGTCCAGAGGGTGGCACAAGTTGGCTTCGTTGTGGCATCTGTGGCAGAAAACATCACCAGTGGCATTTAGTTACTGCTGGTGAGCTTGAGAGTGGGACAGAGATGAGCAACAGGAAAATGAAACAGGGACGTATTCTCCTTCCCAGTAAACCACTCCCCCCAAAAAAAAAACCCCAACAAGCTGAAATGACAAAACTCAGTAAATTGTGACCTGAGTTGATGAATTAAAGCTTACAAATTACCTGCTGTACGTGAGCTGAAAATGGAGGAGCAGCCTTAGCATCGTGCTTTCAGTAATAGCAACTCCCAGGCATATGGGGAAAATATGAAGAACAATAAATTGCATTCTGCTTTTAATAATGGCTGTTTTCTAAATTTGGTCGTATAAAATCCATTTTGTAAGAGAAAAGGAATTTTGAAGTTTCTTTTGGGATTGATAGAAGTTTATTAATCTTGTAAAGTGAGCCTTAATTTTCCTAAGAAGGAAAAAAAATCTATTCTACAAGTACTTCCTTCTAATGTGACCTGAAATTCTCCTTTGCTGCTTTGTGACATAGATCAAATGGAAGGAGGTGATGAGGGGATATTTTACACATAAAACAGTGAAGTTGGGTGGGTTTTTAGCTTTTGTTGTTTTTTACCTAACTGCAGGGTCTGCAGCTTGTGAAAGTGGGCATGGATCAGAGGGCTCTGTGTGGCCGGGCTGAGCGTGGGTGCATTGTAACCAGCAGAGAGTCTCAGAGGCACTGAACCTCAGCAGGTTTTAAACCTGAGGGACCTCCAAGGCTGCTTCTGAGTTTTGATGCTGTTTTCTCTGCATCCCTTTGAGCTCTGAGCCCTAGAGGAGGGTGGCCGTGTGTTTATCACAAGCTGTTTCTTTTCATCAGTGCTTTCTTTGGTGGTGCTGTGGGACCTTGCCATGCTGGGACTAAGAGGAGGAAGACCTGTTAGAAGGTTGGATGGCTGCACAGAGCTTTAGCTGAGCTGGTGTTCCTGAGCCAAGATGGTGTATTTACACTGTTCAGAACCATTTTCAGTGGTGGAGGGAAGTCAGAGAAATCATGTGAAAACAAAACAGCAGCCAGACTTTGGAGCCTGAAGATGTGACTCTCTTTTCTCCTGAGGGAGGTTCACGTACAAATGTGTAAACAACAGAAGTCTGTAACCTGGACGTATGGCAGCCATTTTTCTTCAGTTGCTGTGAGAGACAAACTTGTTGCCCTCTCAGTTCTCAGCATGCTTTTTGCATTAAGTGCTGACTCTATTTTGTTCACCTTGAGAGGGTCTTTTCATGATAATTCTGGAAAACACAGGCGTATTTGGGAAGAAGTTGTTCAAACCCCAACCATGCGTTTTCTGTCATTTTTCCATTAGATTTGAATGGGTTTGTTTAATACTATCAGTTTTTAAAAGGTAAGTAAGACATCTGGGGTTTCTCTTGGCATTTCCCTGAGTGTGTATTTGCCCTTCATGGAACAAAGGCTCATAATAGATTATGTATTCTCCGCAGCACTTGTGTATGGCTGCAATCAGCCAGCCTTTCTGCATACTTGTACAAAACAGTACTTAGGTTCTTTGTAGCTTATTGTCACTTCATAACTCCTGAACTTCAATGCTGGAGTGCAACCTGGTCACATCTGGGAGTAAAGAGGAAAGAACTGATTGACTCCACCCTCTTCTTCACTGGCCGTCTTCATCTGCACCAGGGAAGCAGTAGAGGAGCCTGATACAGACTTGGCAAAGCCTCTAGACCTGCAGGGAATCAGCCGACAGATGATTACTCACAGAATTTGTCTCTGTTCCCAGGCTACCCTGGCGTTTGTCTCTGTTCCAGGTGGCTTTGCAGCTGTATGCCATGCTGGCACACAGAGGGGAGAGCTCTCATCCAGCCTGTTGTGGCCTGCGGGGCTCTTGGGTGGACTTAGACTTGCTCTTAGAGTTTACCAGGGGAGACAGCACTTTGTGACTTGAGGCCTGGGAGTCTGTTGTACAATCCACTACAGATTTCCTGAAGAAGCAGAGACAAGCAAACCCCTTAGAATACTGTGCCAGTAAATAAAACAGGGCCAGGGAGCAAGTGTGGGTGCTGAATCTGTAAGCGTTGATCACTAAGAACCAATGTTCCAACCCCATAAAGTCAAGTTTACTTCTCAGTTTGCCAGTGGCAGTGGGGTGGCAGCAGGAACAGAGGACTCTCAGACACCGGAGGTCTGGCTGCATGAACAGGGTTAGCATTTTTTGCTTTTAAAGGCCAGAGAGTCTCTTAACCTTGATACCTGGCATCAGTCTCCTCCTGAGTGCTCAGTGTGTGTTTGGTTTTCACAGTGCATCGTCTTTGTGTGCAGATGTGGTTCAATCTTTCAGGGAACACTTTAACCTCCGCAGCAAAATTTAAGCATCTGTTAGCTCCAGACTGCAACTAAACTGATTACATCTATAGACTGTGTGGACAGTTTTGTTCTGGAATAAAAATGCTTTATCTTGATATACCTTTAAGTCAATAAAACACCCTTTGTGCTTTCCTGAAGCTTGAAGAGGAGGAAGGATTTGCATACAAGATGATATTATCACTGCAGTTGTCAACTGTTTAATTTAAATCAGATCGCATAGATCAGTTTGTCTTAACAATCCTTGCCTCTCTTAAGCCTCAGAATCAAATTCAGTTTTATTGCTGCCATTGATCTGCTCTTGAAGTCTCTAAAGGGTGGTCACCTGTTAAATTAGGAGAAGAGGACGCCAGGTAGCTCAGACCCTGACTTGCAGTGTCTCCTCTAGGCCTTAGGACAACATCCTTCCTGAGTTTTGTTTGGGAATTACATACTAAGATTTCTTAACCTGTTTTCAAGCCTTTTAGAAGAGCTGTGTTGACATCTACAGTAGATTGTCCTGCAGGCCTTGCAGAAAAAACAAATGTGAGCAAATGTGAAGCAAATGCCAGAACTGCTCTGGAATGTGTCATGTAAACTCAGAATTTCTTCAGTACCATTTAATAAGAATTGTATGAAGAAAAATAACTGTACTCAAGCACTTCTTTGTTTTGCCCCAAACAGGTTAGGTGGCGGTCCTGATGATGCCAAGGAGATCATGCAACACAAATTCTTTGCTGGCATTGTTTGGCAAGATGTATATGAGAAAAAGGTACTTAAACAACTGTTCTCCCATGGTGAATGGTAGCATGCCTCAGATTTTGATGCCTGTGGTACAGTACATACAAGTCCTCCGTGGAAGAGGTTTGCAATTGTTTCTATCAGGGCCAAATTGCTCCTTGTTTCTTAAAGTCCTGTGGCTGAATTGCTTCTGAACCAAAGTTTTTTTGTTTTGTTTTTTTTTTTCCCTGCATTGAGGGAGAAGTATCTCTCAATAAGAGAGATGGTTTCTGTGACTGAATAAATAGGATGTTGCCAAAATTGCTTCCAAATGTAGATGCTATATAAGCTTTTGAAATGGCATTTCCTGTGAATTCCTGTTGCCATTTCTTGCTATCAACTGATGTATCCCTTGTGATTTATGGAGCCTGGAAGTTGGGAACTGCTGGTGCCTGAGCATCTGGAAGCAAAACTGTAGAAGCAGAGTGGAAGAGTGGCTGTGCCATTCCCTTTGTTTTTCCTGTCTTGACTGATGAAATCGGGCTGAATTCAGCAGGCACAGTGTAGCCTTTTCCATCAGTTCAAGCCTCATACATATGTATAACTCTGGTGGTTGAGGAATGTTGTGAAGTGTCGGCATGTGGAGACCCACTGAGTTTGTAGGCATTCCAGTGACTTTCGTCAGCTGCCCCTTCTCTCCCAGGTCACTCAGTGCTCTCTTCCAGGATGTCCCTGTTGATGTTTTTGATCTGCTGTTACCCTCTCCCATTTAATTCTCATCAGCCACCATTGCCTGATGCTCACGAGAAGTGCAGCTAACTGAAGTTCGGGTCTGATGCCATACAACCTCACCCGACCCCAGCCTTCCCTCATTTCCCCCCTTTCCCCTGCAGCCCCATGTGGTCTGGTTTTATCTCTCAGTACTGAGTTCAGTTCTCCCTCCAGTTGATGGAAGCAGGCAAGAAAAGAGTTTTAATTCTTTGGATTCTTTTGGTAAAACTAATGCAGTACAATTTTTGTTTTCTTAGACAGCAGAGTATCACCACTGCTTTCTATACAGTAGCAAGAGAATTGTCCAGTGCATCTGTACAAAGAGAGCTCTGTTTCCTCCTTGTTCACTTCCTCCCAGACTTGTATGGCTAAAGGGAACTGAAAAATGAGAAAGTAGCTCTTTGTGCCTTGAAAGCATACGTAACATTTAGACCTCTGTGCTTTCAAAGCACCTCTTACAGGCAAGAGCTCCGTGTCACTGTGAGGAAGGTGTGGGCAGCAGGGAACTGTGTGGACCATAGCCAGTATAATGTACAAAGGATTTCTGAACTACTGTTCCAAGCTGCAGGTTATCCCCCTTTTCACCCAGGTGGGAAACTAAGTAGTTTGGTTTGTATCATTTAACATTAGAAGTTGTTAATGGGGTTCCCAAATTTCCAGTGGAGTCGCTTGTTAGCGGGATTGCCGTTGTGCCGCTTCCCTGAATGGAGGAGAGAACTCGCACAAGTCGGAGGCAGTTGATCTATTATTTATCTATATGGCTGAGAAAGCCTTTGTGGAATGTCCCACTGCAGTACTGGCTCAGCCTGTTGTGGGAGCTACCAGGAAATTTGGGAGCAGAGTACTTAGGAGAAAAGAGCTCTGAACTCTTTCTGACTTCAGCTTGTTAAAGCCTGGGTTCTGGTTTTGCTCCCGTCCCATTGGTTGTGCACCTGAGATGGGATGTAAGCTGTTATCTGTAGTAGCAATAGCTGTGCTGTGCAAATGAAGAGGTTTCATACAGCCTGTGAGCAATTGCCTCCTGAGTTCTGGACGGCCCAAGGAGGTTCTTGCAGGATTCACCTGACATGCAGCTGATGGATAAATCCTGAATCCTGCCAGCTGCTGTGTGCTCAGCTCACTTCCCCCCATCTCCAGACAGCGGCAAATATGTTTATGAGCACAGGCTTAGGGCACTCAAGAACGCTTACTTTGTAATTAAGCTTTTTGGAAACAGAGCTGTGCTCTGAGTTATATGCAGCTTTGGATAACTGAGGTTGTCCCAGGAATTTAAGCTGTCCTGGAAAGGTGCTGCTGTCTGTGCCGTAACAAAAGGCACAGTTCCGTTTGCAGCATTGTGCCCACCCACGAGTGACACGTACACAACGAGATGTGAATCACACGTGGGTTTTTACTGGGCTCTTTTGCCTCTTCAGCCAGCATAAGCCTGCGGGTATCAAGCTGGTCTGCAGCAGTGGGAGGCTACAGGTGGCATCTCTCTGCTGGTTGAGCTGCAGAGCTATTGCAGTGACAGCTTTTCAGTAAAGCAACATATTTGCTTGCTGAAGCCAGCAGTGTAGCTTTCTGCGGCTTCCCCTCTGTTTCCAGCTTAATGTTCTGAATTTGACAGCTAGGAAAAGGATTTGAGCTTGTGGGTGCATCATAATCTGTCTCAAATTGCTTTTAACGGATCCTAAAATAAAAGGAAGAAATGATCCAGGCAGCAGTCGCCCGTTACACATGCGTTCTGACTTCGGGCTGCTGCTCCAAGTCACTCTGATGTGCATAGTTCAGGTGTCTGCTGCAGTGCCCAAGTCCTAAATCACTCTGCGCTGCGCAAAGCGAGCCAGAGCAGCTGGGAAAGCTGCCATGCCCAAACCAGCGGCAGCTTAAAAAGGACAGACACGTGCACACGCGGCTTGTGAGACCACAGACCCAGGTTCGCCTTAAGGAACGGGCAGAAAACTGCCGTGAGGAGAAAGAATAGAGCTAATAGGATAAATGGTACTCATCCTCTGCGGGGCTTTGTGCGTAATGTGCTGGTTTGACTCGATGGAGAATGGCGTTATTAACATTACAATGCGCAGCATTCCCTCTTCAATAGCTCTGGGAGGACTGTCCGCGGAGGGACCTCTGGCTTTGGGATATCCGGTTTCCTTTTCCGTTTGAAATTCAGGACATAAAACCCGACCTCATTTTTTACAGGAACATTTGCCGGGCTCCTTGAAGCCATACTCGGGAACAGAGAATAATTAGCAATTAAAAAAAGAGGACGATGAACACATACTATAATTTTGCTCTCTTCTGTAATAAAGACAGAATTTGCACGGCCCCTAATTTTTAAAGATTGGTATTAAACCGTAGAATGCTTCTTTGTATTTGGAAATAAAGCCGTGTGTGTTGATTGTGTGTGGAAGTCGGGGCAGTGCTGTTAGGTACTGTCACAAAGAAGGGCAGTGTGGGGCTGGGAGGTGCTGATTTTCCTAATGAGCCGACTTGCCAAGCAGGCGATTCTTCAGCTTTCCTCCGGCTTGGATGTGAGGGTGGAAAAGAGATTCTTTGTACGTTCAGGATTTGATGACACTTTCCAGGTAGTGATTTCTGTCGCTGTAGTTCTTATTTGTGCAAGAGCAGGAGTGCATCTCGGGGTCACTGCTTAATTCCAGTCGGTGCCGTTTACCATTTGCCCAGATGAACCTTTCCCTGCAGTTTCAGCTTGGAAGCTGTATACTTCCTCAATCACGCTCCGAAATTGTTGCCTAGTGTGGCTCAGTGCTATTAAAAGATGGCCACGTTTAACCCCAGTGGTGGGCGACCTGAAGCCCGGCACAGGGAGCTGTGCATGCCCCTTGTGGGCGGGCTGAGAGTGGCGTCCACATCTTCTCATGTGTCGTGGGGAGGTGAGCGAGGTCTGAATTGCGGATACTTTGCCCTCCAAAGCTGTATGTGTTCCAGCTCTGTGCATCTGGATGCAGCCGGCTCCGGCACCGCGCTTCCCAGGCTTTCTCCTCCTCCAGCCCCGTTCAGGCAGCTCAGCTCCATCTGGAGTTCCTGTTGCCAGTGCTTGCCTATGTACACATGAATGATTTCTGGCCCTTCTGCCCAAGTGCATTTCAAGAATAGGACCCAAACAGTGCGGTAACAAGAGGATGATGGTTACTGCTCCTTTTGTTTTTGTTTTTTTTTGTTAACACTTCACTTTTTGTATTTATTTATTATTTTTAAGTTCAGAGTTTACTTCAAGCTGCTTTTTGGGGATTTGGAGCATAATGCTTTATGTTGCTGCTGCCATGCCCCAGGTTCTCCCAGGCTGCTGCAGCCCGCTGCACAGTTGTGCTCTGAGCTGCTGGGGCACAGTAACTCCATAGCTGGGATTTTTGGGGGAAAGTTACCACCCTTATTCCTCAGTACAGGAGAGATGTGAACCTACTGGAGTGCGTTCGGAGGAGGGCCACAAAAAATGACCCAAGGAGGGAAGGACTGAGGGAGCTGGGGCCGTGCAGCCACACAAGAACAGGGCTGGGGGAGACCTCTCAGTGTCTCAAGGGGGAACTGGAAGAAATTGATGAGGGTCTGTTGTGGTAGGACAAGGGGAAATGCAGTTGCTGGTTCTTGTTCCTTTTCAACCTCCTTAAGTGTAAATTCGACTAGATTTGCATATAATTAGGAAGAGAAGCAGTATACACTGTTCATCTTAAACACTTATATGCATGTTATTTATTACCTGAAGTGACATTAGGAGTGTGGGATTTTCCTTGTACAATTTAATTCTAGAAGCACAATGTCTGAAAGGCCTCATAAGCAGGATGTGCACACCTGGCCTTAATGCATGCTGTTCCTTTTTTATGAACTGTAGCTTCTAACCTTGCTTCAGACCCTGCCTGCTGCCTACTTCACGAACCTGTAAACAAGCAGTGTTTTTCTGTTTCTCATAGCTCGTACCTCCGTTTAAGCCACAAGTTACATCTGAAACAGATACAAGATACTTTGATGAAGAATTTACAGCACAGATGATTACAATCACTCCTCCTGACCAAGGTAAAGTTTTCCCAAACATCTCCCACTGTCTTCTCCAGACCAGCAAAAACAATTTACTGTGAGGTCATCAGGCCTCTTCAGAACACATGATAAAACACGTGTGTGTCTTCATGCATTCTGACCAAGAATTTGTGTGAATTAGTGTGAAACTTTCCACGTATCTTTCCTGCTTCAGAAAGGGAAAAGCTGTTTTAGAAGATATCCAAGTTATTCACACTGTTGCCTTTCCAAAGTCTTCTGTTGGGAACAAAGCTCTGTCCCTGAGTTTTACTGCATACATCTGTTCATGCACTGTATATGCAGACAGTCGGTTGAGTTTGGGTTAATGTCTGTCCTCAATCAAAGTTCTGTTTTCATTCTGATGGAGCACGTTCAGTACTTCAAAATAGCAACTGCCAGAGATTCAGAACACTGGGTATGAAGTTAAGCGATGACACCCCCTAGCAATTTTAAATGGACATCCAAACAACCATTTTCACAATGAACATAAACTGGGGATCTCCTGTGATACCCAGTGAATGGGGTGAGATCTCAGACTTGATGTCTCTTTGTCCTTTCTAGTCTGGAAGAAAAAAGCAATGCTGAATTTTCTGAGAGGAATTTACGGTGCATTATCTCGTTGTTTGTTTATGTAAAGTAAAAAAAAGAACCAAATGCTGTCTAATGGGTTTTGTTTGTTTTTCTTCCTCCAGATGACAGCATGGATTGTATAGACAATGAGAGAAGACCTCATTTTCCTCAGTTCTCCTATTCAGCCAGTGGAACCGCTTAATGTTTTGCAGTGTTTTCCCATTCAGAAACAAAACAGACTGCATTTTGGGGACCTTACTTCAATGGACACTAGAGAACTTTCTATATTATCTGAACTACAAACTGTGTTTGTATTACGATTTAGATGAATTTGTAGGAAGCCTCACAGATTCTGTATTTAAAACAATTCTTTGATGCATTTTTGAGAAGGAAAACAAATCCATTCTTAAAGTATTATGTCAAGGCTCTTATGCTGAACGACCATAGGTTTTTAAGAATATGCACCAAAACTGTTTACTTTAGAATTAATTAAGGTATTCAACATATCAGCAACTCTGACCAGAAAATCCCCTTATTTTATTTATTTCATACAGTTCATTATCTAAATATAGAATCTGCACTCTGAACAATTAGATTTATATAGGAAGATATAAGACTTTAGTAGTTAGTGCAATAAATAGAAGCAACAAAGTGAACAAACTCTGGAGGATTAAGGTTCAAACTCATTTTGGACAGCAGCTGAAGTGTCATCCAGCTCCAGAAAACCAGCTATAGGAACAGCATTAATGGCCTCAGTGAGGTAAATCAAAAGCAAAAGTTATTTTTGTTATAACATCTGCTGCAAGACATTACATATCAAACCGAATCCAGTGGGATCTAGTCCATTGCTACGTAGTACAGATGAGTATTCCGTTTGAGACAGTGCATTTAATTATTCCATTCGTGTAGTTCAGGAATACTTCACAGGATTGGCTTTTCCGAACTTAGAAAATGCTTAATTTTCCAGTTAATATGAACTGCAACAGCACCGAGTCACCCACTTGCACCACTGTATAAAGATACCATACAGGTCTAGGTGAGAAACCACCTTCCCAAGCTGTTTATCCAGACAGATGTACGTTTTGGCACTGAAGTAATGACTTGTTGCCGCTTTCTTTTTTTTTATGAAAAGATATATGAATATATATAAACACTTACTGATTTTTTTTTTTGCATCATGCCAGATCATTTCCTCTTTCTTGAGTGTGCATTAAAGGTATCAGCCGACAGTTCACGGTGCCTTCTCACTCTTGAAGATTCACTCTAACAGTGTTTCCCATGTATAAGCAAAAAAAACTAGGTTGGGACTTCGTATGTGTTTGAATAATAATGGTGTTCAAAAAGTGAATTTTTTTTTTTGTTTCTTCATTTTTAACCTTAGTGGAAGAATTCCCCGCACCCTGTTTTTGTTGTATCATGTTTCTTTGTAATTTTCATAAAAGCAGTCTTCTTCTGTCTCTCCTGCGAATGAATTTATTCCATTGTAGGTTGCGTTCTCTTCAATTGCTTTTTTGGGGGTTTTTTTGTTTGTTTGTTTGGTTTTTGTTCTCTTGACTGTATAAAAAACGTTGACATGTACTACCATTAAGCAGCATTTGATTTTTATTTGAAAAGGAGTATATCCTGGAACCCCTTGCTTCCCCTTTCCATCAGAGCCTGCTGCGTTTGCACAGAGAACCCATCATCTTGACTTTTCTTTTAACTACATTCAACTCTAGTATTTTTACTTACGATATGGAAGTTTCCCTCCAAATACTTAAATAAAAATTGCTTTAACAAGTTAGGTTCTTACTTATTGTAGTAGGAGCCTTCTGAGTCTGTATGGAAGCAACAGTTGCTCCTGTTCTGAGAGCTGGTGAAGTGCACGTGTCGGAGGGATTTAAGCTTTTCTGTCCCTCAGTTATTACATCTCTGTGCTGATCGTGACAGTTCTGGTCAAGTTCTGTGAAGTTAAGTGCACGCTGCTGTGGAAGTACTCTTGAGGTAAAGGAGGATGGGCCTCATTCTGCTGTCCTGATGCTAGCGATGATGAGTTACTGAGGCCCCAAACCACAAGGTATTTCTATTTCAGTCACCCTGGCCAGTGCACGACATATAACACAGTGTTTCCTTTCTAGGGACTGGTATTAATCACTTCTAGGAGCCAGTTACACAAGGCTGGAATGTCCTTTTTCAAACGAGAAGTGCAAGAACATGCAAGAAAAACTGTAATTTGCTTCAAACTAAAGAAGCTGCAAGCGTAGTAAGCCTTTAAATGTCCAAAACATTGTTTTGGTTCGAGGAATAGGCTGTAATTCTCACTAGAATTTACTGCGTGTTTGATGCAAAGATGGAAAGTGAAAGGAGGATCTGTCTGTAGAGTGTACCTTAAATTGATGCGGGACTGCCCATGCCATCCTGCAGGACCAATCTCTTAACTTCTTGCTTTGTTTCTAAACCTTCATGTGAATTTACAGCCAGCTCAGGGACCAAGTCCAGAGAACTCTTCTGCAAGTGGACGAGCCCTGACAAGTTCAGAACTGATGTGCTTCGTGCATCCAAATATAGACAGCGCAAATGAGCAAAGGTTACCACAGTCTGCCCCAAGGAAAATGTGCTCTTGCAAATGCAGGAACAGATGAGGATCAGGTTGGTCTGTTGAGGCATCGTCTGAGAACAGTGCTTTTCTGCCTGTTGTTCCTATTGGATTTTTGTTGTAACTTCCATATCTAAGATGGAATTAAGGGGGGAAAATGTCAGTCAGAAAGTCTGGCAATCTTAGCGTTGCTTGAAGCAGTGAACCAAGGGACACTCAGCACAGGGTCTTCTGGATGTGAGTTCTCATTTCACCTGTGGTTATTCAAAGCCTGTTGTCTTATGAGCCTGTTACAGCGGCCTACCTGCAGATATAAAAATGCATTCCTACAGTTTTGATCTAGCAGAGAAAATGATTAGTAGCTGATACCATACTGTTGTCTTTCCCTGGCACAAGTCTGTGAGCTGCCTCGTTCATCACACTGCTTTCATATGGTATATGCAGAGACTGCTTAAATCTCAGTGGTTCATGTAGCTGGTGTGTTTAAAACATACAAACAGGACTTGTGAAACAGTCCTCAGAACCTCCTCGTTCTTCCCTCTTGCACTGATGAATGTCATCGTGCTCTTCTGTTATGCATTGCAGCAAAGATCTTACAGTGGCACTGATCTGACGCTTTAGTTTCTTTTCCAGTGTGTGTTCTTACGCTGTGTGTGGTTTGCTGTTGGCTGGGCCACTGCTCCTCCACTGGGGTCCCATCTCGAGGTGAAGGTGGTGCACGCTGAGTGCTGCACCTCCCAATGCAGCACGTTGCTCACAGGTGTGTGCTGCAGCCCAGGAACATGGTTGTAAATTCAGGCTTTCCAACTTAAAGTCTATTACTTTTTTTAGATGGGAGGTGAAAACTTTCCTTGATAGTTGGAAATTTTCGGATTTTCCCTCCAGCAGCAGGACTTGCTTGGGATGGAGGTCGCCATCTGCAGCTGGAACGTGAGCCCCAAGCAGCTGGAGGTGCAGAGAAGCTCGCTACCATGGAGCACCTGGGAGGGCTGTGGGGGTTTCTGCCAGAGAAGTTTGGGAATCGGTAAGTTGGGAGGAAGGTTTGATTTGCTTCACTGTATCTTGAAGAGCTTTGGAGGTAAAAACACATTTGAAGAAATGAGCATATGTGAAAGGATCTTGTTTCCTCAGCGTTGCAAATGAGTGTGTTTGTCTTCCACTTTGAGCTCAATTTTCTTAATAACAGGGAGGTTAATTGCCACTAGAAGTAAAACGAAAAGAACATACAGTGCCTATAGCAAATGAGAGCTTATTATCCCAAATGCAGCTGAGTGTACAGACGTTTCGTAGCTCTGTCTAATGGAACATATGTCGCATTCTAATCAGGTGATGACTGGTTGCTCTGTGTTTGAAATCATTTTAAACAAAGGCATTTCATTACAGTAGTCCCTGCATGACTTTTCCCCCTCCTTTTTCTCTCTTGGGTTAGTTACTCAGTGCTGGTCCCATCCTTGCTGTGAGATGCCCTCGGTAGTGTGTGTTTTGTCACGTGCCCTGCCCCTTTTCCTACCCACAGCCCTTCAGTGTGTTTGAATAAGTGTTTTTTTTTCTTTTTTTTGTAAACGATAGCAGATTTTTCTAATGGATTTGCTAAGTTGATTGTAAAGAACGTATGGATGTGCAGAAAGATCAGAACATAAGCCCCTGTATGAATTTTAATAATGAAATTGGAGTGATGCTATTTTTAAGAAAGAAGGTTGCTGCATGTTGTTGACTTGCCATATGTTTTTGTCAGCTGCAAGTTTTCTTTATTCTGCTGTTAGTGGGGAAAGTAACCAGCAAGACCACAGTACCTGGTGACAATCCAGGAATGAGTACAGCAGTGAGAATGAAAATGGGGAGGAAAGAGCAAAATCACTTGCTGCAACTGGAAGGCTGCAGAGGAAGTGAAGTATAAAAACAAACCGAGAAATGTACTTTCATCCAGAGGTGAGATTTTCATACATTTAATGCATAGTTAAGTTGAAGGGATCAAACTTAGTCCCTCCCTGTAGTTGACTGTAAAACCTGAAATCGCATTACCCTTCCAAAGCTTTACTTTCTGTGCTCATTTGCTCAGCTGTTAAGGAAGAGGAGATCAGAGGTGACAGCTCGTTATTCAGAACGGCCTTCCTTGGATTTCTCCTGCCCCTCCAGTCACCCCGTGGTTGGGTTGTTTTTTTTTCCAGGTAATTCTGAGAAACGTGTTGTCATTTCTGTTCTCCCTGTTTGTCAGAGGTAGGAAAGCACTGACAGTGACTGCTGAAGTTTCTGGCGATGGGAGGCAATGGGCTCTGTGGTTCCCCTGTGCAAAACAGTCACGTCAGCTTTTCCTTAAGGTTGGTGCTGGTAACTCAGTTTTTGTTAGCAATCTCTTCATAGTCACAAAGCACAGGCACATGTTATAAGAAGAAAAGGCAACAGAGATACTTTTCAAACGTGGAGAACACCCTAGATATAAACAGACCCGTTTTTCTAACAGGTTCAGCTGAAATTCAGGCAGTAGCAAGACACATGTGTGCATGTATAAGGAGCATATGATACGAGTACACAGACTGGTGGAGGCCCTGAGCAGTCGAGAGCTGCTTGAGAGGAAGGCTGCAACAGCACAAAGAAGCTTCCCATTCCCCATCTGGAAAAATCCCCCACAGGAGTGCAGGCAATGGTAATGCCATCTGTCTGTCTTCTGCAGAGCACATCTCTCTTGGGAACGGAAAAAAGCTGGCACATGGAGGTGGGCTCTCACTTCCCCACTATACCAAGACCGGTTTTCTCTATCCTGTCCCCTCTCCCCATTTGCTTGCTGTTAAGTTACTTTTATCTGAGTACAGTACTCCTCATTTTGCCTTTTGCTGCTTTCCGTGATACCTTCCTCCTTCCCATCACAGCATACAAGAGACAATGGTTTTCTTCCTCCTCTTTTTCCCCATCTTTACTCATTCTTTCTTATGCCTTCTTAGGCTGATTCAGACCTTCTTCAGTCCCGCCTAGAAGGTGTGTAAGTAAGAGATATTACATCAGTTTAAGTAACTGATTTCTCTTGTGCAGTGCTCTGACCTTCAGGTCGCTGCAGAAACTTCAAGAACCCAGTATACAGAATTTACCATTTTATACTCCGTATAAATGGTATACAGAAGCTGTGAGACCACTTACCTTCTTCTCAGACAAGTGTGGATTTAACGAGTGAAAGCAGTTGTGGTAAAGCCCATCAGGTAGTCCTTCCATCTTCCACTAACACTCCGGTGCACGGGCTGGAAGAAGGCTCTGACCATAGGCTGCAGTCCCTCCTGCTTGTCTGGGTATGGTGACCTTGTTACAAGATGTACAGTACTGAAGACAGTAAAGTATTTAGCTTCAGGCATGGACTGAATCTTATTTGGATACTGCAGTTCCTTAATGTGGAAGCAGAACGAGCTGAATTCTGTCACCTGTCCAAACTCATAGGACCACTTCTAGAAACCTGGAGGGTGGAAGTTTACTGTCTGGTGCAATTTGGCGTGCCCTGCTGGCTCAGCCAAGGCAAAGATCCCATCTCCCCTTGAGTTTTAAAGTAATTTGCTATTCCTTTTGATATCTTCAATATCAATTCTGCTGTGTAAGCACAACTAGAGATCACTAGGGCTAGAAGGGGAGGTACCTGCACCTTTGTCATTCATTCCTTTTCTTTAGCAGACTTAGAAGAAGTGTTGGTTGCTTTGTAAGAAATCTGGTCATACCTCACTGCATGGCATCCAATTTATTTGAGTAAGAGTTCCCTAAATTGAGTAATGTTAAACATAAAACGTCCAGGAAAAGCAAAAAAGAACACTTCTGCATCCTTATCTAGGTTATCTTTTCACTGTGGTTCAAACTACAGAGTTTCACCTCTCCTACCTGCAGCACTTAAATCCCTGATAAGACATTGAATGAAATTCATACTCTTCAATTCCTTAAGAGTCCCATAAGCTCCCAAGAACCCTCGTAGTGCTGGAAAACTAACACGGGCCTTCTCAGCATGCTCAGGTTCACTGTACCGGGCTGCAGCCTGCACGTCCTGCTTTAATCTGCTCTTCCAGCACCGTGAAAGGCCTGCAGTCAGACTGGGTAAATCCAAACAAATACTTTCCTGGAACACAAGTCTTAATCATGTCCTTTCCCAACCTCCTCCTGCTGAATGACTGAGGTTGTTTGGCATCCCTTCCTCGTTATCCCCTGGGTACCCACTGATCTCATTTTCTAAGAGGAACTGTGGGGAAGTGCTGCCAGGCAGCTCTGTGGAAAGGGCCCACAGAGAGAAGGGAAGATTCAGCACCCTATTCCTGGATGTACAGTCCTATCTGTAGTTACCCTGCTTGGCTCCAGCCAGTCTGCGACTGCAGCTTCAAAATAAAATCAAGACAAAATATTGTATGTATTGTCCCACCACACACACCTTATTTAGGCAGCTAAGTGAAATACAAACATATGGACTCCATAAATTCTTCTGTGAATGGCTTTATGTGAAATACTGAGCCAAAGCAATGGTTATCATTAAACACTGACAACACCAGCACATACAACTTGTGTGCAGGACCAGATCCTCAGCAGCGTAGCTCTGTTTGCTCAGTGACACCGGGTTGATTTACACCAGCAGAAAACACAATGCTTTGGGCTTTGTGTTGGTGCACTCAGCTAGCTGCTCTGAAACCAGCGAGGAACCCACGCTCTCCTCTTGAACAAAAACCTTAATAAGAGTGAAATGAGGTTTTGTAGCATTAGCAGAAGAACAGTAAAGGATAACAAGTCTCTCCATAAACACGTAACATAATCAAGAGTGTATCCACTGCTAAGCTAACCTGACTAAAACAACTGAAATAAAATACTGCTGGAGACAGGTTTAAATATAGACTGACACAAGAGCACGTGGAGAGCAGTTCTGCTGGGGCAGACTCTCTCTCCATAATATGAAATAGCACAGGGAGTGTGTAAGAAAAGTTTTCTATAACAAACAGCAACAATCCTCCCAACCTACTGAATGTTATTAGTAAGTAATGGTAAATTATTCTATGTAATCTAGGTATTTCAAAAGCGTTCTGAACAATAACAAACCACATCATTACATTAAAATAAGGATGGAAATAGGTATGTTAAGCTTATGTCGCACCTCACAAGAAGCTCAGATCATAGCACTTTCACTTGTGTGGCATCTGACCAGATTGCCAAAAGCCATTCTTGCAGAGCGCTGCAGGGTACTATAACTTCAGTGATTCATACATGCAGCTGTTGGAACTGCTTGTTGGGTTGTGAAGAAACCCACAGTGCCAAGTGCTGATCTAAGAGAACTCAGATCTCCATCAGCCCTCTTGGCTCCGAGCAGTTCCCGAACAACAGATGGTAGCATGAGTTAAGCAAACTATGAAAATATTCTGAGTGGAGGAATAAAGTTAAAAGCCCTGCAAGAACTGAAATTCTCAAGAAAATACAGAGAACAAGTGTTGAATTTTGAACTAGTTTTCATGTGCAAGTGATGTAGGCTACTAAAAACATCAAGAGGAAGTCTCATTTCTGAAGCACTCATTATGAAAGCTATCATCACTTGAACAGAAGACACTACCTGTGAAATTAACACTAAGGAAGCTCCAGATCAAATCCAAAGTCAAACCTTCTGCGTATAAGCTGTGTTTGCACTGTAAAGCACAACTGGAGACAGTATCTGGAACAAAGGAAAAGAGGAAAGAAACAGAAATCACATCATTTTACAGTAATTACAAGCACCATCAGCAAGGGAGGGACAGCATCATGAGCTCAGCTGATCTCTTCAGAAAAGATAAGACAGAACCACCGTAGCAAAGGGAAGATCCATCGGTGTGAAGGTGGACAGAAGTGCACAGGTCATTGCTGTATCCGTATCAGTAGTACCAGCAGAGAAGGGACAAAGTCAGGAAAAATGCAGACTCAACACTATGAATGTGCATGGAATAAACAGCAGGAGACCTGGGGCAGTTAAGAATGAAAGCCCCTCTCATTCTGTTACAATAGATTCTCATTCTGGATCTCATTAAGACCATGCACTCATTGAATGGGTGAGAACCAAAATAATTCAGGAAGATTTAAAGGCATTTTCTGGATTTACAGCTGCTCGTGTTGAGTAGTGCTGATAAGAACTCACATTAAATATTTTTCTATGGAACTTTGTTACTCCAAACAATTACTGAATTACACAGATTGTGCATGCTTGTCAAAGTCTCACCTAAACACACAGGTACCTAACCTTCCCTCTGTGAAGAGCAACACGTGAAACTACATTCAACAAAAACCACGTTCTCTCATTCTCAGAGAAGTGAAAACTTGTAGAGCGACCCTGAATGTAATTAACTGAGCTGAATCTTAGGTATGAAGGAAGTGGTGGAGCTGACTTTCTTCTAAAATTGTTGTGAGAAGGCCATGGAAATTTGCACACTGAATTATACTTTCAGCTGTACCTTTTTTTTTACTGGGTTTAAAGCAGTTTTCAAAACTAGTTAGTGACAGTAAATAAACTTGGTATTATGGAAAGAGACCTCAGAACAATTAGATTACTCATTTAGCAAGATATTACTCAGTGCAAGAAAGCGTGGGAGAATCAAGCTTCTGAAATGAAACTCACTGGGACTGAGATAAAAAAATTAATGCACTTTTATGTATGTAAGATACTAATTTGAAAATTTAACCATTTCTGTTGGTTCATGAACATATGCTCTGCAAAGCACAGCCCATCAGAGTGCTCAGTGTTAAGAGTAAGTTTCATCATACAAGTGGTCGTAGCAAAGTAAACAGGATGCGAGAGTGGACATATTCAGACCACATATCCTCTTAGCACTTCCTCATTTCTAAGGGTTATCAGTAGTCAGAGCATAGAAGAACGGAACAGGTCGAAGAGTTTCAGTGGTGCTATAAATTCTTCAGTCTTCAAAAGCAGCATTATGTGAAGACTCAGATGTACAGTCCTAAAATACTCATGCTTGTGCTAGAAGGCCACAGACAGGGAGGGCCAGGCTTCCTGTCTGTTAGCAGCACCTCTGCCCTGCGTGATCTCCAGGACAAGCCCCTCTGTGTGTGGCAGCAGTATCTGCACCTCATGCCCGATGGGAACCATGCTGCCTCTGCTCTCACTAACGCTGCCCAACACAGTTTTGTGTCTCTTGCAGTATGCCCACCAGCACAGCCAGGTTTTCTGCAAAGCCCTTTGCTGTCCTGTTGCCCCCAGCCTGCATTACTGCAGTTCCACCCCTGGCACAGGACTCTGCAGGTACCCATACTTTGGAGAACAGTTGAAAGCCTTGCTGCTAATGTCAACTAACGACCTTGCTGACACTCACTTTCAGGCTATGTTTTTAAACTGCTAATGTTGTTTTGCATTTGTTCTATAAGAGGGACGTTTCAAAACAAAGGAAACCTAAAACTACAACTATAACCAGCAAGTGGCAAGGATTGAAACAGAACTTGGGTGAGAATCTATGCAAAACTAACAAAGTAATGCCACCGTGTGGATGTAACACAAAACTTCTTCTGAAAAGCTAAGAGAAAAGTACTGGCGATCCGTGTCACCTTTGTGTTTTCAGGGTTCACACCCCCCACACCAGGGGCTGAGGTGGGTTACATCACTTGTACAAATGCAGTACTTACATTCCTAGACAGCTGTTGTGCCTTAGTAGTCCTGACTAGCAAATGTAGCACAGAAACAGTATGCAACAATATTGGCAAAACATATGCCAATCCTGAGCAGCTTAGCTCCCTTTAGGACATATAACTGGGCTCTTTGACACTTTTTTTCACTAGTGATGACATACAGGCTTTAAAAGGACTTCTGTATCGATCCAAATAGTTACTGCAGGCTATTTTTACCCCTCCACATGGTAGCTCCCTAAAGAAACACTGTCTTTGCTCTGAATTCAATGCAAACTGCTTTCTGGTACTTTGCAGTGAAGAATAGGTGAAGAACACACATTAAACAGTAAAGCACAGTATAAAAAGTGTTTTCCTGTTCAGTTATAATCAGTTATTTCTCCTTCTCTACCACGTGGCCTACTCACTGCACAACATCCAGCTCGATGGCCAGTGACAGCATGCAAAGGTTTCTGAATAGGCATTAGAAGGACAAAGAGAAGAAGCTCAGACTTTCCAATTAAAGATTCTTCTCTTTCATGATTTGTTGTAGGCAACACAAAGATTAAAAAACAAAAGTCACCAGTCCTACCTCCCTCTGGTCATCTCAGAAGAGCAAAACAAGAGTTGCAGCTTTCCCCAGTAACAAGATTTTGAGATTTTTGAGACAGATAAGCACAGGAAAAGCAGCTTTCCACACATTCTGAATTCAGATGAGTGAATTGGTAATCACTAGAAGAAATATTTCTTGCCTGCACAGTGCTCCACTCCAACACAAGAGCATCCCTACTCCTTCCATTCTCTTCCTGGCTCTACCCCTCCTGTTTTTTCTTCTTCCAGCTCTTCACTCAGCATCAGGTGCCTGTGCTAATGGAAAACATCTTCCAGATGGGCTCCAGAGGTTTCCACCAGGAAATCCATGTCACTGGTTTAGAGAAGACAGCTTCATATGAAATGCAGCAGTGACTAAATGAGTCCGAAAAACAGAACTACGAATTACGCTGGAACACAAATCATCACTAAATATGTCTCATCTCCCTGGGAGCCTGGAAACAAAACACCACCTTTGGTCTCACCCTCAGGAAAGGTTGAAAACAAAGCAGACACAGAAAGGTTTCTGAGAAAATGCCTGAGAAACATGCCTGACTGAGAAACATTTCTGCCACTGCTTAGAGCTTCACATGAAGCAAAGTCAAGGTATAAATTCTTTCCCCAAAGTAACATTTCAACACAGCAGCTACAGAATCTCTGCACTCATAAAGCTCAACTCTGTGTTTTAAGACTACTACCATAGGAAAAAAAAAACATTTTTAACTGCCCTGGGAGCCCAAACAACTGGGGACTGTTTACACAGGTTAATAGTGATAGGATAAGTGGGAATAGTTTTAAACTAAGACAGGGGAGATTTTGCTTGTATGTTAGGAGGAAGTTTTTCACTCAGAGGGTGGTGACGCATTGGAATACATTGCCCAGAGAGGCTGTGGATGCCCCATCCCTGCAGGCATTCAAGGCAAGGCTGGATGTGGATGTGGCTCTAGGCAGCCTGCTCCAGTGGTTGGCGACTCTGCCCACAGCAGGGGAGTTGAAACGAGATGATCTTTGATGTCTTTTTCGACCCAGGCCGTTCTGTAACTCTAAGATGACACCAGAGGTCTGCCATCATCGTTAACCTGTGATGTTTTGAAAGAATAGGTAATACTCTGGAATTGCTACACATCTGCAAAACACATTCACTACTAGCTCACTCAACTGACTCAAACTTGGTTGCATTTTGTTTTGATGGGTAAACAGCTGCTCAGAATCAAGACTGCCGTGGAAACTAGTAAACCCTCTTTCAACTAGCTACAAGTTATTCAAGGAAACAAGTTACACTATCACGCAGATCAAAGGGAACCCCCTCTAGGGGGCACGAATGATTTCTAAGTGTCACCACCGAGTTACACGAGGTATTGCACTGAGTCTAGCTGGTCATTCCAGGCCTCACAACGGTTGTCACATCCAAAGCCAGGCCACGTGCAGCTAGGAAGCACTGCTACTCAGCAACAGCTAACAGCCCACCCTGCCTTAGAGCACTTGGTCAGTTAGTTGCAGTGTTTTTCAGACCACTTTATGAGCAATTTCTGGGGGCTATTCAGAAGAATATTAACTTTACAGAATACATGATCAACTCATACAAATGAGCTGCTTTCTAAGAAAGTAACCTTATAAGGAGGGTGCAGCAAAAGCAGCCTTTGACGTGCAACTGTTGTGTTTTCTTTCATCTGTTCTTCCCCCTCAAGAAGTACCAGTTCTCTATCAAAGATAGAGTTCTCTATCAATAGTGTTTTCTGTTCAAATCAGATTTAACTCACCTAGAAGCACAAGAAGAACACAGATTTCTATTCTGATCCACAAAAGGAGTGTCTCGAGCAACAGGGAGACACACTGAATTCTGTGTAACACAAGGAATACCAGGTAAGAGCACAAAATAGCCCATTCCAGACAAACATCTCATAACCATTTGCAAAGCAAAAGTTGACTCCAAACAATGTAGAAATTCTCAAAATATAAAAGTTTATTTAACTACAATATTAAAAAGTACAATATAAAGGTATAAAACATAGAAATCCCATAATTAATTCACAGGCTAAAAGGATTAATTGACCAGCTGTAAGGAGGAGACTTCATGAAATTTACAGACACCATAGCTATAAAGGCTATTTCATCAGGTTTCAGACTTGAAATATTGAACAACCATTGCAGAGAACTTGCTCACCAACATCACCGTAACTAGGAGGGGGTAAAAAGAAGGAAAAGAAAGAAAAACAGAAAGTCAGAATGTACCCACTGCTTTTGGAACACACAAAAAGAATGCCATTCTATTCCATTGGGAACTATAACCGCATGACTCCCAGCACAACACACTTTACATCACAGACACCTTTATGACAATATGAAAGTCTTAAGATTACTCCTTGGGAGTGTATTTGCTCATCACTGGCCAGAACATTACGTGGCTGATGAAAAAGCAAGAGGAATGTTTGTCACCTAGAACATTCAAATGAAAAGCCGAATTAGGCTTTCATTAAGACTGATTAAACTACTTCACACAGGCATTTCATTTTCCACTTTTCACACGGTTTTATTGCTCCTAATTCAGTATCCAAAGAATTTAAGTCAATTGGATGTACGAGCTAGACGACTGCTGGGGCTCTATAAACTACAACAGATTGTCAGGGTGCACAGAGTCACAGGAAGCCCGAGAACTCCAAAGGCACTTACTCAGTGATGGAGCACAAGGAGCAGGTAACAGCATTACAGCAGCTGCAGACCCTGCTGCAGCTCTGGCACACGAACCGGTCGCACTGTGCACACGCTTCCTTCACATCGGCAGTTCTTACGCAGGAGGAGCAGGCTTTGGAAACCCCCACTGGCGGAACTGCTTAGAAAAGATGCAACTAAGAAACAAGGAAAACAGAAAGAACCAGAGAGCACTAAGAATGGCAGGAACTCGTTATCTCCGTATGATATTACGGCTGAGGGCAGCAGTGCTCTGAAGCACAAACCTGCTGACACCAACACAGGGCCCACTGCTCGCAGCTGTCACAGACTCACAGAATGACTTTGGCTGGAAGGGACCTTAAAGATCACAGAGCTCCAAACCCTGCCGTGGGCTGGCTGTCCCCACCAGCTCAAGCTGCCCGGGCCCCCATGCTGCCTGGCTGCGGGCACCTCCAGGGATGGGGCACCACAGCTCTCTGTGCAGCAGTGCCAGGGCCTCAGTGCCCTCTGGGCAAAGAATTTCTTCCCTTTATTTAAAAACCCACCCTCCTTCAGTTTAAAGCTTGCCCTATCGCTATCAGACGGCGTAAGAAGTCGGTCTCCGTCCAGTTCACTCCCTTTGGACACTGGGAGGTCTCCCCAGAGCTTCTCCTCCCCAGCCCGGCTCCCTGAGCCCGGCTGCACAGGAGAGGCGCTCCTTCCGCTGGGCCGCGCTCCCCGCCCCGCTCCACTCACCGCTGTCCGCGGCGGCCGCGCGCCTCAGCAGTTTTCCGTCGGGTCCGATCCGCAGCTGCGCGCTCCGGCGGCGCCCCGTGCTCTCCCCGCCCGGCTCCGGCTCCGGCTCCGTGCAGCGGCTGCCGGCACGGGGCGCGGCGGGCCAGGCGCTCTCCATGCACGCCTGAGCGCCCCTGAACAGCAACAGCCGGGTGCGCTCTGCCGCCCAACGGGAGAGGCGGTTACGAACGGCGGCGGCCTCGGCCCCTCACCCTCCCTTTCCCTCCCCGTCTCACCGAAGATCTCCCGGCGGTACTCCTCACCGCGCACCCCACGGCTCAGCTCCCTCAGCCCCACGCGGGTCTTCAGCTGCAGCGGGGCCGCCTCTCCGAAGGGGCACGAGCGTTGTGCAGCAGCCTCCGCCACCGGCGCCGGGCACCGGCTGCGACGGCGCAGAGACCGCGTCACCGCAGCGCGGACCAATGGCGGAGCGGGGCGGGAAGCGCTGAGGGGCGGAGCGGGGCGGGAAGCGCTGAGGGGCGGACTGCGCTGCTCCGTGCTGGTGGTGTGAAGTTCCCTTCCAAGCTGGGCCTCTGGATGCCTAGTTTCATTAAAATCACCAGGTTGTTCCCTTACGGCTTTCTTTGTTGAAGGACTGCAATACATTTCCCATTTATGCATAAGCTTGTTTTAGCAGTCTGCTTATCACACTATACACTAACAGTCACTTTCAATTCCAACTCTTCAACCCTGTACGTATAGGATTTTGGACAAAACCACAGCCAACTGCAAAAGGGATTCTTCCAGCGATGAACACCAAAGCCGTGCTTCACTGCCACTGAATTGCTGCTAGGCTTCAGGTCTGAGCACAGTGATTTCAGATAGGTTAACACGGATTGTTTTGCACACAGCAGGTCAACCCTAGCTGTGGACTGGAAGCTGCAGCTGTAATGCAAAGTAATCCACAGAAATGCCCTCTGTTCTGCAAGGTCTGACTGCTGCCACACACTGCTGCAAAGTTTGCTACTTTGGCTTTTTCTGTAAAGATCTTTTTCTGTATGTACCTATAAAGATGTCCAACTGCACAAAGAAAAAGTGTTGGTCTTTTCTTTATTCCTCAAGAATTTCCTTTGAATTTTCTTTCTCTACGCTGTGATATCTGCGAATCTCTGAGGAGCACCTCTAAGCCAAGGAACATGAGCTAATGGAAATGTAAACAGGGTCAGACAGTGCCCCATCAGGACAGAGAGCACCGGATCCATGTGTTCGTGTCAAAACATGGAGCTCAAGTGTCTTGAGAACTGGGTGAGATAGAAAGAGTTAAAAGCACTGCTCTGCTTGGAGTGCTCTGAAACTCTGACCTTAGAATGGGAAACAGACTTGAAAGTGAGCAGGATGTACTATGATGGCGCTGCTGGAGCTGTCATCTAATGGTAAATTTAAGGGCACTTTCTCTGAGGGCTGTTACATTTGCAGCCTGCCATCACCACCCCATTTCAGGGCAAATGCAGAAAGCTGACTGCTGCTGAGTCAGCCAGGGGTGTTGACAGCTCTTCTTTAATTACTCTGCAAACCTCAACCATTATAACATCTGTACCTGATCAGATATTTCCCATTTGTAAGCTATCAAGGCAAAACTTATTTATTTATTTATTTATTTCAGTATCAATTTATCATAGCATCCTACAGAGAGAAAAGTGTTTCACCTGCTGGTCCACTGACATGCTGCCCAACAGGATGGTTCCCAGTACTTTAGTGATTTCATAGCAGTAAGCCTTCAGGAAGATCCACTGGTGATTTGGGAACAGAAAAGAAGGCTGAGATCTGATCTGGCAAAGATTGTTGGCACAGAGTGTTCGTGAAAATTAATGCTGACAATCTCTGAGGTTAGTTACAGAGTTTGCATGTTGCTGCACAGCTTTGGAATATGAAAAATCAGTCCAAATGAATCCCGAACTGTTCATGGTAATTGTGAAATTTGATAATTTTGGTTTGACCTTGGAAACACGTTTGTAAAAGAGAGCAGAGAACATCAACAACAGTATTTTTCTCACTACTTTGCTTCTGTTGTGTTTGTGCGAATGTTACAACTGCTTGGCTGATAGCTTTCTCTCTTACACAACAAAGGAAACTGCATTTCAAGTTTTTTTCAATGGTTTCTATCTCCAGTGAGCAAATTTAAAGAGCAAAATAGACTAGGCTATGCTCGCTAACTCAGTCTGCTCATATTCCATTTCTACCAGAGCTTGGAGAAAGTCAGGGCATGCACAGAGAGACTCTGGCCATAGTTCACCTTCACAGATTCTTGCAGTTTAGTACCTAGAGCCAAAATTTTTCTGAGCCAAAATTCCCATTTGGATCTTAATACTTATCAGTTGTCAGTGGGACCAGTTATTTGTCCCTCATATAATACTGCATCCTTACAGACACTGCCAATCTATTGCCTGTTAGGTTTAGTGAGAGCCTCAAAAACAAGCAGCTGTAGCTCTTCCCCATTTGGTTTTTAGATTTGACTTTAAACAATAACTCAGCAAACACCTCATTGCTCAGCCCCCTTTCTCAGGTTACCTATATAAGGACTATATATTTTCTTAAAAGAAATAGAACTTAGGTGCTTGGAGAGTAACACATTGAGGAAAATCTCCTTGTGTTTTAGGAGAGTGATGCTCAAAATATTCACAATGGCATGGTTCATCTGGATTTGTGAACCTAAATATTCATCAGTCTTGAGTCCTCCTGCCTGTGCTCTGTTTTGCAAGCACCCTTACAGTAACAAGTTAAACATTCCATTTTAGGAGCAGGTGGCAGAAAAATAGCAATCCAGACTACACTAGCTTTTGAGTTGTTCTACATGTCTACTAGCAGGTGCCTATGCACATTGGAAGGCCTTGAAAGTATTTTATCCTTCTCTTCAGCTCCATCTATACCAAAGGACTCTTCCCATCTAACTGTAATTAATAATAGAATGAATGAGGAACTTTACATTCTTAGGCCACTCAAAGACAAATCAGAATGTATACACAGAGGTGCCACTCTGCCTTTCATGCTATCTTATATCAGGAGCTTCCTCTTAATTTGTACTGATCTAACAAGTAGATATTGGCCAATTCTCTCATTCTTCTCTGATGTTTTCATGATATAATGGTGACAGGAATATACTGGAGGGTCTGTTAGGGAGCTAACACCTACAGCAGCAGTAGTTGGCCGCATGGCAGCAGGCAGCCTGTTTCAGCAGGTGAAGTATCAGGCTGCACACACATACTCCTTGCAGGGCTCAACTACAGCACCACACCCTGTCCCTCAGTGCCCTTTCCACTATCTGCAGTACGGGTTCAAAGATAAAAAGCCTTCTTGGACAAATCTGCTTTTATTAGAACGGCTCAGGGCTGCTTCATTTCTTCCGTGCCCTTTTATTCTCTTATCATATTGTAGCACGTCAGCCTCAGCAGACATGTTTACAACTCGCATCAGCAGGCTGCACAATACCTGTTAGTGAGTGCCAGCATTCAGCTATGACTAGTTAGCAACAGAGTTCATGTCCTAATCTTGATGAGTTGCTTCACACATCAAAACCTGTTCGATAAGGCAGCGAGGTGCAGGATTAAGGCTGAAGCTGCTAATTCAAGGTTCTACCAGCCTGACACAGCAGCCAGTGCCTTCACTTCAGCCAGCATGGCATGGCTCTTCTACAGCGCGATAAGAGCGCAGCTCTGCTCAGCAGTTCAAAATCCTCGAAGGTTCCACTTACACTAGAGGGCACTCCCAAGACTGCAAACTGCTAACGCTGTAGGAAAGATGTGAATATTCTACTGCCAACAGTGTACAAACGGGCTGCTTTCCAGCGCTCCTGCTCCCAGCCTTTCCAGTCGCATGTCTCCTTTCCTGCTGCACACAGTTCCTTTTTATTTCTCCTCTGTCCAGTTTATTTTAATCTGTTAAGGAAAAAGACAACCCAAAGAACTGGGTATGTATTCACACAAGATGCTGAATGAAGCATCCACTAGCAACGTATGCCTGTGTGTTTTGTGCTGATTTAACACTGTAGCACACAACCACTCCTTGAGTTAGGTTGAATGAGGGTCTGGATGTGCAAAAAGCCCCACGTTCACACCTACCAGAGACACACTGCTCTGGTTTCTTCCACCACAGGAAGAAAAAAACTGTTCATCCAAAGAATTCTGTGTCCAAAAAGTGCTATTCCACTACTCAGTGTGGATTTGTGTGGGAGAGGCTCTAGGTACCTCTACCCTTTTGCTAGTTCCACACAGTGCAAAGCATCCTCTTCCTCACACAGCATGGGGAGCTCCAGGAAAACCCTTCTGCCTCCACACTGCAGCTACATGCAGTCTGCACCCAGTCTTGTTATTTTGCTGTGGAATGAATTCTTGCTACAAGACAGCTCCCTAAAACAGTCATCTGGAATAACTCAAGGTTCATCCATTCAGCTCAAAAGGACAGTGCCAGCATGTACTGGCAAAGCAGCTGCTTTTCCGCACTGGGTATTACAGATGCTTCCACAGCAGCAGCTCACAGAGTATATTTATTTTAAATACATTTGTCTTGTCAGCCCTGGATTGAGAAGATCTCTGGAAAACAGAAACCGTACAGAGCAAAGCAATGTCCAAGCAGCAGTAGGATAACACACCACAGCCACAGTAACCAGCACGAGGGCCACCCTAACAACTTTCTGAGTGCAGCCTCCTAGGTTGAAATCTGTTTACACTTGGGAAGCCTTCAAGGCACTCATTCTATCTCCACGCTCTCTGCTGAGCAGCCTGCATGAGGGGTGTGTTATAAAGCTACAACAGCAACACTCAGTACCAGGCCTACCATCCAGGGTGCCAATTAACAGACTTACGTGCTGCTGGCATGTTTCCTCAGGATGGAAATCCACACATTTTAATAGGGCTCAGACCTCCATCAGTACCAGCACTACTGTTCAATCATGTAGCTTAACGCAAATCAATCTCTAATAGACAAAATGTCTTATCCTATCTGTAATGCCTTAGCTACCATCTTCTATTCTTCCATGTGACCTTGTGAAATGTATATTTAGAAGTATTATAATCTATATATTTTTGCTCAGTACGTTCCTGCCATATAAATACATCACCACTAAAACCGAAGCAAAGGTAAAACTGTAAGGTTGGCACTGAGTAACTGACAGGCAATGGAGAAGCAGCCTGACTCTTCAAAATTCACTGCCCCATAACTGCTTGTCCCAGACACTGGTGGCTCTTTCAGCTGAGTTCAGCATCCAGCACTGTTTTGCAGGACTCTGCTGTTTTACTTTAATTTCAGTTCTTCTGCCAAACAGGAGATGCTTTTTTGTCCAGCTACTCAATATAGGACCAAATCCTAACCTGAAACATGGTTTTGATTTCCTTTTTACCTTCTCTAGTAATCTTCTTGAGAAGTGATAATCTCACTGCTGTTTGAGAATGTCAAGGCACACCTTCTGTAAACTTCTCCAATACGTGTCTTCAAACTATATTTCATCTGACACAGACATGGCTACAGCTCTGTTAGTATATGTATAAACAGCATTCCACAATTCTGAAAGAATGGGTGTATGCACTTGCAAGGCAGGAATAAATGTTTCTAATAAATCTTTTAAGTTTATGTGAGAATTATGTAATACTACTAAAGGAGGCAGTGAGAAAATTGTGCTGGCAATCTGAGGGTTGATAATCTGGACTCTGTTTTGTGCATATGGCTTTCCTGACTGGAATTACTGAAGCAGAAGAAAACTGGAGTCCAAAATGCAAAGATCAGAATTTGACCAGCATTGCTGAATTCCAGTGCTGCAGTACAGTAATTAAGAAGTAAGGCTGTAACCACAGTACTGATGTACATGTCACTGTGTGCTTCCATTAACCTCACTGGCAAATGACATTTCCACACACTTGAAGAATTATGTTCAGTTAGCCTTGCAAGTTTTGTCCAATAAAGGAGAAGATGAAGATGCATACTGCCACCTTTGCTGGAAGGGCACATACAGTTGGCTGTTCTGTACTTCTTAAGAAACAAATCACTAGTACTTCTGCCCGGGGTACTGTAAGGGTCTCAGCAGCCAGAAGAAACTACCTGACAACTCCGTGACTTCCCGAGCACTGGAAAGGTATCTCCAAAACCTAAAGCTGTCATCTGAAGCACTGTCTGGAGTCCTGTAACGCAAACTCAGCATACTTATTCAACTTCTAAAAGGTAGCACCTGCCAAATGAAGGGTACAGTATCTCAGCACTTCAAATACATTCGAATACATGAGTGTTTTTTTCCTGAAAAAGACACCTCCTTGCCAAAGACATTTGTGCAGACAGTGTTAAAGTGCATACTATTTCCAACCACTTCAAAGGGCAGCTGCTGGCCAAAACTTGATGCATTAAAGGAGGTTTTAGGCATTATGTGTTTATGGAACATCTGCTTTCCTTCTTTTTCCCCCCAACTCTTCTGAACAGCCTCATAGGGTTGATGAGCAGATATATAATGCAAACACTACTGCAGAAATTAACAACACAGAAAGGTGTTTCAGAACAACTAATTCCTTGTGAGTATATAAGAGATTAAACGTCAAAGTCTTGAAACTGCTATTCAGGTTTTACTTCAGTACTTCACTATTATACCCACATGGATGATATTTTACTTTTATGACCAACATGAATGCGTTCAGGCTCACGCAAGAGTGAAAGCAGAAGAAAGAAATTTCTACCAGCTGTTCCCTACCAACACTTCTTTTCCACAGACCTGTTGTTTGGGAAAGAAACAAGAAAGTTCTCACCTCCTTGAGGGAGGCTGCACCATGCATCCTGTGTAGTACAGCCACGGCCAAGCAGGCTCCACATCTCAGGCACCCTCTTTTGGACTGGCAATACGGATCTAATGAAGACATGAAACGTGCACTAACAAACTCATCCAAATTTAGCAGCCAACAATCCACTAGGAACTCACTTAACACAGTGCCTGCATCACAAACAGGGATCTTTTCTATTAATAACATGACCGAAGCTGTAGCTTCCTTCTTGCCTGAGGCTTAGCTACAAGGGTTACGTCAGCTCATCATTTTTGCCAACATCCAGGACTCAAAATTGGCCCTCTGATGGAAATGAAACTTGTTACTGTACAGGAAGGTGGACCACTTCCATGAGATATAAGGAGAGAGCTAGGGCTTGACCCCATAGAAACTACTAGAAGTGAGTAGGAGTAGACAAGCAATATATTAATTGCAGCACTAAAAAGGCAAGATGTCAGTCTTATCTTTGATCCCATTTTTGTTGCTCTGCCTACCTTCTTTCCTCGCTCTCAGCCTAAAGACTCTGCTCTCCAGCTGACATACGACAGATGGACCAGCAACAAAATAAGAGTGCTTTCCCAGTGGGTAATTTCAGCAGATATACTTACTTGGTTGGTGCTGCTTTTTTCCCTTCTGCCTTGAGCAATGCTAGCGTTACGTGGAGTTTCATCAGACTACTTCAGATACTTCAGCTACCAATGAAAGATCATTCTGCCTGAGTTTATACATAACTGATGCAAAAGAAATGAAGAAACATTAGTTAACGAGCAGTGCAGCTCTCATACAACTCCTAGACGTTGCTGTGAATTGTGTACTAACCTGTTCTCACTGGACTAGTTGCTTACCTGCTGCTCTCTTCTAAAACAGATTAGAAGAATTTCTATCAAGGCTTCTGAGAAGCCCTAGCAGAACTTTTGTTTGAAGTTCTTCCATACTGTGGAGGCAATAATGATGCTATCTGAGTCAGAGTGTACCACTCTTTTCTAGTACAGTGCTGCTGAAGAGTATGTGGAGATTACTGTAGTTATTCCAAGCCTACTGTTGTGGAAAAGAAACTATTTTATATCAATTAGAAAATCCACAAAGGAAATGTTTTGCTTCACTGTAAAGTCATTCCTCCTCCATGTGAGCTAATTAAAGGTGTCTAACCCTGACACCCCGTTCATAAAGGTGGACTGCCACTCAAGTTTGTAAACAGGAGTCTGATACAAAGTTTACAGAATACATTAAATAGTCCAAAGCAACTTTTACTCAGAGACTGAAAGAAAATATCAATTCTTTCCAAAAAATTGCCAGTTAGTCTTTCACATCCAAGTAACATTAAGAGAAGTTTTTGTATCAAGTGCACTTTGCTGAGAAAAAGAGAAAGAAATAAGGAGCAAGCACTGTTACTTTAAATTCATTTTAATGTGTTTTCCAAGACAAAATAACAGGTGTGGATCCAAAATTCATTTGAAAAATCTGCATAGAGGGAAAGATGTGAGCATAGATTGCACATTACTACGGAAATGCTTGGTTTTCTTTCCTTTTATAAAGTGCATCATGCCAGAACTGTAAGACCATATACAGCCAAATTAAAAATTACAAAAGCTTCAAAATCCTATACTGCATGTATTAAGTAGCACACATCTGACTATGAAGGCCATGTTATTGAGGAGAAGTGTGAGTACCTGTGTCAAACACACCACTGTGCACGAGTGAATCGGTAACTGCTACTTCTTAAAAACTATAGTTTTTACAACAAATTATGGTGCTTTGGCAGACATTTACCCATAGTCTTCCACCACGATACCAAAGATGACGCATCAACCAATTTCACACATTATTATTGCATTTGGCTGGGGAGGAAGAAGAGACCAAGTTCATCACAGTGACTCTCATTAAAATCAAATTCCAAACAATGCAATCCATAAAATAATGGGAAACAGTCAAAATGAATGCAAATTACATTTAAACGTTCTCATCAACCCTTACATCACTCAATAGATCAGAGAGCTTTTTGATAAAAATCTGAATGTATTCACATTTAAATGACAAAGGAAGTAAAATTCAACAGGAGTAGATTTCACTTCAGAAAATCCATGCTGTGAAATGAAATGCACAGTACTACTTTATTGTAACAAAGTAAGTCACGGGATAATTGTCTGGTATCAAGTCCATTGACAACCTCACTGGGTTTTCAATAAATCCTTGAAAGCAAATACAAGCAAGGTGGATCTAATAGACACTTAATGGAAAAACTACTTAGCAGAAAATGAAAGATTAGGTGAACAAGAGACAGTAATCCTGTGAAAATTAAGCTATAAATCCTCATTTTTAATATGCCAAATACATCTCTCAGAGCTGATCATTTAATCCAGTTATTCAGTACACAGAGTGGCTTGTAGTCATTGCAGACTTAGTCTGTAAATCAACTGAAGCTTAAATACAGTGGCCATCCCTAACACAAATGCACCCATGAAGATGAGACCAAGAAAACGAATAGGTCAGGTTAATTCAGTAGGCAAATGTCACGTGGTTAGGCTACGTGACAACAGAACTATTACTATATCTCCAAAAACCTTTATGCTTGAATTACCTCATATAAACGAGGCACATTTCACAGTGCTTGTACTAATTAGCACTTACCAAGCACCTTTCTGAAGTGCTTTGTGAACACTAAATAAAGTCAGAAATCTCTTTCATTTTAAGTCTCATAAACATGAAAGGTAGAGTTTTCTCATCTATGCTAGAAAGAGGACTGGAGATTTGAGCCACAAAACTGATTTGAGCCAAAACACTGTAAAACAGGTGAGGAACTTTTACTACCTGACGTTGTACAAATTGCAAAACAGTAACAGGGAAATTAAATGACTTTCCAAAGACCAGTAGAAGAGTTCTGTTTGAATTCAGGGTTCACAACTTTGGGCTGTGAATTCTCCAATGCAAAGAACGTTATCCTTTTTGTATCCTTTTAGTTAGTATCTCAGAAAAGAGGTATTTTCACACATTGCACAATGTCATTGCTGAGGTTGCGATACCATTTTCCACAGCCTCTGAGAGTGACATATAAATACTGTTATAGCTCTCTGAGACATACATAGAAAAGAACACCCACTCTGAAAATTTCAGCTGCGGAGTAACTGGGCTTCTAGTGTACTCTTACTGTACAAGAGGTTGGCCTTTTTTGAGAGCTCCTGTTGTGTAACCATTAAAAGTCAGAATACCCACTAAGAAATCCAAGTGTGTTCTTGAAGGTTCTGGGGACCTCCCTGTGGCTTCCACATGTCACAACCCTGGCTGCCACATATCATCCCCTTCTATAATTAGGTATTACATTTTGCAGAGGAAGGTCAAAATGTATGAGGGGTGTAAATGCCACAGCAGTCATCGTTAAGTCATGCATTGATTTATTCTTGGAAACGCTGGAGCTTTTCCAAGAAGTGTGGAAGCAAGTGTGCCACACAGAGCTGCACGTCCCAGGTTCCTCAAAAGACAGCTACAGTAAAACTCTGGAAATCACAATCACTGCATGAGCAGAAGAAGCATCTCACATTCATTAAAACTCTGCATGTTGTTTTGGCTGCAGCATCCCTATGTGTTTTACACCCCGAGGACTCTCTCCTTTCCACCATCATTCACTCCTTCCCTACTGCCTAAAATAAAGGCTGCATACCTGCCAGTCTCTTCAAGGACTGCCTGCTGGTACACAGAGTATATAACAGAGTTACTAGACATGACAACTTTCTCCAGTTTGGCCCCTGTGCAGATGTTAGTTCAGTTACTAGAATAGGCTCTGTGTCAAAAAAATATTTTAGCTTCTCTTCATTTCAGTGGGCTATAAAAATAGTTATACCAAGATTACAGATAATTGCGTCTGCTTTGCTCAGTCAGAAACACCTGATTTAGTTTTACAGTCCGAAAATCTGTAGAGTCCTACCACCCCAAATACAGAGTATATGTCTTGTTGCTGCCAACCCAAAGTCATAGACACTGTAACACTTGAAGTGGAAGAAAACATTCCAATCTTCACAACTTTAAAGTCATCCAGTAATCACTGGAAAAAGCTTAATAGCAGTTCCATCAAGAAGATACAACTCTATGTTGATGTAAAATACTTTCAAATGGTAATGTCTCAATTTTTTAAAAAAAATATATGGATTTTTTTCCTTCTTTTGTTACGCACTTTTTTGATTTTTCCTTCTGATGATGGCCACCAAATAGATTTCACACTCAAATTACCAAGACATATAAGATAAATAAAATGTTACAATACAGAATAGGTATTTTGTTTCTATTCAATTCCTAGAGGAACATGTTGGTTTTAAATAGTATCTCCATTTTAAGAGGAAATAGTAAGGAGCAAGAGAACACTGAATTGTGCTTCGGATCACTGAACTTCGTCCTTTCCTTAAAATAGCTGGATCATTGACTCTCTTGATTTTCCAACTCCGACCCATTTGACTAGGGAGGAAAAAATATACATCTATTAGTAAAGAATTACTGAGTTGCAGTGTTTTACTATGCTTCAAAACAAATTAGCCAACTCCATGCTGAAATGCACTACTAAAAAGTTTTACTATCCAAAATCACTTTACCCCTGCTGCATTACCACACCACAGTGCAATATACTGACGTGTGAAAGCACAAAACTGTATCATAAACACAAAGCATAGCCAATGGAAGCTCTAACAGAAATCCAAACACTTTTATTGTAGGTTTAACTCTCATTATCCTCAGTAATTGGATGCCTAGTTAAACACCTATAGAAAGCAAGAGCTCTGTCAGACTATGCAGAGTATCAGGACACAATGATGTGCATGCACTATACTGCTGTTAAATACAAGACTGCAATTAAGAACATTATCCAGTGGGAGCAGCCACCCTAAATAATACATCAGAATCATTCCAATTTTTACTGCCCATGGATTCTATGGAAATCATGAGGTATGCCTTCTTCAGCCATCAACTCCACCAAGGCCCCATGCCTTCACACTGACAGCGAGAGAAATAAAACAAGGGCAGCTTTATTCACATACCCCCCCACCCACACCTGTGTCTATGACCACACTCATGCTATCTGCTGAGCACTCCTATAAGACAATTCCTATGAAAAACACTGGTATCGCCACAGTTGCATACAGCTTAAACCCTTACAGGTGACCTCTGATGAGCTTTACGGAAAATAACAGCTAGCTTCTCAAGTTTGCTGTAGCAAAAATTTCCTTCCAGCATTCGTGCCACTCCCAGCCCCTGGCATCTCTACATCTCCAGCAATTCATTTGAAGCAAAGTAGACTGATTAACCTTCAGACATTGACCATGCTAAAATTCTCAGTTTTCAAAGTGGAAGAATTGGTTTAAACAGCCATGTATCCATTACACATGTATCCCTTTGGCTAGAGAAGTGTGGAAGGGGGTCAAAAAACAAACAAGATAAGTCTATGTTCAAAACAGAGATGCAGTGCAGGAACTGAAAGGAAGAGATTAGTTAGGGGAGGACATCAGACCGAAGCACAGAGCAGAATAGCACCTTTTGCAGCTTCTTGGCAAAGTTTACCATCACCAACCCAACCACAGATGCTTCCATTGTCTCCTGCCCAAACCAGGCCGAACCCAGCTAAAGAAGTGAGCACTTTTACAAAGCTTCTGTCACAGCTGCATCTGCCTAAGACGTACCTGGCACTCCAACATGGTTTTCCACACATCGAATGTAATTCTGGGCCTTGGGTGGAAGGTCCTCCCATTTTCGTGCACCAGTTGTGTCAGTCTTCCACCCAGGCATTGTTTCATACTCCACTTCCACCTTCTGTAGTATCTCCTGATTAGCTGTGGGAGAGCAATTTTTAATCACAGTTGAATTTAGCTGTTCCACCTTAAAAGAGCACCCCTATGGCTTCTGACCAAGAATTTCTGTTAGCATTTAAAAATCTGGTATTTGAGGAAAAAAATTACAAAGTATGTCTGTTGACTGGATAATTCATTCATTCTTAATTTCAATTCATTTATGGTACTTAGGAAGGTAACTGATTCAAGGATCCAGTGATTCAGTTTCCTTGGCAAAACCTTTGAATGCACTTTCTGCTGTCAGAAACCTACAGCAGTATTTTTTAGGAATGAAATTTGCAGTTTACAGTAGTTCCCTTTTTTGGTTCAGATTTGCACGTAGTAAAAGTCCTACAAAAGACCCAGTAAAAAAGAAACTAAGCCTTATTTTAAAAAAACAGTCTCTCCCAACACATACAAAAAAATGAAAATATACCTTCAACAACTTACCTGGAAAATATGGGATTCTTTTTCCACCCAATTTGTAAGCAACACCAATTTTAATCTCATCAAGGACATCAAGAATATCCAGCTTTGTTAATGCCAAGCTGCACAGAACAACATTGGTCAGAGTCACACACGTGATCGATCCTTATCACTTTCCTCTTCAATCTCCTCCACCTTTTATGCTAGTTCTTTTCCACTAGTTCTCCATTCAGAAATCCAACTCAAGCAATTCAATAGCAGAAATACACAAACATATTAATCTATGAACACTTATTGAATTCATGCCTCTGGGATGAATATGTGACTGAGTTACTAGGACACATTTCCAAACGCTTGGCTGCTCGTGCAGGTGCACAGTGTTCAGTGCACTGAAATGCAAACTGACAGTGCAAAGTGAAACTTACTGCACTTGGTCTGAGTGTGTATGTTGGTGTGCTACTTCACATTACCACTAACAGTTCTCTTATTCCTCCTTATTTACTACAACTATAAGACAACTTTATTTACTATTTAGAAGAGACTTCAGAAAAATAAGCTGGTTTCTACAGTACAGCAGGGAAGATCTCAGCCTGACATTCAGTACTCCCACTGAGCTATCAGTGTCATCAGTTTACTGAACTTTCTTCACCTTTTGAATTAACACACTGAAAAACAAAAATGGAACCTTGAGAAAAAATAAAGCAATCACTAATCAGAATCAAACTGCATTTTAAAACTAGACAAATTCTCTGCCAGACCTTGACTGGTAAGTTCATGAACAAATAAGAATTTGGTCAGCTATATGCACACACAGTCCATGCTGTATGCGCTCAATGACTGCATGAGAAGACCTTCTGGGAAAGAAGAAACAGAGCCAGTTCTTCAGCTGCAGTTTATATCTCCCCTGTGTTTTAACTGTCAGAGTCAAAAGAGATGACACATTTCTGTTGATAGAAACGTGAGAATTGTATAGAACCGGAATGGAAGGAAACGAAATGCTTTCCTTATAATTATTTCCACATTAATAAGAGCTGTTTCAATAGAAAGCAAAATATAAAACCAGGCAAACAAAAAACATTTTAAAAGCCCTTCTGATAAATTAATGATAAGAGATCATTCTAGATATTGTTCCATCCCAGCACTACTGGCATAAACAACACCAGGTAAGTTGCTTTCTAAGAAATCAAAACACCCACAGACAAGTATATGTATGTATAAATAATTTGCCTGAATTACCTGAATGCAAAATCTACACCTTATAAAACCACAAGTGTTACAAAACTTTTGCAGCTTTCTGAAAATATGGATTGTATTTTTAAGTTACTGGCATCTTACACAGTTACCAGAGTTACAGCATTAGACAAACTAGCCTAATGGCTTTACAGTCTTGACTAGTTCCTTTAAAGTATTAGTTCCTTTAAAGTTTTAAGTATATTTTCAATTATAAAACAACTTATGAAACATGTCATTCACCCCCAATTAAAATGAAAGCTCAGAACGTTAAAAGCAGCATTTCTGATACAATATTGGGCGATGTTTTTCTAGATAAATGAACCTGTCTGAGCTGTGCCAGTTGCTGTACACTTTGTGTGATCCTACTTAGTTTGCTTTCAGAAGTAGTATGTGCAGAAGTGCTCCTCCAACTCTGATCCACTACAGCCAATTAAAGTCCAAACCACTGGCTTCTAGTTAAGACAGATGAAAAGCACTGGATCAAGGACACTAGAACAATTTGTGTGCAAACTAATGAAAACATTGATGAAGAAAAAAAATCACTTATACAATGGTGTAAAATCACTGCAAAAAGTCTAAGGAGATGAGATGATTATCAGCATGAAGACAATTCTTAGCTGCCCACTGCCAATTATTGTATACAATTTTCAGTTGCCCACTGTGAATTACTTAATTGCTTAAAATGTAACACTTTACTGACTTATATTAATGTTACCTACATATTTATTCTGCGAAGCACAAAATAATCACTTCCAAATGTAGCGCAAAATCTGTGATGCTTACGCAGTGAATCCGTTGATCATATGAGCATATTTCAAAATGACAAGATCTAACCAGCCACAGCGCCTCTTTCTGCCTGTAGTTACTCCCCACTCGTGGCCACGGGACTGTAAAAGATCTCCAATTTCCTAAAATAAGACAGAAAGAATTGTGATGGTAAAGCCAACAAGAAAACAGAACATAAACAAGTACAGATAAATAGCAAGGAAAATGCAGCTGTTCATTCTCTAAGCTTTTCTGTAGAAAAAAATTCAGCTGTCTTAAATGAGACTCGGAGAGTAAAGCCCCTCATGCACAAGGTTCTTACATCTCAATCGCTAGCATTTGCAAAATAACTTATTAAATACGTCTCTCTTTTCTTCTGAGAGTTTGCATTTACTTTCTTCATTTGGTCTTCTGGCATCTATTGTTTTCAGATGCAAGACTGTACAAGCTTGGGGCAGAACAATGCTTGGTTGACATGTAGGATAACAAACATCACGACTGTGCTGAGGGCTCCTAGGTCCAACCACAGCATGAGAATGCCAACATGAGAAAGTCAATCCCTTCAGTATTGACAACGTTTATGGGTTTTTTTTGTTGGAATAAATGAACATAAAGCTTTACACTTAAGATCCATAAAACTAAAGGATATCACCAACTCATCTGCAGCCACTAGAGAATGGATTTTAGTGAATACAGCTTCAAATCACAATCAGATCACTGACCTGGAGAGTGCTGTGTGTATAGCTCATAATCAATATCCTGAAATACTGTATTTTCATTATCAAGAAATCAGAAAACAGTTTCAAAGTACCAAAAGCTCTCCCCCTCTTTTTCTGATCAATTTGTGCATGACCAACTGATGCACACACCACAGTTTCTCAGTAAATCTTACAGAACAAAGGCTGTTAAGCATACAAGTTGTATCTTGTAATTTAAACTTCTTGAGATGCGCCAACAGCTTGTGTACAACACACTCCTGCCACTGGAAAGCACCCAGATCACATCAAATGATGACATCTGTTTTTGACATCATTTATTACAGAAGAACCATCGCTGTAACCTAACAGTATCACACCTGTATGTATTTCCTCTGAAGAAAAATGCCTGAAGTTTATCACGTAACTCCTCCGTCTTCATGAGTGCAATACCCTGGCTCTGTTACAGTGCTTACTGATTTGTAGTATACCCTTACCCCTTGAACTTGTTGCTTGGGGACCATGCATACTGCATTTTGTAATATTAAACCTACATTAATCTGCTCAGTGGGGAAGGCTCCGATCCCCACCCGTGTAGTATATGCCTTCACAACACCATACACATCGCCAACGTGCTGGGGAGGAACACCAAGTCCAGTGCATACACCACCTACAGTGCAGTTTGATGAAGTCACAAAAGGGTACGTGCCTGTCAGAAGAACAAACAGCACAGCTCTGTTTCAGCAATGACAGAAAGAAAAGAAGGAACTTCTTTGTAAGCTGAAAGGAAGTTTTCCTACGTTTGTTTGGCTTTAAAGCTGACCTGAAATAGCAGTTAAAGAAGGCAAGCTCTCCTTACTGCTAGCCCCCTTTAAGAGAACAGATTCAGTTCTTCTACTCCAATTGCTACCTCCTCTAGTGAATGATACACATTCAGATTTCTAAACCCCTACCTCCCAACAAATGAAAGGCTCTTTCCACTCAAGCACTCAACTCCTGGCGTGTTGTACAAGCATACTGTTACTGATCAATGATTTCACACAGTCAAATAAAAAAATGTGCTGCTTTATCAAGCGTGCACGGCCTGTTTCAGTGTGCAAGTTTTCCTGCATTCACCCTTTGTAACTTTCACTGAAGATTGCCCACAAGGGAGGAATTTAAAAGCATCTCAGTATTATTTCCATCAGGCACTTGATCTATTAAAGGATGCTGTCACTGTGTAAAGCTTTCTTCATTGTCCTATGTATCACAAAGTACTTCTGCAGCATCCACAGAGACTCACATAAAGGTCACAGCGTGACATTTCCAGTGCCTTACACAAGCAGTTCTGAGTACCTGCTGAACCTTTTCTAAACCTTCAGAGGTTACTCATGATTGTCACACTGTGACTTTGGATTGCAGCCTCTCTCCAGTTCTTTGTTTCATCTTCATGAAGAGTTAAGTGGTTTAATTAGACTTTTGGTAATAGAGCAGAGATAACTGAAGAAGTTAAGCTTATAAGTTATCTTCACTGGTTTAATCCTCTCTCCACTGCAGAGGAATTACTCTCAGCAGCACCCCAATGGGTGCCTAGCTTGCATGGCAAAAACATTCTAAAGTGGTAAAGAAAAGAATATATAAGACTGAAATTTCAACCCCACTGCAATAAACTTTAGTAATAAATAAATAAATAATCAGTATTTAAACCCTAAGTGCTTAATCAGTCCTGCTAATGATACAAGCTCTGCCTTACTGTACTTTATTTTGGGGAGATCTTTTCCTTCTCTTTGCTGCCTCTACTTTCCTATTTTTTCCATAGCAATTATAAATACAAGTCAAAATAAAACATGTATCTTAGGACTTAACACAAGTTTACAGTTTAACATACCAAAGTCAATATCAAGTAATGCTGCATTGGCTCCTTCAACAAGAATCTTCTTTGGGGAGCCATGAAGAGCTTCATACATAAAATATATGCCATCTCGAACCATGGGTCTTATTTTTTCAGCATATCCCTGCAAATGTGAGTGCAAACATCAGCCTTCCCAAACAACAGCAGCTGAATTGCTAGAAGAAGAATGGTGATCACTTTTGAAGAATAAAACATTCAGATAAATCCTAGTGCATCAGCTTCACTAGCTGCATTTTATCTGGAAAAGACACAAGTTAGCTTATGTTCCATTAAAAACTATGCACTGAACTGCTGAGAGTGCAAAATTTGTTATGGCACTGGATTGCCACAATTTCTGCAGCATTTCTATTCACAGAGATAAGGCAAACTTACCTCATTTTGTTGATGGCCTATAGCCTAGACACACTGAGGAATATACAGATGAGACTAATAAGACTTAGAAACAATGCAAGCTCCAGAGGGAAAACAAACACAAGAAAGAAACCAAAACACTTCTCATGAACACTAAGAAGATATCTTTAAAGATAGAGCGTTTGCTCTGAACATGCAAAATTTAGGAAAGATTTGAGGTTTTGTGTCATCTTTTCTTTCCTATTTGAAAAGATTTTACCAGGGAATCTTCTAAATTTATAAGAAAAATGTCTTTTATGAGTGAAACCTGGATGTTACATCACAACTTACACAAGGAATTCCTCAGTAAGAACTGAAGCAGCCTAGGTCTGGCTGGGATGAGACTATTAACTGCAAGTGCCACTCTGAGTTCTCTTGACTGGTTTAATACATCTGATTTTTTTAATGAGAAAAATAATTATCAATTACAAAATGTATTTAATGCTCATAAGAAGAATATATTTTTGCAAATCAAAGTTACATCCTTACCTTTAGCTTTTTCAGTTGTCCCTCTATGTCTATTTCCAATGTTGGAAACATTGACTTGTATTGTTGTGCCAGATTTTTAAATCTGCAAAATATTTAAATCATATCTATGAAGAACACTCTTGAGTTACTCTTCAGAGAACCTTTGGCAAGATGTGAGCTTACACTATACTCTGCATACACTGACAGCTACATAAAGAAAATACACAGAACTTTAATATCTCACAGAGCACATTTCCTATTGTATATACCTAGATTTTAAATGACACAGGTTTGAAGTAAAGGAAATACAGACGCATTCTTTACAGTTTTCTTCTGGATAATTTATATACAAAATTCAGACCAGAGACACTTTCAAAAACATCTCCTTAAAAATAAACCCGCCAGCCACCATACATCACTCTTTAACATAATATTTAGAAATGAAACCAGCTGTACCTTGAAGAAAATTCATCAAAGTCAGAAAGGAGGTCACAAATTCGAAGACCTGTTCGTGCAGCTTTGGAAGAGTACGTTGGTCCAATCCCTTTCTTCGTCGTGCCGATACTAATTGAAAAGAAGCCCCCAGATGTGTATTAATGTGCAAAAATGCACCTCACGCCAAGCAGCTCGTTACAGCTCTCTGCTATGTTACATGCTGAGCAGGAGTTCTGAGACAAGAAAAATAAGCATTCGTGTTCCACAACAGTAAGTATATAGCAAATTTCATGCTTCAGTGGACTTGTATAATACTGCTAATATTCACAGTATGCAGTAGAGTATTAAGCCTGACTGAAACAACCTGAGCCAGAGTATGTGTGTATATACATATTTTACATAGCAATTATGGTTACTCTACTATCTTGTTGTACTTATGACTCTTACAGAAAAGAAAAGAAAAACAAAATCTTCACGTTTTCATAGCTGCAGCACTACCCATAGTTGTAAACAATCAGTTTTGTGAGCTATTAAACTGGTCTCCTATGGCTTTGAATCCAGTGCTGAGTCTGTTGGGGTAAAGCTACAGCCAAAGGTACGTCCTTGTGAACTCCTGCTGGAGCTTTCACCTTGCTGAGGATAAAAATGGAGCTGCTGTCCTACCCGTGTGCCTATTTCCATGTGCATTGCTGAAAAACTGTTATTGGGATCTCTGTTTGCCTCTGAAGATTAATAGGAGACTAACTGACAGAATAATTGTGCGACCATATAAATTGTTTCTTTCTAAAAACAGACTCATGAAGTACAAATAACTACATGCTGCGTTGATGTGTACCATTAAAATTAAAACAGAGACTATTCTTTCCATGAAGTTTAACTGAATATACAATAAACAATTATCAGCATGTAACCTAATCCTGTCAAGACTTCCAACTCGAGTCAAAAAATCACTACTACTCTGATATGTAAGGGGAGAGGAAGCATCACTTCAATACAAGTAAGATTTAAGGATTTGTTAGGGATTTCAAAGCACTTTTATGTGTTGCAGAGAACAGGAAAATAGAATGATGAAGAATTCATATCCTCAGTATTATCCCAATTTAGCACAATTTGTACATTAAAATAAATAGGAACAGAACAGTCATAGAACTAAAGACATCAGCAAGGCTCTTTACAGATACACTGCATTTCTGTTTTCCAACATCATGCTACTTTTTCAAAGTTTCATAATTATTACTGAAACGAAAGTGCTGAAGAGACTTACTTTTTTCCTTCTTGGGCTTGACGTTGCACTTCCTGGAGCCCATCTACTGCCTGGTGGAAGTCAAACACTGCAATGGAAAACCAAACAGACCAAAGGAGAAGAACATTCTTCTTTAAGTCACAAACATCTGTAATTTAAAAACTAAGTGTGTTTGTTATTAGCACAAGTGTAAAAACCTCTCGTGTGAAAACAGAGCTAGTACTGCTTAAAGACAGTGAAAAAAAGTAAAGCATCATTCTTCAGCAGGTACACTATATAGAAAAGAAATATTAGATCCAATACATGACTGCACTGTGAGTGATAATTAGTTCAACACCATCAGTTAAGCACTGATTTGAGTTTTCTCCACTCTTCAAGTAACACTTACCTATATGTGCTCTATCTGATATAATCAGTCTTTTCTCCCAATCTTTTAAACCTGTTCAGAAAAATAAAAATCTTGTTTAAAAAGGAGGATTCCAGCTGCTCTGATCAGTCACACTTGGAGATTTGAGTTTCTCTTCCTTTTTTGATATAGTTTCTCAAAAATACTGTAGAAAAAATTGAAATTTGATATTCACTTCTGTTCTATCAGTGATGTTTTCAGTAACATGCTTCTTACTGACACCTTTCTCATTTTAGTATGGATTTAATTTTCTAGCTGATACAGTTCCAAAAGGTGTAACAATCCATGAGATCCCACGAAAAACTACTTTTGAAAAATCTGTCTTAAGACTTCAGTGCAATTCAGCATTTTTAATACTGCCCTTCTCGTTACTTAAAATTCAGACTGTTCCTGCACGGAATAAACCAAGGCTTAAAAATCCCTTCAAGCTAGCTGCCAGCATAAAGAAACGATACAAACCTTTCTTTTCATTCTTTTCAGCTTCCTCAAACAGGCCTGGTAAATGTATAACCACTCCATTGCCTTTGGGAAAATAAATGATTTATGTTAAAGCACGAATTAAAGCACTCTTTCTTAGTGTGTGAAGCATGTATTTCTGTCTGAAATTTTATTAAAAAGGAAGACAAGGTTTCTCACATTTCTCCCTTTGTCATCTTGAGATTTTTGAGGATAAATCTCCACACTGGATAAGCAGCCGTAAGTCTGCTAAAATCAGACAGAACCATTGGCTTACTGCAGAGGTGAGCATACGGCCTGCTGCAAAGCCAGCTGAGTTAAGCAGATTCTTTCCTTTGTTTGTGGTGGACTTTGCACCAGGAATTTAGTCCCAATTGTTCTCCGATGAAAGCTCAACGGAGTCTGCTGCCACACAACACTGACAAGTCTGTGTGATGGCATTTACATTTTCTTCAGCATTCACCTATTTATATTAAACTCAGCTCCAACCAGGAGCTGTAATGCACAACCAATGCCTTCTCCCTACTACTGAGCTACAATTCAAAATCCACAAGCAGAACAGAACACAACTGATGAGATGTGGATTAATGATTTAGTGGGCTGGAAACAGCTGCTGCTTCCTTCTTGGGAACATCAGAAATATCTGCAACAGACTATCTCTGCCTAAATTTAGGATAACTTAGTTAAACTCTTCACTGTTTGACAAGGGAATAAGCTGGAAATGGAGCATAATTTTGGACAAGTCTAAGGTTTCGACTTGCCTATCACTTAAATATAAGTTTAATGGCAATAAGCAAACCTTTCATAATGCTGTTTGTATCGAATGTCATTACAGTGAAATACAACATTAGTTTAAGAGGTTTGAGTTTATAACGTAAACAAGAAAAAGTCAAACAGATGAAGCTAAGACAAAGTCTATGAACAGTCACCTCTGCTTTTCTTTGCTTGCTACCATAAACTATGGTTGCAGTTACCCGCCCAGTAGTACTGCTGGTTAAAACAAGCTCCAAACTGATCTTACCGATAAAAGAAATTGCCTTTGGATTAATAATGCCACTAGGGAACAGGTGGAAATCATATTCTTTCCCATCGACAACCACAGTATGACCTGCGTTGTTCCCACCCTGAAACAGAAAGAAACAATGGGTTAACTGTCCCGTAGCTTCACTCAGCAAATAACATGATAATATAACCTTCTTCATTTATTTGCATGGATGGCCATAATTTTCTCCACCATACAGTGACTTGAAATACTGTGGTACTGTGGAAAATGGCTCAGAAAGGACCACTATGAGAGCAAGAGATTTCAGCAGGTCTGTGTAGGTTTGGGAAGTGGAATACACCATGAATGGACTCAAGGCAGAAATGGGACACACAGCAAGAGTGACAGCAGGAAAGAACTCCAAAAATTTCTGTGAACAAAACTGAATTTAACTACTACCCACAGCGTCCCGTCTCTGACACACCAACACAAATCCACAATTTTGGGGCACCTCCTGTGTTCAGCCAGATCTTTGGGGGTTAAGACTACAGCTTCAATATTTCCTTTTGAATGGAAGCACTTCTTTCCCACCCGCAAAGCAGATGCTGCTGTCAAGTTGGGAATGTGTCATCTTTGCAGCTTCACACAGTATCCTGGTCAAAGGATGATCATCCCACTTCACACCACCACAACTTCACAGAGTCCACTGTAATTCTGACTTTGGTGATCATCTGCCAGACCTGAGAGTGGAGTTTGTATTTTCTCAAGAAACCGATTTTTCTCAAAAAGCTTTAGAGGGTTATGAGACAACCAAGACTTGGGAAGAGGTGAATAAATCAGGAGCGTGCATTGATCCGAACTAAAACAACAAAGACTTAATTAAAGGTCTATTTTTTTTAATAAGCTTAGTGTTTAATTTTGCTACAGTTACCAAGTTTCCTGAACAACTGATGCCCAAATAAATGCTGTTTTTCTGAAGCAGATGCTTAAGAAGGGACATTAATTTTAACTCCTTTATCAGTCAGCTGTGAGAGCCTGCATATATAAAGCCTGCTTGAAGCACAAAAACATCAGCAGATACAATGCAGGCTGTAACTGCCAAAATCTCTGAAGCCACTTTCAGCCTCTCTGGATAGATAATATAAATGAAGAATTCCAATACACACCTTCAAAACCAGCACCTTCCTAACTCATCGCATTCCCATTCAACTACTCTGGTGTGGGAAGCTCTATTCCCAAGGAGCCACTAAGGGAGCTGCCAAAGCTTCAAAAAATTACGACTACAGCTTGGGATGGTAGCAACACCTGCAACATTAGCATCCACTTCAAACTTCCTTCAACTACAGCAACAAACACAAGCAATAAAGTGAGATTTGAGAACTATAAAGTGCTCAGCATGCCAAACAATGACAGCAGTTATAAGAAGACTTGAATACCATTCAGGAAGCCTTTCCCCAGACCCTGCTCAAAAACCCTTCCTTTGCAAGCACTGCCTACACCCATCAACTCTTTTTGATGGCATAGCCATTGCTGATGTTCTTATCAGCTGTATTTCAGAGCTGATAAATGCTCATTTTAAACAGTACTTGGTAGGTGTTAAAGGTCTCCACAGTTAAAGCAAGCATCAAGGAAAAAATAACTTTCACTGAAGTCACCTGTAGCCTGCAGTCTTATTAAAGCATCTGCTTTCATGCTTAAAAATCTGTTTTTATTAACTTTGAAAACCCTCTAAGTTGAGGCTTTATTAACAGCATTAAAATACACGTTACTTCAGTGCATTTTGCTAAGGAATGCTTTGTTACCTCATACTGCTTTTAGTTCTACCTCCTTTCTTCTAAAATCCTGACCACCAGCAATGTGGTTTAAACTCAGCAACCTAAAATGCCTACCATTCCCAGCTGGAAACCAACTTTGATGTAAGATAAGAACTGTAACACTTCTTTCACGAGCATCAGGAAACATACTAGCCAGACTTATAATAATTGAAGCATAAAGGTACTTAATATCCCAGTACCTGAAGGAGCCAAAGGAACTTAAGATAACTAACAAATATATAATCTTTTTTTCACTGGATTGGTTTATTAAAAAAAATACCTTTCCAAGCTTTTTATTGCCAACCTACTTGTGATACTGTATGCTTGTACAGAAGTGACATACTTCGATTACTACTCTACAGTATGTAAACAAAACCACCTCATCAATACAACAAATCAAGAAGCTTTCACGTCCTACCAGTGTTAACAATCACATGCTGGCACAAATAATGTCTTTAAGGTAGAATAATGATTATTATGCACAAACTGGCAGAAGAGAACATACAGTCTTCATCAATTTTAGTAGAACTTACTATAAAAATTAAGAAATAAATTTACCTTCCAAAGAGCTCAGCCATTTCAAGGCTTCTCTCTTCTGGAAAGCTGAGATATCCCAAGATGGAAACACTTTTTCCATTCAGAACCATAATGCAGTTATGAGGCTGCTTAGTACCTGCAGCAGGAACTCTTTGCTTGCACCTAGATTCATAGCACATGTTTGAATAGGGATGGAATGTGTCCTGACACTCAAATGCATTTCTGCCTGCTCTTGCCAGGCAGCCAGCATGCAGGAGAAGTCTTGGATGGGAGATATCTATGCTAGAAACCAGGTGGAAGTACCTGAAAACAATTCTGGTCCATTGGTTGCCATGTCTAATGCAGGAATAGCAGGTAGGAGCAGAGAGACTGTATTGCCTTTCCTTTTGGCAGTGGTGTACCTGCCACTGAATACCATGCTCTTGGTAGTTGGGCAGCATTACAAAATGATCCCTTCTGGCATTCTAATCCATGAATTTATAATCCATGAATTGGAATGCCTACTACAAACCAAGAGCCTGTGACGTCTGCATCTGGAAGTAGATGTGATTCCTCACTACCTCTTTCTCTAAGTGTTCCAGCTCTACTAGGGAGCAAGGATTCTGTTTTCAAAACTACAGCAGTGAGAAGAAGTTGGAGGTGCAAGTGTTCCCTCCCTTACACTGAGTATCATCAGCCAAACCAAGGCTGCCCTGCTCTTCTTCCCAAAGATGTCTGCAAAACAGTTTGAAGTAAGAACAAAGCTGTGTAAAGCAGCTAAATCTGATCCCTCTGTCTTCAAGCGTTCTCCTGCTGTGGCACTCCTCCTTGATGACTCAAAATTAAAGAAATGCACAGAATTACACCCTCCCAATTACAGCAGTGACCTTGAGAAACTCCCAAGTTCCCTTGGAAGCAGCCCCTAAATGAGAGCATTAGTATGATCACAGACAGAAACACCCCTGAGAGCACTGAATAAAACTTCTGACATTTCAGAAATATATGAAATATTTCTAACCTAAGTATCTGAAACTGAAGCTCATATCATATTTTGCACCGGTAATGTTTTATTTTTCCTTTATTACTAATAAGAACTTGCCCCAACTTCTGCAGAGACCTTGGTATATGAAGCATATGAAAAATGCAACTGGAAAACCCAGGTCTAACTCAACTCTGCTTGGAAAAACAGTTGGTGTAGAGAAACATGATATGTTTGACCTTTAAGTATTTTCTAACCTATATGAAATTGCTGTCAAACCATGAAAACCAAGTAAACAAACCACAACAGAACACTACAGCAAAACAAACTGAATTCCAGCAGAAGCTGTAAAGGAAATGGTTTTCTCAAGGTATACTGATTGAAATCATCAGTGGAAAAAGTATTCTGCCTGCTCTTAGCAGAATCCTAAAATAAAGGAACACAAACAATCTAGACACGTCTGCTGATCTTTACTTCTCTCTTGAAGAAGTGTAGTCATGTCCCCGTGGGAAGTAACACGATCCAAGAATATGAACATAACTTTCCTTATATCTGTAAACAAGTTATCGACAGCTAGTGACTTACAAAAGGAATGAAATGAAACAGATGTCATTTCATCTTAATTTTCAGCCGTTTTCTTTGATGCTTGTAGAGGATAATAAATTTATCAGGTCTTATGAAGGGATTGGAAATTAAGCTAGCTTTCTTATGGAGATTTGGAAACATTAAACCTGACCTTCTCATCAGTATTTATAATCCTGGTGGTCCTGAGATGATCTCGCTGCTACCCAGAGGAGCGGCTCTATTAAAATAGCTGTGTCATCATGTTGTTTTAAATCCTAAAATGATAGCACGTAGCAGGTAATCAAGCGTCAGTAAAATGAAGTACAGGATTTGGATTATATTACTTACAAATGACAGTTTGCTACAAAAGAATGTCAAGCTTTGAAGGGTTGACTTCTTTACTGTAAATGTATGTGTGCCTGTAAACGGGCCAGTCAACCTTCATAAACATTACCACAATAAAAAACAATAGTTCTGCAGTCACACCCAAGACTCCAAGATCAATTTATTTTCTGAATATCATTAAGCACTAATTGATCAAGAGATTCAGGTCTCCGCATGCTGCTTTATCCTCCTTGAAGAAGTTATGCTAAATATCGTGGTTTAGTCTCACCTAAAGGAGAGCAACATAATACATGCACACAAACACAGAGGAAAACAGTAGACAACAAGCCCTGCAACCACACGTATTCATCACATAAAGCTGACCTAATTTAAACCCTGATGCAAACCATTCCAGCAGCCCAGGATCAATGGGGATAGTCAGGGCATGTGGCTGTTTTGCCCTCCGTCAGCAGCTCAACAGAGAAAGACAGGAAGCATTCCTGCCACAAACATAAACCACTGAAAAAACTCATTGTCTGACGTTTCTGTCGTGTTTGGTTTTCATTATTTGACCATTTGCCCATTCCTTTGTGTTCCTCAAAGTGCCATTTCTAGCATGCACGGTATTTACATTCATCACCAGAACACTATACAACAAGGAAATAAGGAAACTTACTATCAGGCAACATTCATCTGGCATGAAATGAAGGAAAAATGTGCATTTGTATCCCACCACGCTGTTCATCAACTGAGATCAAATCCTCTATGGATCACGATTATTATCATAGGGTCTCCACTAAATATTTACCAGCAGCATTTTTTCTATCTTTCAGATGGAGCTTTTGGAAAGTTGCTTTCTCTCTCCTTTCCTTCAAGCTTTTATGGAATTGTTTATGGAGTGCTTTGCCCCAGTGCTTTTGGGCATTCTGCTCAAAGGCTATTCATTGCCCATAAAAACTTCACCAGGAAGGGTAAAACTGTTTACTTGCCATTACAGAGGGAACTCAGACATTCCTGGCACACATCTCTGTTATAAAAAGAATAGCATCTCATGAGTTTTTACTGTTATTGGCGAAGACACAAAATGCACTGCATGACTTTTTATGACAATGTAAGCTATTTCCTTTTCCATTCATATCCACACAGTCCCATGCAGTAAATATGTTCAGTGAGAAGTGTTTATCACAAATGTTTCTTGCATAATTTCAGCTTCCTCAAGGAAACAGCTACAACTGCATGGCCGACTGGTTGCCTTCAGTTAACTGCGACCTTATCACAGTAGTTCAAAGTACTGTTTTTCTGGGAGCAGATCTAATTTGAGTGATGCCTCCGGATCCGTAGATCCACAGCTGTGACAGTCAACTGTTTGCTTGGTCATGGTCTAAACCAGTTCTGCGAAATTATCCAACCAAAAAAACAAAAACCATGTAGGAAATCTGCCCCCAAGCCCTAGTCTCGGAGGCAGCCACAACAAAAGCTTCTGACATAGAGTTGTTAGGCTGAGAGCTGCCACTGAAGAAATCAGGGCCTGCTCAGCTTGGAGAAGACTGAGAGGGGATCCTATTAACATGCACAAAAACCTTAAGGGAAGGTATCAGCAGGATGGGGTCACACTTTTCTATGGCGTTTTCTGTGTTTTCTAGCTAATGGGCCTAAACTGGAGCATAGGAAGTTTCATCAGCATACGAAGAAAAACTTTCTCAGTGTTTGGGAGACAGCACCAGAGCAGGCTGCCCAGAGAGGTGAAGGAGTCTCCCCTCTGGAGATGATCAAAACCTGTACTGGTGTGACCCTGGGCAATGTGCACCCACTGACTCTGAAACCAAGCAAGGGGTTTGGACTGGATGATCCCAAGGCGATCCTTTCCAACCTCAATCATTCTGGGAAATCACCATCTGAAGGAATGCTTTGAACAATGCCAAATTTCTCTTTGGTAATGCAATTAAAGGTATAGAAACTGTTAAACATTCATTTAGGACTTTTTTATGCAGAAAAAAAGAATAGGGAAAACAGTGAAATCCCTTTTTTTGACTTATATTCCTACGGGTGAAAGCTTTAAACAATGAACGGAACCTATTTCTAAAGAAACACCAAAACAAAACATTTTCAGGTGAACTTCATATCCCTGAAAATATACCTGGGATTTAAATCATCACACGGCATGATGTGACATCTCTGTGCATAGGAGGTCACAGTAAGGAGTAAATATCAGCCCCATCACTGTCCTGTTTCTGAATGCCTTCACCTGCTGAAAAAGTCATTTAGAGGAAGGGCATTTTCAATATTCTTCATTACTTACCTGAAACCTACTCCGTTCCTTAACGCCCATAAACTACCACCTACTATTTGTTTACTCAAATATCTTTAATATCTTTTCTGCTGTTTTCTTTCCTTTTTTCTTTTATTTTTTTTAATACACACCCAAATATCTGGTCTTTTTATGAAAGCAGCTTGTAGGAAGCTTTGCTCAGCATAATCTGTGGTAATCACAGATCTATTCTTCACTTAAAGAATGCTTTGAGTAAGATAGGTGAAATTAAACCTATTCAGATTAAGTCAAATATTTTATTGTCACTCATATTAAAAATGAAGTAAGCTGTGCACCAAAACCTGTTTGTACTTGGACTATAAGCAGTCTAAATACTGAGCTGAAACATCACGACCAAACTGAGAATCTTCTATGTAAAATCCAATTCCGAAAACTAAGGACAATTAAAGATGGCATTTTCTTTATTTAACACAATTTCCAAGTTTCACTTGTGCCTGTGAAGGACTGACTCCCTGTTCTCATATACCTATATATACATATACATATATACAAAACATTTTCTTCATTAAAGCAACAAGTTAAAAATACTTGAAAGAGTTTAATCAAAATTTGACTTCCTTCAGTAGAACTATTAGGGAAATACTATTCTGAGAAAGATCTTTGAACTTTCATTTGGCCCTGAACTTCAATTCTATCCAGGAAAGAAAAAAATAAAAAAAGCTTTTTTTAAAGTGTTAGATCAAATAGTATGTAATGAAGAATTACCCTGTTGAGGCACTGTTTAGAAATACAAACATCCTCCTTTCAGTTATTCACTTTTTAATCTTCCTACTTTCATTTCACTAAGGACAAAAACACGCTGTTCAAATCACTGCCTCAAAACATGAAGCAGACAGGACACCAGGAAATAGCCCAGTGAATCACCACATTCTAAAACATTTCCTGAAGAAACATATTCTGAAGCCTCTAGAGGACTTCAGAAGACCTTCACCATGCCTTATTTAAGCAATCTACTGAAAGGCTCTTCAGTTTCCAGGAGGAATAGGAAACAATCAAGATTCTGGTCCAAATGCTGAGGTGTTTCTATGTCAGTATAAGCCACTAATAAATCCCCCACAAATTGATGACTCCTGCAAGTTAACCATTACCCCACTGAGTGAACACTAATTAGTGCTGCTCAAATGCTTACATACACAACTATCCTTAATAAACCTTAAAGTCATAGGCAGTTACCTACTTGCATGACCAACTTCAAAAGCATCAAATATTATTAAAATAGTACGTTTAAATATCCTCTATATTGTCAGAGGTATAAAAACACATGTAAACATTTTAAGAGTTGCATAACTTTTGCTACTCTAAAGTAAATAATTACTCATATTTTCTCTTCAAGTATTTCATATTTACCCTTGAGCTCTAATCCTAAAGCCAGTTATGTTAAATCTCATACCTATGTGCACACACTTGTGTCAGCAAACACTGTTCTGAGAAGAGTTCAGAGGTCTCCTGGATCCACTTGCCTTCCATCCATCCATCCATCCATCCATCCATCCATCCATCCATCCACCCACCCACCCATCCAGGTCTCATCAGCATGCAGCACAAAGCGGATCTAGATGTGCCCTGCAGCATATTAAGCCATCCAGCCTGCTGTTAGCACACTAACCCTTGTGGCACACATGTACTGAGTCCTCCCAGCTGTTCTGCAGCTGCACCTGGAGTCATGCTTGTACCTCCACCAGCTCTCTAGATGGACGGAGAATCCATCTTGAAGGCAAGAATCCATCTTGAAAGCAACTTCAGGGCATCACACTGATGACTGTCTACAGGGAACCCATATGACCTCTTGCACTAATAATGGTAAACACATGACTGGCCTACAGGAAACGCTTCTCAGCTCTAACTCACAAACTGTTTCCTTCCCAAAGCAGTTAAGGGACCTGTGTTTAAACTCATAGCAACAATAACAACTTAAAGGGAACAACAACAAAAAAAGCAGTAGAAAACTATAGTCCTGCTAATACATACTCATTAGCTAAATTCTGCAGAGGGCAGGGAAACAGCTCCTCAAGGTGATTCAGGACTTTGGGAGCTCCACGTTCCCAATGATAACACTTCTTTTACCTTTAAAATATTTAACACACATGGCAGAATTTATTTGCACAATATGCTTAATCAGAGAAATAGCCTCAGATCTGAGATGATGACCCCAAGGACGTGCAACTTCTCACTAGCAATATTGCATTTTCAAACAAACTTCACAGCACACAGCAACTGAGCTGAACTAAGATGACTGTTTATTAATGTAGTCACACAGTTTATCAAAATCTTTAATGTGACAGTTATAAGCATCAGCAGCTCTATCAACCCAATATGCTAGAACCACACAATGGTGTGGAAGGAACCTTAAAGCCTACACAGTTTCAAACCCCTGCTGTGGGCAGGCCGCCCCATACCAGATCAGGCTGCCCAGGGCCTCATCCAACCTCGCCTTGAGCACCTCTAGGGATGGGGCAGCCCAGTTCATGATTCATGTTTGAAATCATTCCTCTAAGAAGTTACCGCAATTACTAGTGATTGCCTTCGTGTCTAACTGGGCTTGTATTAAGTGACTAGATTAGGGTTTTAAGATTCTTTGTGTTACAGAGCATGTCCAAAGAAGGGCAACAAAGCTGTGAAGGGTCTGGAACAAAAGTCCTAAGGGAAACAGCTGAGGGACCCGGGGTTATTCAGTCTGAAGGAGGCTCAGGGGAGATCTTGTCATTCTCTACAATAACCTGAAAGGAGATTTGGCAAACTGGGGGTCAGCCTCCACTGCAAGCTTACAGCAATTGGACAAGAGGTAATGGACTTAAATTCCATTCAGTTTGAGGCTGGATATTAGGGAAAATTTCTTCTCAGGCAGACTGGTAATGCACTGGCACAGACTGCCCAGGGAGTGGTGGGGTCACAGTCCCCAGAGATGTTCCAAGGAAAGGGCAGATGTGACACAGTCCAGAATGGATAACAGTCAACAGCTGATGGTTGGACTAGATGATCTTAATGATCTTTTCAACGTTAATGATTCTATGATTATACATACACATAACACATGGAATATGCATAGTTATAAAATAAATTTATAAACAGTTTAACTGTTTATACAGTTACACACATCTGTCCTGTATACATATACATAAAAAAGTGCAACATGTTCCTTGCTTCCAAGCTGTTAAAACCTCACACTTCCGCAGTACTTTTTTCCCCCATTTTACTCACGTGGGCTCCAGCTTAGAACAAGCTCCCACAGTCCTTTTGCACACAACCTCCCTCTCCCCCAAACCCCTGCGGTAAGACACGCAGAAACCCTCACCGCCTGGTACTANTCCATCCATCCATCCATCCATCCATCCATCCATCCACCCACCCACCCATCCAGGTCTCATCAGCATGCAGCACAAAGCGGATCTAGATGTGCCCTGCAGCATATTAAGCCATCCAGCCTGCTGTTAGCACACTAACCCTTGTGGCACACATGTACTGAGTCCTCCCAGCTGTTCTGCAGCTGCACCTGGAGTCATGCTTGTACCTCCACCAGCTCTCTAGATGGACGGAGAATCCATCTTGAAGGCAAGAATCCATCTTGAAAGCAACTTCAGGGCATCACACTGATGACTGTCTACAGGGAACCCATATGACCTCTTGCACTAATAATGGTAAACACATGACTGGCCTACAGGAAACGCTTCTCAGCTCTAACTCACAAACTGTTTCCTTCCCAAAGCAGTTAAGGGACCTGTGTTTAAACTCATAGCAACAATAACAACTTAAAGGGAACAACAACAAAAAAAGCAGTAGAAAACTATAGTCCTGCTAATACATACTCATTAGCTAAATTCTGCAGAGGGCAGGGAAACAGCTCCTCAAGGTGATTCAGGACTTTGGGAGCTCCACGTTCCCAATGATAACACTTCTTTTACCTTTAAAATATTTAACACACATGGCAGAATTTATTTGCACAATATGCTTAATCAGAGAAATAGCCTCAGATCTGAGATGATGACCCCAAGGACGTGCAACTTCTCACTAGCAATATTGCATTTTCAAACAAACTTCACAGCACACAGCAACTGAGCTGAACTAAGATGACTGTTTATTAATGTAGTCACACAGTTTATCAAAATCTTTAATGTGACAGTTATAAGCATCAGCAGCTCTATCAACCCAATATGCTAGAACCACACAATGGTGTGGAAGGAACCTTAAAGCCTACACAGTTTCAAACCCCTGCTGTGGGCAGGCCGCCCCATACCAGATCAGGCTGCCCAGGGCCTCATCCAACCTCGCCTTGAGCACCTCTAGGGATGGGGCAGCCCAGTTCATGATTCATGTTTGAAATCATTCCTCTAAGAAGTTACCGCAATTACTAGTGATTGCCTTCGTGTCTAACTGGGCTTGTATTAAGTGACTAGATTAGGGTTTTAAGATTCTTTGTGTTACAGAGCATGTCCAAAGAAGGGCAACAAAGCTGTGAAGGGTCGGGAACAAAAGTCCTAAGGGAAACAGCTGAGGGACCCGGGGTTATTCAGTCTGAAGGAGGCTCAGGGGAGATCTTGTCATTCTCTACAATAACCTGAAAGGAGATTTGGCAAACTGGGGGTCAGCCTCCACTGCAAGCTTACAGCAATTGGACAAGAGGTAATGGACTTAAATTCCATTCAGTTTGAGGCTGGATATTAGGGAAAATTTCTTCTCAGGCAGACTGGTAATGCACTGGCACAGACTGCCCAGGGAGTGGTGGGGTCACAGTCCCCAGAGATGTTCCAAGGAAAGGGCAGATGTGACACAGTCCAGAATGGATAACAGTCAACAGCTGATGGTTGGACTAGATGATCTTAATGATCTTTTCAACGTTAATGATTCTATGATTATACATACACATAACACATGGAATATGCATAGTTATAAAATAAATTTATAAACAGTTTAACTGTTTATACAGTTACACACATCTGTCCTGTATACATATACATAAAAAAGTGCAACATGTTCCTTGCTTCCAAGCTGTTAAAACCTCACACTTCCGCAGTACTTTTTTCCCCCATTTTACTCACGTGGGCTCCAGCTTAGAACAAGCTCCCACAGTCCTTTTGCACACAACCTCCCTCTCCCCCAAACCCCTGCGGTAAGACACGCAGAAACCCTCACCGCCTGGTACTACGCAGCTTAAACAACCAGGAAAACAAGGAGCCGGGAACACCGACCCCGCGCCCACGGCACTTCCCAGCGCTGCGAGGAACGGTCCGAGAGGCGCCTCGAACCGGGGTCCCCGGGGCAGCGCCGTGGGGGCGCAGCGCGGCCGCCACTCGACACTCCCGCGGGCAGCAGCAGGGGATCTTGTGTCGCTTATCGCCGAGGGTCAGCTGTTTTTATTTATAGAGCCGGGCTTTTTCTTTCCGAGTGGCATTTCCATGCGCCGGCGGTGGGAGCGGGGGGGTGGG
>VXAB01000943.1:2671-126020 GCA_013399175.1 Odontophorus gujanensis | reverse complement strand
GGCCGGGGTCACGTGGGGCTGCGAGGCGGGAGCGGGCACGGAGCGGGCGGGGATGCTGAGTGTGTGGGGGCACACCTGTGTGTGCTGTGACAGGGACGGGCGCTGAGCCGGGAAACGCGGACGGATGCGCTTTGACGGGCGCAGGCATAAGCCTAAAATAAGCTGTTGTCAGTGAGAGGCGAATGCCCTCGGCTGGCAGCCTGTGACACCTGAATAGTGACATGCAGCGACCTGAAAGAGCACGGGGCTGTCACCGTGAGACCAGCGTAGAACACACGTGTAAAGATGAAAAGTAAGTGCTGGGGCACTCACGCGAGTTCCTGAGAAATAAAACTGTAACAGCATGTGTAACCTGTGTCAAACATTCACGTGTGAGCTCTGTGCCTATGCGTGTACAGATTGGATGTGCAAGTCTGAGTCCGTGTATGTGCATGTATAGAAACAGAACATATTGCAGCCTCCAGCACCTTGTAAGTGTTCGTGGTGGCAAACAGAGCAGGCATTTGCTCTGCTTCATTTCTGGCTTTTGCAGTATTTCCTCAAGGAAAAGGAAGGAGGGGAGATGTGATGCTGTGTACTCCAGCTGAGCATTTGCCATCAATCAGTGAAGGTGATAGATAATGAAGACCGGGAGCGAGCTCCTGATATTTGGGCCTACTTTCTCTTGCCACCGCCATCAAGTAAATCAGACAGCACTTCATTGTTCCTTCTGAGTAACTGTTCCAGGGCTGTTCTAGTTTACATATTTACAGAAGGAAATTACACCCTTTGTTTTGCTGGGCTGTAAATGAAAGATTTTAGCTGGCTCTCTATTCCCTGGTCATTTTCATATGCCTGCCGTGCCCCTGTTCTGAACTCAGTTCGTATTTGTTAAGCGTGGGTGGCTTGAATTGTACACCGGTCCACAGTAAGTTCCCTAATCTACATGGGAACTATTGTCTTCTCCTTTCAGCTGGAATTGTCTCGCCTGGAACTGGACATGTCCAGTTTCACAGACAGTTCTCCACACACTGAAGTACTGCTACCTCTTGCTTCCATTTGTTTTTCACAAGCAAGATGCAGCTACTTGGCACTTCACATATGGTCTGGTCCTGCGTTGCAACAGGAATTCTGACTTAGATTTCTCTTTTCCTGATGCCATCGCCCTCTTCACAATTGTAGCACATTGAGTAGCTTACTGAAATATATGACTACCTGCATTTGTTCTATCTCAGTAGACGGCGTAAGTATTGCCAGCGTGATCTGTTTCTATTTTTGCTTATTCCTTTTGTGCTTTATCCCAGTTTCATTCCCCTCCAGTCCTTTTTTTTTTTTTTCTTTTTTTTTTCTTTTTTTTTTTTTTTGAAGTTAATCTCACTGAGGAATAATTATTTGTCAAGCATTACATTTATGCTTGTTTGTATGATTTATAAACATGAGCACTGAGGACAGCAGTACTGTCACTCGTTTGTCACATACTCTAATTCTCTTTGAAACTGGTGGCTTGCTAGTCAGCTCCATACATCCAGAATATAAAAATACCCTTTGATGCAAGAAATACATATTGCTGGTGCTGTTCCTCTGCATAAGAACCTGTACAGAGCTATACTACAAAGTCAGAGAGGATCCCAGAGCTATATTTATTATTATTTTCATGGCAATTAACATTGCACAGCTTTTTTTCTCTCTTGGTCCTACCACCTAGACATTACTGTAGGAACTCATATCTTTTTCCAGAGTAATTTTTTTGCTGTTCTTTTGTTTGTTTGGCTGGTTATGTTCAGATTTTTGTTGTTATTTTAAGCAGTGATGAAGAATTTTTGATGTCCTCTTTGGCATTTCTGTAGACATATCCACTATATTTCTGTGGTGTTCAGAAACTCCAGTTGAGCTTTCTTCTCAGTGTCAGAAGTGTTAAACATACAACTTCTATGAGCTGTTTCATACAGAAATAGTACTGAAGACGTTACAAACTAACTAATCTAGCAGGGGAGCAAATCTTTTCATAACAGTTTAAAACATGTCACTCAGCATAGAAGCAATACAAAGCAGTTGGTGACTGGTGCTGGGTCTTAATGGTAATGAACCATTAGCTCAGGAATTGGTATCAGGATTTCACAAGAGCTGTCTCTTCCTGGGAGCTCATCCATTACCACCAACCCACCTGACAGCACTTAGCTTAGGAGATTTCATAAGAAAAACATTCAAAGTTCTGCCTTCTCAGATTAAAAAGCAGTACTTTCAACTTCACAGTAACTACTGCTAGCTGAATATGCTCACATGATTAATACATTGCACTTAATATTCACTGCAGAATAAATTAATCAAAACCACACTGTTTTTATCAAACACTCATTTGTTTGCCCTGATAAAAATAATATGATGGTGCAAAAGCATGTGAAGAACTCTACTTTGAGAGTCGTGAATAATTTATCTGGACAAAGTGCAGATCAAATTGCAAAGGCTCTACATGTGGTTCAGATTTTCTTCTGCCTTTTCATGGAAGACTTGGAGTGTGCAATAGAGAGTACACTTATTGAATCTGTAGGTGGTATAAAGCTAGAAGCAGTGAGAGTGCAACAAGAGAAAAAGGGACAATGGGCAGAAACCAGAACACAGGAAGTTCCATAATAACGTGGAAGAACTTCTTTACTGTCAGCTTGATGAAGCACTGGATATATTCAGGACTCATCTGGACACCTACCTATGTGACCTGCTGTAAGGAACCTGCTTTAGCAGGGGTTGAACTCGATGATCTCTAGAGATCCCTTGCAACCCCTATAATTCTGTGATTCTGTAAGATCACAGTGGAGACCAGAGATGCTTCTCTGCATAGGAGTAAAAGCATCAAGCATCACGCTGAGATGGAAGAACAGCCTATAAAATAGAGGCAGATTTGCCCTGTTGAACCATCCAGCTGTGGACTCAGCTGAAGAAAATAGAGACGAGATTCCCAAGTGCATTAGATTTGGAAAACAAGCCCTAGGATGAAAATCTGTAAGGGCTGGGATTGTTTAGTCTAGGAAACAAAGACCAGAGGTGCTGTGATAACAGCTACCAAATATACCAAAGGCAAACAGAAATGGAGCAGTAGTGTGCATGCTCTGCTTGTGCTGAACAGGATGAAATGAAAAGGGCTTGTATCTTATATTATTCTGTTTGATCTGATAAATGTGTACAGATTTTAAGGCACATAAGGTTACATTAAGCTTGAAGCTGTGAAAAAGTCCAGCTTTGCTCCAATACTGCTAACAGTAGAGCTGATTCACACTCTTCCACAGCAACACTTTGTCCAGACTGTGGAGTTCCTCTGTCCTTGGGCAGCTTTAAGAGCAGATTTGGCAAAAATAGTTCAACATGAACCCCTTTGAATTACTAACTTCAGTAACTTCCTAAGTCTCAGAGCTGTAGAGGTCTTTCCTGAAGCCTTTTACCCAGACACTCAAAAAGTGCTCCTGAGTTTTGATGCTTTTACTATTGCAAGTCCTATAAATGATGATGACTTTTGATCATGCATCAGATTGCTACAACCAAATGATTAAATCCTGTGTAAGTAAAGACAATATGAAATTTGCCAGATAAAAGTACTTGCATTTAACCCTGCATATAACAACATAAGAAATTGGGTTCAGGGTCTGCATTTGCTGCTGATTTCTATATGTGAAGATGATAATTACATTGTAAAACTCCATTACCATTCATAAAAACTTAATTGCTTTTTGTCTTTTAATAACACTTCCTTTCTGTTGCAGTTACAGTGTCAGAGTTACACGCATAAAGTCTCACCAGATATTTAACATAGTCTTCTCTGCATGTTTTCACATTTTGTTACCAAGAGCTTTTGCTGTTTCTTGTTCTACGTCAATAGCTGCTTCCCCAAAACTTGCATTAGAAGCAGCTCATTTTTTCCCCTTGGTTAAAGAAAAATCCCTGTGCTTTATGGGGCAAATAATACAGAGCAATGGTCTTTGCATGTAGCTGTTACAATTCTGAAGAATCTAAGTGTCCAATGACAGAGGCTTTTGCAAAAAAAAGCTGTACAAAAGTAAAGCTGTTTTTAATAGGTGCAGTGAAGTAATTCTGTGATCTCTCAGTTATGCCATATACTGTAATTTTGGTAACAATTCAGGCTGGTTTCTGGCTCTTTTGAGTAGCTGTAAGCCTTTGCCTGTAACCTATTAGTAACACATCAGTGACGTCTGCTTCTGCTTTCACGTCTTCTTTTTGAACTAGAAAAAGTGAGATTACGGCCTGCACGGAGACCTTGGTGCTGTATGCTCCCCCCAGCATGTCTGTCAACTGCAGAGAAATGATCCTCAGACAACTGGATAAACCAGACATTGACACTAACAGAGCATGTGACTGGAGTTAAGGTCAGAGATTAGGAGAGCGTGGGATTGGGGCCTCAAAGATTTATGCACAGGGTTACAAGGGACATAACTACAAAGTTAGAGGTACACGTTATTTCACTTGGTACCAGGCCTTTTATTTCACTGAATTTATGGTCTTTTCAGTCTCTTCTTCAGCAAATAGCTATTTCATTTGCTAAATATACAATTAAAAATATAAAATTACACATAGGCTTAAGAATCTGATCTCCAGCCCTCTACCATGTCTGATCCTATGTCGTCTATAGTTTTTGTCACCATATCCTGACGCAGACGAAATTAGACTGCAAAAATGCCTGATTCTCATTTTTGCCTCTACTCAGCACAATTTTCTAGAATAAGTACTGAATACATTTATATCCCAAGAAATAAATCTACCTTCCTCAAGAGACCAAAAACTATGACCTTTCCATCTAAACAGTGTGGTGAAAATATGTATTCTGGTCTGGTGCACTTACCCTTCGTAGCACTGAAGCAAACTTTTTATTCTCACATCTGAATGTTGCCTTATAATTCTGTTTTACCACATACTAAGTTGCTTGTCTGTATTTACATCAGAAAAGGTTTATTGTTTGCAGCTTTACAGTAGGTATGCAAAGTAGATAAAACATTTGCAGTGCAGCTTGTCAAGATAATATGGAAATAATTGGTTTTGGTCAGTTTTCAAAGTATTTATATATGGATTTAAAAAATGCATTTCTAAAGATGAGTAGTTCTGATGGAGCTAAAAGAAGGCCACGTAGTTAGACAACAGGAAGAAGGGAAAACAGCCTTCCTTGGGGTGAGCATCCAATGCAATATTTACACCAACTCCACTCAAGTTAACTAATGGCAGTTTTGCAGTAGTCCACTGAAGCATGCAGAACCACAACCAAATGTTATCAAGCAGAAATCTTTAAGAAAACTGCAGGTCAACTATTGACCAAAATGTACTGTTAAAATAAGTACCTGTTAATATTAACACTAGAAACATCTCACACCCAGCTCAACAAAAGCTTTTCCAGATTTATGTCAGACTGCTGTTTTTAGCAAGTCATATTATTAAAGCACACACTTAGCCAATTGAAGGAGTCAGAACTTGAGTCAGAAGAAAGGAAAGGTTGAGGTAACAGTAATACCTGGCACAGCTTGCCTAGCTCAGTGACAGCATACAGCTTGAAGTTCAAGTTCATGTTACCTCATTGTGTTCCCTAAACACCTTCAAACAGCTGTTCAGAGCAATACCAGCGTATCACCCAACTTTAAGAAAAGTTACACTAACTTGCTCGTTGGGAGTGATATCTTTTCTAACATTTCTATCATGATTTCTTCTGATCATTCATGAGCCCTTGAAAATTGATGTTTTACTGAACTTTGTTTGACAGTGGCATCAACAATGGCTACATCCCTGTTACTCTATTGAATCACCTGCAACTAAACACGTAATCTGCTTCTAATTAATAAAAGTCTGGCTAAAAAAAAAAAAAACAATCATTTTTTCTTTAATATACTGCTCTTTCCATGCTCTGCCTTTAGCCTCTTTGTGTCTTCTACTTTAAGCTCTTTCTTCCTTTTCTCAGACTTTGCAGCTTGCTCCTTCCTTTCTTGGTTTTCCTGCATTCAGACAGAATGACAAATAGAAAATTAAGAGTTACAAAAGGAAAAGCCAGTTAGTATACTCTGTTTGCAATTAAAAGCTATTCTAAATTTGCCCTATACACATAATGACACTGCTCAGCTGCTGGGGTTTAAGGGTAATTAACACAACTGTGCTTCCTGGTCAATGCCTTCTCCATCTGATGTTACCAGCAAATGAGTTAATGGCTTTAACTGCAACAGTTCAACTACAGACTGAAATGCATTCTTCTGAATGAATCTTTTTTGCCCACAAGACAACATTGTTTAATTTAGTTAGCATTCTAGATATTTATCCCATAGCAACCTTGGTTTCATATTGTTTGTACTCGGGAGCTTCAACCAGAAATTCCAACAGTGTTAAACAGCAGTTCACAGTTTTACTTCATACACCCTTTAAATTTGCCAACTATATTTATGCAGTGGTGTTCAGCAGCAGCAGAGTCCAAGCTGTATGGCTGGTACTGAGACACATCCAACTGTCAGGATGGTATAAACCTCTGGGGGTTTTGCAGATGGGTTGGATGCTGGTTTCCTTAGAGCTTTTGCATCCAGGAGGATATAATTAATGTAGGAAAAGAAAGAGGTTGAATGATTGCTTCTAGTACAGAAAGACCTTTACTCAATGGAGAAGTTTTGGGCTTTGATAGATACCACAATCGTGGGGAAGATAGTTCTGAGTAGCTATGCTAACTACAGTGGAACATCAAGACAACAGAAAGCCACTTACTTAAATGCTTATGGAATCTTTGTTCCAGAACTACAATTGTCATCAGAATGTTGCCTTCACCACCTGGAAGCTTGCCTGCTTTTAACTGAAACTGGCCCATAGCTAATCTACACATTGTAGGTATCTCAGTAGTTGTTGGGTTGTTGTCATGGAGACTTATGCTGCTGTACAATATTACAAAATTTACTAACATCCAGGAAGATGATGATGAAGAGTGCAATTAAGATTCTCAGTTAGGTACGTCTGGTCTCCTTTGCAGGGAGCTTAGCAGCAGAAAAGACTTTTTCCTATAGTTCTGATAGATTTGGTTAGTTGGTACAGATCACCTGCAACTGTTTCTATGAGACAGAAGTCCCAGGAAACATGCATAACTTCCTCAGATCTTTTACAGAAGGTAAAAACTGGGATTGTTTCTTCCACAAAAACTGCTAGACCAGTTAGTCTCCCGGAAACATAGGAACACTGCAGTTTCAAGGTTACAGGGACCTTCTTTGGATGCCAAGAAAAGGAGAAAAAAAGGGCAGTCCATTCTTGGCAAAGAAGGGAAAAGAAACATTTGTCCTGTGTACTTCGAAAAGAAAGATACAGTTGGTGAAGTCTTAGGGTGAGGCTAAAATCCTTTCATCGTAGTATGCCTCCTACACACTTGCCTGATAAATTCCTGCTATGCCTTAGCATAATGTCTGAGATATTATGGCAGTTGAGAGACTTGGAGGTCTATGGGCCCTGGGAGAATGCCTGCATGTAACATGCTACTGGAAATAAAGGAATCAGTTTGGGGATAGATAACATTGTCTAGCTACTTGAGCAGCACACTCTGTTCTGAATACAAACCAAAACACTTTAGGAAAAGAATTATGGATTGAACAAGCCTCAACTGAGAAATCAAAAACAAAGCCATAGAAATCTGACACAAACACACTGTTAACAGTGTTACTTCAACCCAAGAAAGTCCACTAACAAAGAGGAATGAACATTCACAATCCTTTCTCCATCTCCTGGATTACTGAAGACAGCTGTGTGGAGGAGATTAAATAAAAAGGACGTCCCTTTGGATTTACACTTTATGAGATGTCGGAAACATATTTGATCTTTGAAGATGCTCCACTGACTACTCTATATCCTCACACCATCTAAAGCACATCCTGTTCCAACACTCTACTGAGGAGCAGCTGTTTCAGTTTGGTTATCCAAGGGAGCACTCAGAGAATCTGTCGCTGAGGAGAGCTGGTCTGGATACTTCCTAGAGCAGATATTGTTTAACTTTTTTTTCTCCTTTTCCTTAAATTAGTCAGCATCTTTGTAGGGGGCTTCCCTGTTTGAACATCTGCAGGTACTAAGAGAAATAAAATGTTTCTCCCAGCCCTCCATAATCAGACTGCTTCATTCTCCCCAGAATTTTACAACTCAGTTCTCAGCGTAGCTTCAATTCTGGGTTTTATCTTAGAGAGAAAGTAGTTTCCCTGCTCAATCTCCTACTTCCTGAAATCTGATCTTTTTATCTTTTGAGAAGTAGGGAACGTTCAGCCCCATGTGAAGACCTGCTCCGTTCCACTGAGTCAGTTTGGTGTTTGAAACACGCTTTTTCCCCTCTTTAAGTAGATGGAGATGAAGCAAGTAGATTCATATTATCAATTTCCTTTGTGTTGCTCTGTTTTTGTTATCTGACAGATAAGAAAGAGCCTTCAGGGAATGAAGAAGCACCTTGTTTGAAAATAATAATAAAAACTTCCATAGTGTCTGGGGCACTATCGCATCACTTCTGAGCCTGGTGGTGGCATTGCCTCCAAAACCCAGTGTCTTACAGGAAGAACAGGTCACAGAAATGTGAAGGATATCTTATTCATCCTTTGTCTTCAGACAACACTAAGAAGCTCTTTTGATTTCACCTGAAGCCCTGATTTGTCCTGAAGTACCCCTCACTCTCTCTTGCCCTTCTTTGGCCCAGAACAGATATTTCTTCATTCTGGCAAGACTTGTTGATGGCAAATCCATCCTTGGGCACTGCTGGAGTCATATGTGAAGCCACTGTTACCTGGAAGTGCATTAATTCAAACTTTACATAAGCAGAATGGGATGCAAACTTTTATGGTGAAGATGCTGTTTTCTTACTCCTTAATGCAAGGAACAAGGCCCTATAAGCCAATAAAGAGCCAAACATAATCTCTTAGGGAATTTGCAGCTTTGTAGTGGACATAAAGCTTGTAGGTTTGAACTAAAGCAGTAGGAGATACCAACATGTAAACTTATTATCCAGTTAGACTTCGCCCATGAGAAAATCTGCCTTTTGCCTATCAGCAGGGCACAGAGTTGTGACAGTTTGCTCACTGCTTCACATGCCACAAAACTCTTATTCCACTGAGGCTCAATTACTGATTTTACAGCAGGACTAACATATTTAAGAGTTCTTAGTTTTCTGTAGAAATAAAAATAAATAAACAACACTTTCTATGTGCCCATATGACCATTCCTTGTTGTAGGCTGCAAGCAAATAAGCAGTTACTTTAATTTACTCCTGAAGGCAGAGTGTAGGTAGCACAGCTTAGAGCAGAAGAAAAACGAAATGCTCATTTGCTTGATAGAAAAAAGGAAACAAAAAAAAAAAAAGGAAAAAAATGTTCAAGAAAAGTTCTTCACCTATTTCTAAACAGTCACAAATGCAAACCACCTGCAAGGCCTTGAGGAAGAGTTCCCTGAAGGTTTTCATTGTGTTAAATACATCTTCCAAGGACATTTTATTTCGGTCTTCACAAAGATAGTCAGCTAGTTCTTCCTTCTTCTTTTCGATGTTGGCCAACTCGTCCTGCAGGTCCTTTGAAGCGCTGACACTACCCTGGGACACAGTTTGCAACATAATTTATACACATGAAGTAGAAATACATTCTGAGATGCACAGAATTGTAGAATCATTGGAAAAGAGCATCTAGTCCAACCCAGTTAACACAGAGCAGGTTTCGAGAAACCTCACCATTAAGACTGAGACACAGTGTGCTTTGTTTTCTTAGTTGAACCATGTTCACTTCCCCTGGCTTAATTTGGACCAGAGCAGCACAGTGTATGCTATTCCCTTTATAATGTAACTAGGCAGAAAATTGGAGCAAGCTGGGATGACTTATCTGAAACTACACAGAACTAGGAATTACCCCTTTTTGCTTTAGTTACATAGACCTGTTCTGAGAAGTTTTAAAGCTAGGACTTCTGGAAATAAACACATAAAAACATTCTGTAAATCTGTTCCCTCACTTCTTTTTTTTTCCCCCTTATAGCAGTGAGACGAAACATGTTAGTGTCCTATATATATTTATAGTTGCATCACATCTCATTTTTATCATCTTCCTTTCTTTTGCCCACACACATAGCTAACTGCTCCTCAGCTGTTTCTTTATCACAGTATAGAATTGCAGAACTGAAGAATAAACATGACTCTTCCTCCGCCCCAGTGCAGAGGGAGATTGTTAGGACCCCCGCCCACAGACCCCTGTGTCCATCACGAGCTGGATTTTGGTGCCTTCGAGAAGAGATTTAAACGATTGTGAAGCAGGATACAAAAAGCATCATGCCCCCTTTACCTACTTGAACAAATTTTGCGTGCTGTATTTTTAAATCCTCTGTTGACAAAAATAAACGCTTCTCTATTTCTAACAGTTTCTTCAGATTGTCACCTGCTTCAGCCCGCATAGCGTCAAAGTGGAACCTGAAAGGGTCACAAAAGGGACAGTGAAAATAAAGGGGCGAGTCATTTGTTTTCATTAAAAGATAGTTATAGAAACATCTCTGCAAAAAGATGTAGGAGTAGTTGTCTAGCCAAACCCTGCTTATGCAGGCAATTTTCCTCTATGTAAACCTTTTTCTTTGCTGCTCAAACCCTCATCTAAAAAAGCAGCTGTGCTTCTGCCCACACCATCCCCTGGGGCAGCACAGGGAAGAACCTCTCTGTTCTGATGTTCAGAAGCCTCCAAGTTTTCCAGCCTATTTTTATTCATAGTCAATGCACACTCATCTCTTGCGCCAGTACTGTCGTTACTTAAATAGTTCTTTTCCTTTCTTGCTGTTTTTCCTCTGGCATCTATTTATAGTCTGAAGTGGTATCTCTCCACAGAATTCATTTATCTCACGTGAAAGACCAAACAAACATTACAGCGCAAACATGTTTTACAATTCAGATATACACATTTGCCAAAAGGAAATCACTGATTCACCAAAACCTGATGTTGTGTAACAAGGTGCATCCTGATGTGAACAGCAATCGAGCAACCCTGTGCAGGATTTGTACTGTAAACACCTCTCCCAGGGCTGATTAATAAAATAATTGTATAAGCTTGTGGGTTTAGCTACATTTAAGAACTATTACTCTACAAAAAAAGAGCGCATTTGTAGCATCAGCAAGGTTTAGTTTCAGGTAACAAAAATACCTCTACTATTGCACAAGGAACAAAGACATTTGTGCTTCAAATATGTTCAACATATATTCTGTACAAGCAAAAGCCCTGACACTTCCTGTACTAGTACTTATTGTATTATTGAATCAAAATACTTTTCACTTACTATTTAGCATCTCCATAACAACATCGATCACCCCAGATTTAAAAGTTACACTTGCTCCTTGCTACAAGAAAGATTAGAACACTTTGAGGTTCCTATGAATTCATAATGAGATTAGTTAATCCTGGTGCTATACGTCTGCTCTTTGATTAGTGAAATTCAGCATGTCCCTCACATGAATCTTCTGAGCTGAACAGTCTGAGCTGGCATTAGACTCATCAAAACCAGACTTTTTTTTTCCTTTTCACCTACTTGTACTGGAGACAAGCACTGATATTTAACTCAGGGACTCCTGCTTGCTAGTAAACTGTCCTGTTCTCCTTGCACTCCAGCTCTGCACATGTAGTCCTTATGGCCTGGCATAGGACTATGAAGGAACAATTTCAGGAAATTGATGTTTCTTTTATGATATGTAGATGAGTATGATCCTTGAAATCAAGATCACTATTTACTTAGTTTTATTTCTAAGGCAGTAGTGGAGAATCCAAAAGGAGAATCGCACTGAGCACCACATAAAAAGTTATAGCCAAACTGATTTAGAAGTCTCAGAAATGGTTGATTTTAGAAAGGAAGTGCTCTCATACACCAGAAAAGTCCTGTGACCTTATTACACCACCATAAAATGACTCACAGCTTGTTGTTAGCCTAAAAGCGGCAATTCATACATGACAAAAACAAATAATGTCCTACCCTGCTGCCTTGGAAACAAAGTCAAGATCTCTGGGAAGCTGCAGCAGGTCTTTGTGGTTTTTTTCAACCTCCTAAAATTGAAATAAAAAAATCATTACCTTCCACTGTTTGTCAAAGAGCAGGAAAGTCTTTCAAGCTGGACAATATCTGGATTGAAAAATGAATGCTTCAGTTTTCCTCCTTATAAGTGCTGGGGTAAGTTTAGCCTTGTTCATTTCTTTCTGTCACAGTTGGCAGCCGTAGGGAGGAAAGAAGAAGGAAAAAAAGGCTCTTAACTGCTCAGGCTTACATCCCATGTGCTGCCCCAGCACGCAAGCTGACCTGAGATTTTGTCTTCATAACACTAAAATTAACCTCATCTGACAGATGCATTTGGAAGGCACGTCCCCATGAGAGAGCAGTTGCAGAAGAGAAAGAGAACACAAAGCAGACATGTTAAACAAACCTGAGGAAGAGAGCTAATGCTAGATTTCTAAGCACTGTTGCTAATGGGTAAAATCTCTTTTGTCCAGGGAGTGGTGGCAAAGCTTTCATTGTATTTCAGATGCAGAAGCTCACCCTTCGGGTGTCTATGTTGTGTACTACTGAAATTAAAGCCCCTTAGCTTCTGAGGAATTAATATTTGAGAGTAACAAACACAGAAATAATTTCACACTTTTGTTGTACCTCCAAAATATGGTGAAGCAGAGTAATATGGCTTTGGTTTGCTTTCGTTTCTGTTAGCTTGAGCAAGGTGCTGATTTTAAAACCTCCAGCATCTCCAGCGTGATGCCCCTAGAAGATACAGAAAAAAAACATTTCTTGCATTTGCATTTTAGGCTATTTTTGGAAATAGACCAATTAAAAAAATTCAGCTTACTTACATAGTTAAGAAAGTTTCCAACTTTAAGAATCAATTGACAGAAAATTGGCAGTCGGTGACTGGTAAGAAGTGCTGAAGAATAAATAAAAAAAAAAAGCCCATTTTCAGTAAATTAAATGGAGCTGTCTGAATTTCAGATTTTCCTTGGGTTTGACAGTGGGTTAACAAAATTCTCATCTGAGATTGCATGAAGCCACTATTATGAATCTGGAAATCAACAAGTACAGAAATAACTCAACTTAATGGAAGTGGAATGAATAAAGTTTCTGTTTGGTCTCTTCTCTACAAGTATTTGGAAAACCAGTTTCTCCATCAAGCATGGATGTGTCATCACTTGAACTGCTTCTAAGGGAGACTCACTAAAATGAGAAAGTGCTTAAATTAGCAAGAGTTGATAGCCTGCATTTTCAGTACATTTATTCTAGGTTAAGAAAAGCAAAACACTTTTTTTCCCCCTGTGCCATCCTTGGTGAGAGTGACAACCAGAAGCTGTGCCTCGAAACAGCAGAAACTGGGATAAGAATTAAGTTTTTGGCAGAACTAGAACAGAAATGCTGACCTCTCATGGCACACAGGGACAGAATGAGACTACAGGGAACTGTAGATAGCTACACAGTAAAGAGCCCCTATAGCATTGGCTCTGAGCAGCCAAGGACAGTCAACTTTTCTATACAAACATAAACAAAAGATCTGTGGATGAACTGGAGGTCAGTTAACTGAAATGCAGATTGGCTGAGGTTGGAAGGGACCCCATGGGATCATCTAGTCCAAGCCCCTTGGCTTCAAACACGAAGCAAGAGTTACTTTAAGGCATAACTGTGTTAAAACAAAAACCAGGGCTAATTTTGTGTGGAGGGAGTTTCTGAAACATGGAGAACATCATCAGGGACAATGGGTTTGGAAGCTGGGTACGGACCGTGGTGTGTCAACCAGAACAGATAGAAAGAAAACTAGAATTAATTCATTGTTAGGGACAAAAAACACTGCTGCACACAAACATTCAACCTCTATTCAGACAAAATCTGTCACTGACACATAGGAAATCTCCTTCTTCTCTACAGGGGCCACTGGTGGAATAGAGGCAATGTGTTTTATTCATGCTGACAGAAGCTCCTCTTAAAGCAGAACAGCTCAAATTGCCATTCCACTGAATGAACTCTAAAGGGAAGAAAAAACTGCTAAACTGTTTCAATTCACTACAAATTCTGCAATTAAAAAGTTAATTTTTATTAGATCATAGCCTATAGAATCATTGGTGCCATTTCTAATAGCATCAGTACTAGAAATAGAAGAGAAGCATTGGCCATGGACACGTCACTGATGCACTTACTTTCACAGGCTGTCCTGATGGCTTGTGCTTTTGGCCACAGACACTGCAGAAGAATTTGTGTTTCCTCACAAATCAGCATGCATTCAATTCGCAATTGGTAGCTAAAAGAGATCAGTGGGGAGGAAAAAAAAAGCAAAAACTATGCACCTAATTAATCGACTTCAGCAGAGTATAATCCATTTTAGGCAAAGTGCAGTATCATCACTGTTATGTTCGCTTTAATGCTGTGACACAACATAGTTCTCACTGAACCGCATTATAAATAAACCAAACACTGAGACATTTCCAAAGATGCCTCTTTCAGAAAGCAGTGTTGTGCTGAAATCTGGCAGTCATTTCCTTGCATAACGAGGCAATAAGTTTTGATGATTCCTGGGCAGCACTAGCTAGGATTTTTGTTCTTCCTTTTTAATTCCAAAATAGAAATTCTTATTCTATTTCAGTGATGCCCTTTAATGATATTTATGCCTAGCCATGGATTAATGTTGTGGAAGAGCCATAGAAACATTCTCTAAAGCAATTTTAAAACTAGCTGTAACTTTGAGAAAAATAGAAACCACATTTTAACCACTACATTTTCAAAAAAAAAGCATCCCAGGCTATGGGACAGGCAGCTTCACAGATTTATGGAGGCTATTTCTATGATTGCAACAAATCCCAATGTTTTTAAGAGGAGCATAAAGATTTCTCTGTATGCATCTCATCTGACTCTGTAAAAATCAAGGAAACCTGGGAGGTGGTCAAAGCACAAACAGTGCTATGATTCACCCCTGGGTTTGTGGGATCCTTTTTATGTACGGGAGTCTCTGGAACAGATGGAGTGACTAAGAGTCAGGTGGCTGGATTCAGTCAGCGGCTTTGTATAATGCAGGCATTAATGGCACAAAAGTCAGGAATCTTCTCACTAGCTTATTAATATCAAGGTTAGTTTAATAGTAGCTTACCAAAGGTATAGCCTTTGAGAAGGAAAGATTTCTACAGCTAGCCCTTTAATTGGCAGTCAGATGATTTATCTTGAGAACTGACTGTTAGAAACATCTCTCTAGTACAGGAAAAAGAGGTGTTGATTCTTGCGAGTCACACTCAAGGATTGAAAACAAAGGCAATTTTGCTTACCTAGGAACTTCCAAGAGATGGAGATAGAACTGGTCTGCATTTGCTAGTTCTGACCTTTCTTCTTTGCAAGATTTCAGTTTGCTTATCTAACAATGAATGAAACAGCAGAACACCCATAGAGTTATTTCCGGTGCCGAACACAGGATCCAGTCACAGCTTCTTGCTCTGCCAGTGAAAATATTTCAAGCTATGCACCAAGCACACCCAGCTCCATCACGTTAACAGGCTTAGTAGGTACCTCATGGCCTTCAGGCAGCAGTTTAAATAGCTGTTTCAGTATCCCAGCATCAAACCTGGATCTGTCCCCTTTCTGAATCATGTTAGTAATCTCTTCATTGGAGCTGTGGGAAAGAGAGATGCCATGAGCTGAAGAGATGTTGAAGCCTGAAGGAAATGTTCTAGCAATTTAGATGAACTTTCTGAACTTTGTTCCTCTTCACACAGCAAACCCAGAGGGCCCTTCTCTTACTGTGTCCAGTGTCACTGAGAGGAGATTTACTTCTGAATCCTTCACTGCTTCTAGCACAGACATGGCTAAAACTGCTAGCTCTTCTCCTACTGAGAGATAGTTACGAATATCTCAAAGATCCTCACTCCAAATCTTTACCTGTAACTTTGGCAGACAACATGTCTTTGAAATGAGTCCAGACTGCTCTGCTTTGGGCTCAGGAGAGCTCAGCTCCTGCCAGTAGGGCAGCCCCATCCAACACAACGGGGCTCAGCTTGCTAAACCCACAGCCACTAGCTGCTCTCAGGAGAGCTTCACAACTACCTAGGAAATCATTCAGAAAGAAGAAATAGCAACTGGGTTAAGTGAATAACTTAAGTTATTCACAGTTCTTCCCCACGGGGAAGAAGAATTTGTAATGGAAAAAAAAAAATCCTTCAGACCAGCTGTGGTTTATTCTTAACATCAAGGCTGAGTTTCTTTTTGAAGGCCTTCTAACATGGACTTTTGCACAAAAAGGCAGGCATCCATGAACTTTATCCTGCAGTCATCTGAAAGTAATTCTATTTTGCTAGAAACTCTTACAGATTAAGTACAGAATTAATTATAGAAACTCTTTTCTATTAAAAGAAAAACTGAATAAAAATTGTGAATGATTTTCAGAGCTGAACTTCAAGATGTCCCTTTAAAAATTAAGTAACTCAGAACATCCAGTCAGGAATTTTGACTCCTTGCTGAGGAAAGATAGTGGTTATAAAATATTCCTGCTAAATTTATTTCATTTAATTCCTGAAACATACATACACACATTGAAAAAATACATTTATCTCCAATCTTACCACTTAAATTGCTTCAGAAATATACTCAGAAGGAGACTTTTCTTTGGACTAATGAATGTGATCTGTCAAAAGATAAAAAGAAAAATGCAGTCACCTGCCTTAATTGTAATTAACAGAAACTTCAGAGCTTCTCTTGTTTGTTGGGCCAGCTTTGCTCTTCTCTAGCAATGACATTATAATCACTCCTCGTTGATCAAAAAATTTACAATTTCCCAATGTAATAACATTAGTGAGAGGCGAAGGCACAGAGAAGGGAATGGATCTGTCTAGAATATTTCATTTTTTAAGACTTAGTACTGTAATTCTCAAGTTTTTCCCTTCTAAGGGTAAGCAGTGTACTCAGTTTGATTCTGAACCTCTCCTTTGCCTTTTTCATGGCAGCTGTGGGCAAAGTATACCAGAATATCCCAGCCTTTCTACGTTATTACAGAAGATTGCCAACAGTAAAGAGTGAATAAGCTTTTCACATTTGCCAGACTGTACAAAAAGTAAGCAGTCCAAGTACCTCTTTTAACTTCTTTTTTGGTCTTGTTTCCTTGGGTTTTGCTGGTGAGGCACAGAAAAGTAGCTCCAAGCTTGCGTAGTCAGGCTCTACAAGCTCCTTGCTGCCACTTGGTACTGCAGTCCACATGGAGTGGCTTTCTAGAAGAGATCAGCACTTCAAGATGGATTACAGAGAGAGGAGCACTTTCAGGGCAGATTAAATGTGGCCCTAGACGTATTTGAGAGATGCATGGAGAGGGCACTAAGGGATATGGTTCTGTGATGGGACTTTGGAGGTCACACTGGCAGATGGATTTGGTGATCTTGAAGGTCTTTTCCAACCTAGATGATTCTATGACCCTTGTTAGTCCTGGTCTACTGTTCATTAGTGAAGAGTGCCATATACAAAAGACTTCCTCCCAAATGTCTGAAGGATAATTAAGCCTGAAAGACTACCTCCACATGTGAGTCACCAAAGTGAAGGCAGCAGATAAGCTCAGTGTGCTGCTCTAAATCCTTCTATCTACTACTGATGAGCTACATGCAGAATCATGATAACCACACAGGGGATGTTGCATTCAATTAAATAAATTTAAGTATCCTTGGACAGAAAATAAAAACTCCAAAAGCCCATGTTATTGCCTGGATCATTAGAAGCCACCTGAATACCAAAGAGCACTTCGAAGTGGGAACTCATCTACAACACTGGAATCTTTAAAAAAGGGTTTTCACCCCTTTTTTCTTCAAGAGAGATTGCAGTAGTGTTACTGAAGACATCAGAGTCAAGTCTGAATTTAGATCATGACCCAGGAAAGAAGACTCTAGCTCAAACTGTTTTTAGCATGTGCATTTATATATTTTATCATAGCAGCAAGCTCTTACCTCTCTGATTTCCCCCTTTTTTTGTGACAAGCACAATGGAGGACTCTTACAAGGTGTATTATGTGTTCTAAAAACTGCAGCATAATTGGAAACTGAGTTCACAGTCGCCTTGCTGGAAGTGGAACGGGCCATACAAACCCCTTCATTAGATCACGTTAGTCACAGACCTTAGTATTATTTTTCATGGAAAAAAGAAAAATAAAATAATAATGATAAAAAAAACACAAAACACATCGCTATGGTCAGAACAAAATGAAGCTATATCCTGCCCTGAGCGTTCCTCAGCGCTATTGACAAGGGTTTTCCTGGCTGATGCATCTTCTAGCCATGTAACAAAAAAGACGTAAAAGCTTCAGCTGAAACAACACTCAGGGATGGTGTGCCAGGAATTCATTAGAAAAAAATCACAAAGAATCTCAGAGCATTGCTTTTCCACACATCTTTGCACTCACTGCAATTCAGTCTGTTTCATAAACCATAATTAAACTTCACAACATCGTGGAGATTAAGAAAAAGTCATTTTAGTGGCCACAGAGCCTCAGTTCAGTGCTTTGCCCAAACTATTATTTCAACCAATTATTAGTGAAGGATTTGGTTTTCCCTATCTGCAGTTACTGGCTTTTTCTCTTAGGTAGGATTGAGGTTGAGGACTAGGACCACTTGTATGACCTGACTTACTGAGCCAAGCTCCCAACGTTATCATCAACCTGGTGGTTAGAAATAGGCACGTACGTCTCACCACATCAGAGGGGAGCTTCTGCCAGTGGAACACCTTCATCCTTAGCTTCGGTGTCTTCTTAGGACAGGGCTGCTCACTGCATCCACAAGCGAAATGGCTGCACTCAGGATTACTGCACAGCTGGGGAGGTGGGAGTGATGGTGCATTTATGCCAGGCACAAGAAGGGGTGGGGGAGGAATCTTACACCTAGGAGGAGGAAATGGAGGTGGTGGAAGCAATGGTAGCAGAGCTGGAATAGCAGGCTGCCCTCGGGAGGGTGAGGAGACACCTTGCTGAGATGGCGATGTGTTCCCTAGATATTGCTGAGGCTTCTTGCAAAGGCTGATTTTTGGAGAAAGAGTCAAATCTACACTGGGATTCTCCACTTCCAAGTCCATGTCGACCTGAGTGCATTTGTTCACCTTCTCAACAGATCTTCTGGGTAGTGATTTGCAGTGATTCAGGCATTGCGTGCTTGTTGGCAGGTTCTTCATAGTGTCCCTTGGTTCCACGTTGCCACCCTACAAGACAATGAGGAAATGCATGAATTAGCAAGGTTCCCCACAGCTATTGGTTACTGCAGACACTCACAGAAAGAAAACTAGCAGTCACCTTCCCATTAAGATAAATAGCAAAAATTTTTTTTATCTGTTTCACAAGTGGCATTTCACAGTTGTTTCAGCTCCATGAATCAGTAGCAAGACAGTACATCTAGGCATAAGGTTCACTTGGGTCTCTTGATCCTTCTACTTTCTTTTTGTGACATAGAAAGATACGAAGAACAAACACTATCAGCACTATAAATCCCTACCTGGTTGCTTTGCTGCCCCTGCTGTTCAGCCATTTGGTGAGGTCCCTCTTCAGAAGAGGAAAATGAATTCCTCCTACAGATACTGTGCTGTGCTGTACACAGGGGAATTCTTAGACAGCAGGGACACAGTCAGTTATTCCTAAAAGACCACATTCCCTCAACTTACAGTGACTGCAGAAGGGTGGGGATTTTGAGAGAAATGTTAACCTAATAAATTAAATAAGCTGCAGCTGAGGAGAACTCAGGCTGAGCTGCTTAGAGACTTGTGACCCCCTAGGGAAATGGTCTGTAAGCATTAAAATAAATAGTATTGTCTTACTTAACCACATTTAAATCTAGGACAGCTCTTTCTTTTTGACCTGAAATTGAAGTTTCAAAGCTTCTTGTAAATGACCATGCAGAGGTCTCTATTTGTATGAATGCCTGAAGCATGAAACTGGGCTTGCCAAGGTCAGCAGAGATTCTTGCTGGCTTATGGTCTTATTTTCTTGACTGAAATACTCTTTCTTTTGCAAACAGTTGTATCTTTTATGCCCAAATAACATCCTGGGACACTTACAGTCAAATAAATGTAGTTGCCTTGGCATTTTCTCTCTTAATTTCTGTAGTAATGTCTATCAACACTGGTAGAAACACCCCATGTTGATAGGGGAGGGATGAGCAAACCATCAAGGATCCAGAAGTGGGGCAGTCAGAGACTGCAGGCAGAAAGAGGTCAAGATCTCCATTATCCCAGTCCTTGTACAAGTCTTTAACAAAAAAATAATAACAGTATACATGGGTCAGATGGAGTCAGCTGGATAAACACTTTCATTTTTATGCTTAGCACAGGATCGGACTTTCTTTGGAAAAATACCACATTTGTACTCCCACAGGACCAGATTAATAATTATGAATGACTGCTTTTTTTTTTTCCTGGCACAGCAATTCTAAGTAATTACTTGTGCAGACAAAACTCTTTAAGGGAGCTGCATTAAAACCTACAATTGGAGCATCACTATTCTGGAGAGCCCTTCTAAAGCATCTGATGTAATTTGAAATAGTTTGTCTTCAAAATCTAGCACTAATACTGATGATAGTTTCCAGCCCTAATGACAGCTTTGGTTAAACTGTGAACCAGTGAATCCAATGCATAAGGGAGGTATAAGTCTTTCATTCTAAATTTTAATCATAATTAAGTGATAAATGATTAAGTGATAAACTAGGAAACATTAAATATTAAATCAACTAGAAAATAACTCAATTTATACATAAAATGGAAGGCAGATAAAACAGCTAAGCCGAAGAGATATAATAGAAAATGAGAATTAACTGTATTTGGTGTTTATGTGAATTAATTTGTGGTTGTCATCCATAAATATTTTTCCTTTTTTTTCACAAATAATCACTAACAGTTTCCCAAAGGTGAAGTTAGATTACTTTTAATTTATGTACATTACTTGATATATCCCCCTTAAGGCCTCACTACCTTAGTGCTGAACTTGTGCAGATGTTTATTACGTTAGTGGGACGAGGGAGAGATTTGGCACTATGAAAGAACCTAGTGAGGAACTTCTCATTTTCTGCCAGAAATATTAGGGGCATAATGAGCTGACAGAAAATCTGATTAGAAATAACACAGCTAAAATTCTGCTGCCTATTTATATTAATTAAACCATTGGGAGAATCAATAAAACACCACAACTTAGGAATTGTTTTTTAGCTCCTAACTAGACCCCTCATCTAAATCATGACAGGCATTGTGTAAAGGAAAGTTCTGTTTTATAAAATTGAAATATTACATAAGAAACAACAAATATGCTTTGAATGATACATAGGTTTATAATAATGTTATAAAAATTATACTTTTGAGATTAGAGAAGTTCATCATTCAAGATTAGAGCTTTAGTATAGCTTCTAAGCATTTATAACTTGCTTTGCTGATACTGTTCAAATGAGCTCATGGATATAAGGGAATTTTATCATATCTGGTAAATATATGCACACATGTCAATGCAATCAAGAACTGGCTAGCTCCTGAAAGCTATGAAAGCAAGGTAATTGCCTGACACCATTTAGGCAAGTCAGGGAGTGGAGACTGATTCGATTTACCATCCTAACTCTGACGATCCAGTTGAAATAAATTAATTTGCCATTAACTTTGATGTTGTTTTCAGCGCTTTGTTTGAAATATAGACTTTCATTTCTGTTTGCTTACTGATGCACTGAAAATATGTCATGCTTCATAGCCCAGAAAGATGAGTTGTGTTTTGATAGCCTAGGATATAAGCTTTTAAGTTAGGTCCAAAAATCTGATTACCTCTGTGTCTTGGGCCACATTAGTGCTCTCACTTTTTTTTCATTTTTAGCATTGCTGCTGGTCTGATATGGGCCTATGTTACCAGATAAGAATTTTCTTTCTAACTAGAAGTTCTCTTATTAGTTGCTTTTATACTAGAAGTGGGGATTCCAATTCACAAAACCTGGTATTTACCCTTGTAACTTATTCCCAGTTTGAGTATAATTTGAAGCTGATTAAAAACACTGCATCTACAAACTTTCAAGGTAACTATCAAAAGTATAAGCAAGAAGTCTATTCCTGTGGTGTGAGATATTTTACAGGATACGAAGATGTGCTGTTTGCTTAATAGTTAAAAGTGAGCTATAAGTCAGCCAGGGGTAGTGTTAATCACTCAGCCATGCAGGACGAAGGTCCCTCACAAGTACAGAGCTATTGTTCATTGCCTCCTGATAGGCCACGCTTGCTGTGGTTTAGATTCGGGTTCCTGATTGCAGTAAGAGAGTTATTATGTCATATTCTCCACTGATGACTTTTCAACAGGTGTAATTTATCCTTTATATTTGTTAGTGATAAAGAAGTTAAATAAATTAGAGATCTAAAGCCTTTCTTGCTCAAACAATGTTTATTTAATATCTTGTTGCACAAGGGTTCCTTTCATCTACATTCCTACAGTTTACAAGGGTTTTCTCCAATCTGATTTCAGATATTACAATTATATTCTTCCTTTCAACTCTGTCATAACAAGAAACATGTTTTGATGTTATTGATTTTGTGTATTATTAAAATTATTTCGTTTGTTATATCGTTAATCAACAGTTGTTGAATTGTTTCAAGGTATACCATTGCTTCTGTTTTACAAATGGGGAAACTGTGGCATAGAGAAGTGACTTGCCTGTGGCCATGGCTGCCAAGTCTACGTGCTTGATGCTTGTAGGCTCAATCCTAGTGATAGTGTTAACAAAAACTTCTCTATAGGAACTGGCTGCACTTCTTGGCAGCTGGTAGAAAGATAGGAACTTTGGGATCTGCTGTAGGTGGAGACTGGGCTAGCAGCAGCTGTGGATGGCTAACACTGAGCAAGACTGTGCTATGAGCTCTGAGCTGGTCATTGTATGCTGGGACAGAGCAGTGAGGCACTTCAACCAAGGAACCATGTGACAGGGTGAGAAAGGTCTGAAGATAGGAGAAGACGTACTGTAGCACTAACTGAGGACTTGGTGGTGAGTGGGGATGTACTGTTCAAAATGAAAGGGAATTTCAGTAGTTACCATAGTTGGGGCTTATATTTGTGAAGGAATTGTTGACAAGATATAACAGCCCTAATCTTTAGATTTTTCTAGATTTTGGATAGGTCTTGGTTTGGAAGAGATTACCATATTAGCTGTCATTTGATCTAGTTGAGGTTATGCAGACTTCTGCAGGTAGATGTGTCTTGTGGAGATCAGGATATCATTTCTGTGCTCTAGACCTCTGAAAGCAAATAGAGCAGCTGAAAGTACCTGGAGTAAGAAAAGTCCTTCAGTTTCCTTCTTCTCCCTGGGATCCCTCCTATTAAGGTGATATTTTAAAGAAACAAAGCATTCATACCCATAGAGTCTGAGATGGGTTTGAGGATTGCCTATGCAATGAACATACTGCTATTTTAGGGGCATATCTTTTTGAGCATTATCATACTGTTTCACCAGAGAGACATGAATACACACTTGAAATAATTTCTTGAATCCTCCGACTCCTCTTTTTTTCTGAACTACCCTGCTTCTCTTCTATCTATTTCTAAATAAAGAAAATTACAGATTTATTGGAAAGTACATTGGACATCATTTGTCCAAGCTCTTTCAGAGCATGACTGTCACCACCACCACTAGAAATCAGCTCAGTTCTAGTTTGGCTGAGCCATGAAAACCTTGAAGAACAGAGATTGAGATGTGGCAGTGTATACAGGAAAGGTCTGTTGGCCACAAAGGACAGCCCTTGAATACTGTTGCTATACTGGGTTTTGTTTTTATTTCAAAATAGACTTCTGGATTTCAAGGATTACAGCATCATATGTAAATTTTTTTGTCCTTTTGCCTGTGCAGCCTCTTTTTCTTTACTCTGGCTACTGGATTTGGTAATTACTTGTCACCAAATCATGGCTAAACTCATTGCAGGTTATGAAGCTGTTTAAGCACTAAACAAGCACATCAGCTTCTGCATGCTGAGAGCTAGGCAAACCAACTGTAAGTGTGACGTAGACGTCAAAAGCAAAGTGTGTTGATGCTAGAAGAAATTCTGCTTTGACAGTCAGGGAGTCTATCAAAACTGACTTGATAGGAGCTGACTGTCACAAGAAATTTTTCCGACTTTTGAGTCATGTGGGCTGAGTCTGCATAAAGTCTCCATTAGAGAAGAGCAGAGCTCCTGCTAATTCCTGCTGGCACCTGGCTCTGTGTGAACTGTCACGCCGAGTTCTTGCAGAATTCTACATCCCACAGCAAAGAGTCTCTAATATGAAGTAACTGCTAGATCAGCGTGGATGAAAGAGTGAATTAAACGGAGTGCTGAAAATGCTGATGAACTTGCAGTTATCTGTGGAGAATCTGGTATTTAACATTTGATACATGCTCTACACTTAATAGTTGGAAACCTTTTTCTTTACAACAGATCCACGCTGCCATTGCAAATCCTGCAATGCAAGACTGTCCCTACGCTGTAGTTGTGAAGTCACTAACGAGACTTGGGGAGGTCCAGTCACTATAGCTGCCTAGTTTTTAACTCTCTGTAGTCAAGTTTCTGAACACGACAAAGCTGTTTTTCATATCCTGCCCTCAGCGTGATTGTGGGGTGACTGAACAAAACATGGTTCATGATGGAGCTGGTCTATGACTGTATTTGCTTTCAGTAGAATTAGTTGAACAGAGCTCCGAGACTATCTTGTTGCCTCATATTTTGTGACTGTCACTGCTGCCATATTTATAGATTGAGTGAGCTAGGATTGGTACAGTGCTGGTTATATTAAACACCAGTAAGCTTGTATAGATGGTAAGCTTGTATATCAGAAGTTGTATTCATAAAAAATTCTAGAGAATAATAATTCCACAAAATAAAGAGACCTGTCAAGAACTTTGACTTCTTTTATTCTAAATTTTGAGACATTTTCAGTAATTAAAACAAACAACAACAAAAAAAAACAACAAACCAACCGAGCTCTAAAATTCCAATTCCAACCTTTAAAACATATCCACATTTTGATGTGAAGTACTTGGAAAAAACTTCTGCAGATTTCTTCCACAACTTCATTTTTATCGTACAGACAATGCTTATTTAAGGAATATGCAGTTATTTGACAGCTAGAAACTTGTGGTGCTCACAGGCTGGTTTACATAATGGACTCCACGTGCAGTTGCTGTAATATAACCACAAGAATTCTCTTCTGAGGTCCAAATGCACTGTTGGCTTAAACGAACACATAGCTGTTAAAATAGCTGCAGGTTTCATTGCTTTTACCAGCAAGTGATTTGGTCTTATGAACACTGACAAATCATCTGGATTATGAACTTCTAAAATCACAAATAGAGCAAAACTGCACATCTCAGTTGAGCATCTTTCTTTGAGTTGCTCTGACTCCATCCCCCTGTTCTTGCTAAATAATCACAGTAATGGAAGCAGAGCTGCTTTGGAGTCATACATTATAAATGCTGTGCTTTGATCTGTTGATTGGGATTTGATTTGAACAGACTATTTATTTAAGTTTTCAAAAATGGCTGCAGAACAAAGAACCAGCAGTGGTTCAAAAATAACCAGTTTCTCCATAAAGGCTTGAAGGCAGTGGAAAGATAATGCCAAGTGCCCTCTCTTTGAAGGCCCCCAGCAGGTAACTCCATAAAGCCTTGCTTGTTCCCAAATACTGACAGCAATTTCGTTCCTATCGATACAACAGCAGGGTAGGGTGGAGGAGGCTGGCTGCTCACAGCGAATCTGGGCTGCAGGCTCCTGCAGGCAACATGGAGGAGGCAAAGCTGCTGGGAAAATGTTTGCTACTTGGATTTTTGTAGGCTAGAGTCTAATGTGAGAACAGAGAAACTAGATTAATGACAGCAAAGACTGATTCTCGGGTGATGCACTCAAGAGACTGGAACAGGGGAAAAAAAGGAGAAAACTTTAAATGCGACACGATGATCTCACGTGTCAAACGTGGGGTGGGTTATCTGGTTTTGCAGCTTGGTCTCCCGGCCAAGAACGTGAGTTCAGCTGCAACAGGGCTGTGCTGCTCTGCAAAGCTTCCTGAGCTGAGTCTGCCCACGTACCTATTCCAAACACATCTTTGATTTTGTTAACAAATCTCATTAACAGTGCTCGGGTTAAAATAAACCAGTGATTTACTTCTTGGCATAACCTCTACCTCAGTCCAGCAAAGTCTTCAGTTGCAAGGATGTTTCTATTCCTATTGAGCAAAGCAAAATAAGGTTTATCCTGAATATTAGTCTAGACACAGCGTGTTACCATATAAGGGCATAGTTCTTAAATGTAATAATCTCTTCCACTTGATTCACGTTTCAGCACAATTATCACACCATGGATTCAACAAACATAGATCATTTTAAATTGACAGCTATGTACAAAACTATGGTACAACATTATTACAAAACTTGAGAAATAAAGCTCTGAATCTTTAAAAACATAATACTGCACATTCCCAGTTTCAAAGCAAAAGTAATGTGAAAGTGTATGTTCTGCAGCTTGAATGCAAAGCCTTCAGAGTGCAAGCAGCTGAGAATTGTATTTAAAACCAGAGACTTACTACAGGATGAGCTGAAAATGTGTTAAATGCAGTACCCTGAACAACTTTTTTTTTCTTTTGACAGGAAATGGGGCCCTGCTTCTCCAGAAGCTTATATATGTAGCTGCGCACATGAGATTACTGCAGGACCACAGCCACACTTCAACTGAATTGCACGTAAGTGTTATCTGGGAGCCAGATGCAGTTTACATGACCATACGTTGACCAAAATGAATACTTTTGTTGTTGTTCTTATAATTGATTTTGCTTGCTTTAAACGATTGAGAGCACAAATACGTTTTGAGTCTTGGTCATGGCCGAATATAAACCAACTGTGGGTGATGAGATGGGGGATAACGCTTCCCCCTGTGAGGGCATGGCCACTGCTGGACTCATACCCTCAATTTGAGGCACTGCTATTTTTAAAATTTCTCAAGGGCTGAATGCTGGGACACATTCTGCCATTGTGTTAAGAGGAGTCTGGCCTAAGAACAGGGATGTTGGGCATTAGGGATGGAGGCTGAGAGGCCTGTGCCTTCCCTGCTGCTGCATCAATCTGGACCATGTCCCCACAGGCACCAGGGCATGACGCAGGTCATGTAAGGCACGGGCTGAGGGTGCTGAAGCCTCCATGGTGGCTCTTTGGGCCTTTTGGCAAAGGGTAGAAGGCTGCATCAGGAGGAGCGTGACGTCCAGTCAGGGCAGGAGGCCTTCTGGTGATGCAGAGCCTGGCTTCTGAGAGGCTGGCTGTGCTCTGGGAATGAGTTAGCATGTCTCCAGGCCTCCATTATTTCTTCTGCCTTGCTGTGACACCTGTAGAAGGAGGGGAAAATACAAACTGCAAACTGTTAGAACCTCTAAAATGAGAGTGGTCTCATTTGTTGTGTGTATTGGTTGTGATACTAACTGGTCTTGAGTTCCTCAAGTAACTTAAACTTCTAGCACTGCCAGTTTTTATGTATTTGAGAAAACCCTCGCTCACATTTCCAGGACTGATACTGATGTTGAAGAGTTTGGGCAGCTCTGCTTTTGAGCTAGACAACGTGAGTCCTGTGCTTTCCAAGCAGAACATTGGTATATGCCTCTACATAATAAATTGCTGAACTAATAAATCTGGACACTTGTTTTGTTTTGTCCAGGGGACATTTTAACTAGCACTTTAGGCCTGGGTATCATTGTCAACTGATGTAAAATGAAGTCTGTGTGTGGCACTTCATGCAGTTGAAGAACATCTCCAACCTCATCTGAGAGGTGCTACTGGGGAACAGAGCTGGGTCACAGCCATGAGCATGGGACTTCAGAGGACACAAACAAACTTTTGGTCGCAGCATGATAGAGCAAAAAGTGTATATTGTGCCTTCGCTGCCTGACTCATGGGTGGGCTCCCATCTGGGAGTGTTTCCTGAGGGAGTTAGGGCTGTCAGAAGGAAAGAGCTGTGCGCTGTCAATTTTAAACTCCAGTCCCATTCAATATCTGAAAGAAATACCATTTCTAATGATAGACATGATGGCAAAGGCTGTACAGGAAGACAGCCAATAGCTTGATCGGAGGCTGCAGTGTTTCAACACTTGGCCTGTGCTTGCTGTTTGGTTTATTTTTTAATTTCTACCAAATAAATCAAGTAGGTTTGTGAGCAGAACTGCCAGAGTCTGGCTGCTTATGAACTTTTGTGCTTTCAAGTTGAATTGTGTTTCTGTTTGACCTCTGACTGAACTTCCTACAGGGAGTTTGTATGAGGAAAAAGTTTCTCAGCACGAGAACAACCAAACATGGAGTCTGGCTGCCCACAGATGTGCTATCCCCACATCCTTGCTGAGGGACTGTTTGGACTGGAGACCTCCTGTATTATCCCATAGATGTGAACATTTGTATGGAGAGATTCCATAGGCCCTAATACAAGGGAACTCAAGCAGCCCCTCCTGTGTCTAGACCTTTGTACAGTGCCCTCTGACTGTCAGTTTTTGTACAACATTCCTTCTTCAAGCTCTTTTTCAAATTTGGTTGGAAATGTGTTCAGATGTTGCTGGACACACAGAAATGGAAGGTGACCCTCAGTACGTTGGAGATAACATGAAATACCACTCTTTGGGTATAAAAGAATAATGATCTTAATACAAAAATTGCTGCATAACAAGTTATGGCCAAAACAAGAGAACTGAACAGCTGATTACCTAAGTCCTTATACAGTTCTGAAATATTATTTCATAGAGTCACAGGCTGCTCCTGGTAGGTCAGATCCTGTCCTTTCTCTGTTGCTTTCATAGAAACTCTAAAGGATTGGGGGGTGTGGGGAATAAGGAGATGTAGCCTTTATCACTGCCAGTGCATTTGTTTAAGAAGGAAAATTCCTACAGCTTCACTTCAACCTTGCAAATTCTAGCTCTGGGCAAGGAGAGAAATATCCTGTACCAAGAGTGTGACCAAGAACATAAAGGTGCTCTCTGAAGAAAAAAAGACAGGGTTATAAATCAGGTGATTCACGCTGGGAAAAAGTACTGAACTTCTTTGCCTGGGCTCTCCCATCTTTGTGATGGGGAGCACTTCAGGTTTACTAAGGCTGTCAAGAGGAACAAGCTTAAGTTGCATTTGGAAGAGGAAACACCATGACTACAGACTAAGAAAAGCAAAGAGATTTTGTTTCCTATGGCCTTTCCAAATGACACGGGAATGAGGGGAAAAGGGGAGCTGAAGATTTTAAGTGCTGCTTTTCCACTGCCCTTGCAGCACTGAGCACTTGTGGGCGCTGGTGGCATCTCAAGGATGTGCCTGACTCAATCAATTCCTAAAGGTGCTGGTTTCCCATGCATTCCTCTTTATTGCTTTCCTGTCTTCAGAAGAGAATTTGAAGCTGTCTGTATCTCCATTTGATGAAAGTAACTTTCTTCTTCTTTCAAACCTGCAAGCTAGAATCCCCGTGCTTAAAACACACATAATTGGAGTTACACTGGTTACATTGGTTCCAGCTACCCTCCCTGTGCAGTATAATCATGGGTCCTCACATGTTTCTTACCTGTGCTTTGCTTCTACTATTTTCTGCTCTTGTAATCTTCATTAGGATTTTTAAACTGCCAGTACTACTCCCCTTTTGCCCTCAGCATAATCCTGAAACATGGTACAGAAGGGGGCAAGAGGAGATGGCAGCAGTAGTCAGGAATATTTTCTCTCATTTTCTCTTGCTAACAATGATGCTTCAGTGCAGACACAAAAGCAACCCTATGTGGGAATCCCGCAGAGCTTCCTATGTTCCATGCCCCCAGAGCTAGGATTTCCAGGCTCTCATGGGGGATGCTGAAGAATAAACACATTCCTTTCAGGAAATGAGAGAGTGAGAGATCTGACATCACTGATTCAGTTCGTAAGAGGTGCTCATCAGGATGGAAAGGACAAGTAACTATGCAATTTCAGTACAGTGGATGTTTTGATTGTTTATTCTTCCTGCTTTTCTTTCCATTTGCTATAAAAGCATGCAAACTTCTATTTATGAAAGTCTTGGCCTGAAACTCCTAGTTTTCTCACGACAGGCAAGTATGCTGCCCATCGGAGAGAACCTGGATGTACCAAGATCCTGTATGTGATTTTTTTCAATGACAAAAGCCAAATCACCTCCTCCACCTCGTCCCAGAAGATGCATGAATGCAAATGAAAGGTGTGCATGGTATGTTTGCTCCAATGCACCACCTCTTGTGCAGTATCTTTGAGAAACTGAACTTGGCTTTGAGTTGGAGCTGGTATCTTGTACCAGTGTGTATTTGACCCTGAGCCCAGTGTTTTATTTCTTTATCCAGATGCCTGTATGTATGTGATGCTATAGAAAGTGGCTAGCCACAAGCAAACCAAACATAATTCTTTGCAGGAGGGAGGTACTGAAATTGCATTTTTACAGTTTTTGAGAATAATAATGGGATCAAAGCAGGGACTTCGTTTATCACATGAAGCTGGATTCACGTGGTTAGCATACTGTCTTTTAATTATCTGCAAGGAAAGGCAATTGGCTGCTGCTGACACAGAGGACAGACATGTGGGATGTGACCTAGTGTTGTGGGGAGATCAGCACTGACTCCACCCAGCACAAGATCAACACCTTGGTCAGTGAAAATCAGAGTAGCAAATTTGTTTTAAATGTATTTGTGATTAGACACAAAGACAAAAAGCTTAGCTGATAAGCTAAATATTGATTAGGTCTGTAAAGTCCGAGGAACTGGGGTTAGTTCACATACAGATGCCTTTGCAGGTTTACATACCTCATTGTACCACACAACCTTTTTTTGATTTATAATCTCCAGAATCAGTCTCAACCTCTGCTTTTAAACAAAAGAGACACACTAAATACATCTGATCATGGCAAGGTAAATGTAACAACAGGGAACTTCTTACTATGAAAACACTGGCCAGCAGCAGAGAGATTCCTTGGATGCAACCCCTGGATGACCAGGGAACCCCATGGCTGTTGTGGGGTTCATTACAGACACAAGGGAAGTGCAGTGATGGCTGGGAGCTCTCTTTGTTGCAGCTCCTTCTGCTGCCTCCAGAAAGGCAAGTTTGGGAACCACTGCACTGGGAAAACACTTCTGTTCTGTGCCTTGGTTTTAGCTAGGGGAAGGTGCACGTTAGAAACATAAATACTTAAACCCCCAAGCTATATTGGCACTATGAAAGTAAGTTTCTCCATGGCAGACAATTAGCCCATTCTATCTCTCTCTGTAGTTGGTATTCAAATACTCCTTTACTTTCTGCTCTTCCTTCTTTGGCAGTAAAAACATTCAACACTGATAAGGAGATCCTTCCATCACTTTCCTGCCCATCTGCTTGACCACAGAAAACAAGCTTTGGACAGTATACTGTATCTTTCTGAATGCTGACAGACCTACGTGTATTCCATATGAAGGCACCTCGACTTCAGGATTTAAGTACCCACACCCAAAGGTGTCTCCGTATCTGTGGAGTCTGAGGGAATTGGACCAAGGAGTCACCTGAAGTGTACGTGGGGCAGATTTTCAAGTTACTGCAGGCAAAGTGCTCTTGTGAGGGAGCTTAGGAGAGAAAGTGCTGCTGTTTCCTGGCTTTATGCATTTATAAGTAGTTGAAAGGGGTGATTGCTGATTAAGTATCCACTATTAACTGCTCTTAATCACAGCTCTGGAGTCTAATGGAGCTCTTGTTTGCACATAACCATGCCTCGCAGCTGTCTTTAGCATACTTGACAGATGTGCTTATTGCCATCTTTACTATGCATAATGGGCTTTTTAATTATTGATTCATCTTTACCCATTTATAAACTACTTATAAATGTCAAAAGAATGAATCAAAGAATGAACCATGCTCACATTTTTCTTTTTACATCTTTTTCAGGATAGAAAAATAATAGCTCCATTAACACAAAAGGCTTTCTAGGGATAGCAGCAGACCTTGGATCCAGGAGGAACCAATGCCTACAAATGTACTAGGAGGTCCCCCCCATTTAACTCTGTGCCTGAGGACTATATAGGCTACCTGAGTAGCTTTTGCTGTGCCTCTTCTTCTTTCTCCGTTTCCCAGATGTCCTCTGCTTTTCCCTGTCACTGTGCGTTTCCCCTGGAGGCAGTGTTGCCGAACAAGAAGAGTCGGTGGCTGGCTCCTCCGAGAAGGATTTCTCTTGGGAAGTGTCCAACAGCGAGTCTGTACCAGGGTCTTCATTTTCCTTTGCCATCTCTTTCAACTCAGCCTGATGAGCAACATCACAGGGAGCGGATGGAGCACTGGGATTGCCTCCATTCTGGCTCAGCTGGGTGTCCTGAGCCAGCTTGCAGCTCTCCAAGCCATCAGCTGGGCATCTGTTGTCTTGCTCTTCTGAGATGGACCCATTGAGCTGCTCTCTCAGAGCAGCACCAGAGCTGCTGCTCACAAATGTTATATTGGCACCTATGTTGGCAGCAGAAAAGGAAATGGCACTGCTCCCCAGGCCTGGCTGGAGGCTTGCCATCCCAGCATCCTGCCCAGCTCCATCAGCTTCCACTAAGTTTACCAAAGGGCCTTCTGTTCTAGATCCTCGTGGCAAATTTCTTTCAGCATTATTTTCAGGTAATGCCTGGTTTGGAGCTGAGGCATCTCCAACATCTCTACCCATCTCTGGTAGGGCAGTGGCTGAGGATGGAGTGCTTTCTGAGGGATGACCGTTGTTTTGCTTGGATTTATCATCCATCTGCTGTCCTCCTCCTTGTGGATCCTTAACGCACTTCCCTTCAAACAAAAAGCATGAGATCAGCCATATATGTAGAGTTACATCTGAGAACAACCATGATCTTTCTGGCACTGGGAGAGGCTACAAGCTCGCTGCTGCCTGCAGAAGTTTCACTGCCCCTAAAACAGCCACAGTGATGGGTTGATATTCGGACTGGATTATTTCAGTGGTCTTTTCCAACCTTAATGATTCTGTAATTCCATATAGGCAGCACCTTTCATCCTACAGCCAGAGTGCCTTCCTTAGTGCTCCCACTTCCCCTTCCAGTGTCCCATGTGGTCAAATCAGTGAGACTACGAGGCTCTACCTCAGCAAAGTGCACGAGGGCATGCCCTACTGTCAACTGGCTGATGCCCATGGAAGTCCCTGGACCTCCACAGGGTGTCTGAAAACCTAAATCAAGAAGAGGTCCTGAACCAGCTGGAACTGCTGACTCAGTCTGCACAAGCACTTCAGAATTTCCTGCTGGCTCTCACAAAGCAAGTTTAGGAGAGCCACAAAGTCAAGCTCTACCACACACCAGTGCCCTTGGACTGTAATTGTGCATTGGTACTTAGGTCATGAGCCAAAAAAAGGCTAAAACCATGGTCTGTCTGATAAAAAAAAACCCACCTGGGTGAATGGGGTCCTCCTGCAGACTGGGCCTATTTTAAATGCTGCTTTAGACTCCCAAGTATAGACAGAGACAAGATACAGCAGACTATAAGATGAAGACAAGCTGTGCTAGGGAGATTTGATTGCATGGGGGGACAGGTGGGGATGACATTAGTGCCCCACCAGAAGAGTCCTGAGGCTGAGCCATGGACTGTGTCTCTCAGAAGGTTTATCAGTCTGGGCACACCTGACTGTCAGCAGCTCAGGGTTATTTGCTCCTGTCCACAGCTCTGCTGCAGAGCCTCCTTAAATAAGATGCCCCAAATGCTGGAAGGCTACTTGCTTGCATGCTAGGCTCAGACCAGAGACAGATGGGAAGAAATAGCTGCAAGTACAGTTGGGTCTGTGTCCTTACCAGACTGGCTCTCCTCTGGGATCTCTGCAGGCAAGGTTTTAGGAAGTGCATCCGACTCATATCTGTTCTTCGTCTTTCTCAGTGTGAACCCTTTCCTTATGTCGGCCAGCAGTGCATCAATGACGCAAACATCCTCCTGCTTCACCAACCCCTTCTTAACTGGGATAGAGAGAGACAGGTGCTAAGTGTGCCCCTGAGAGGAAAGATCCAGACCGCCCAGCAGTGCTAGCACTTGGGATTGGTACTGCTTCCCTGGTACAAACAGAGCATCTGCAAGGCTTTTGAGATGTCTGCAGCCTGTGGTAAACTGCAGTGAGGCTTTTCAAGGGCAGGTAGAGACTTTTTAGGGGAAACATCTGTCATTAGATTTAGGATTCAAAAAGTTTATTTAGAAATTGAAACATCTGAAATAACTGAAATGCTTCAATTTTATTTTTGTCTTTCTCCTGTTGAGTCAGCAGAAGTAAAAATTACTTCTGCTGTAAGTAAAATTAACTTCTGTGCCCGGCTGCCACTGTGAAAAGTCAATTTCTAGCTATGGACAATAAGATACCTAAAAGCCTTTAGTCAGCCAGCACTTGGAAATTCAGAGAATAAATTACCTCTACTGGTCATTAAGGCAGGACCAGCAAAGAGCTTTCATCAGCTCTTCCAGTCCTTTTGGGATTGCAAGTCCACCATTCTTTTTGATGCCCTTTCAGATACTCACTGACTTTTCCATTTTCTCCCTTCTGTCTCTTCCCTTCTTCTTCTTCCAGCTGTTTCTTCCTCTTCTCTGCTTTTGCAGCTTGTTCTTTTCTGTCCTTGTTTTCCTGCAGTTAGGTAACAGGGGCATGAGAAGGTTGGCTAAAGATCTGCTAGGAGAGCCAATGAAGAGAAAGACAATATGCAGATGGTGCCTGTCCCACCCAGGTCTGTTGAAGTGGAAATATGCACCACTATGATGTGCTCATCTTTGCGTGCAGTCACTAACCTTCAGAGCTCGGATGAAGAGATCTCTGAAGGCCTTCATGGTGCTAAATACGTCCTCTAAGGACAACTTGCCTGGGTCTTCACAGAGATAGTTTGCAAGTTCTTCTCTCTTCCTGTCAATGGTTTCAAAATCTTCTTCCAGTTTTCTGGAGGCACCAATACTATCCTGAAATGCATTCAGTACGCACAGTGAGACACCATCCAGAGGGTAACAAGTGAAGTGCACATAAAGAAAAAGGATGTCAACATAAGAACTTGGAGCAGAGCTTTCGGGGTAGGAAGAAATAGAACATGGCCTTTGCTCCTGGTGACTGGCTTGTTCCAGTTTGCAGGGGTGGTTTTAGCAACACACAAAAAGTTCAGTGCAAAGCTTCATCCCAAGAAAAGGGGTTTACTGCAGCGACCTGCCCAGAGGGTGAACACATGGACTCAGACATAGTGAGGAGAGGCAGAGTAGGGAGAGCAACTAAAGCAAGGCTTTAGGAAATGGCCTCACCAAAGGTAGGTAGGTTTGCAGCAAATAAACACCAGTGTGTTGTGTGGCATTACATGCAGTTTTCAAATCTGAGAGCACATTTCTCACCCTCTTGTGAGCTACACGTAGCACGCTGACTTTGTGTGTGTAAGGTGGAAGCTATAAGGGAACTCCAAGACTGACCTGGATAGGTTTCTCATACTGTTGTTTCACGTCGTCGTTTGCTGATGAGACCTTTCGCTGGAGCTCCAGCAGCTTTTTTAAATTGGCGCTGGACTCTGAGCGTATAATATCAAGATTAATTCTGAAATCACACAGATGCCCTTCATCAGTTCTCAGTACAGCATCATGCACTTACAAAAAAGAGGGTTAGCTTGGTTTGGTTGTCCCTCTGCTTTCCATGAGAGCTTGAGCCCTCAACCCTGTACAGCCTGAGCTCATGAAAAACAGCCTTCTTTCACAGCACTTATGGAAAGATGCTCAGGTGTCCTAATTTCTGGTGCACTGTTGATATGCATGGGATTTATTTTTGTTTTTCACTTGAAGGAAGTGACAGACAATCTTACCCTGCTGCTTTTGAAACATATTCAAGGTCCTCTGGCAGTTCCAGTAGGTCTGTGTGGCTGTTTTCTACTTCCTGAAGCAGAAAAGAGAAATGAGTGTTATTTACTGAATGGCACAAGCTGAGAGTGGAGGCAGTACTCTGAAGGACAACTGCACTAGGTCCTTCTTCTGGACTCCTTTCTGCAGAGCCGGAGAAGGACAAACATACAAGAGATCTGGATGTTTAGAAATACTCATGGTTCAGAGCAAATCTGACCTGCTGCTGTGCCCTCATCTTACCATGCAGGGAATTTCTTTCAACCTTTCTCAGATAACTACTAGAGGCAGGACAGTGGGCTGATGCAGTCTGATAGTTTCTATGGTCCCAGGAGGGCATTAAAAGGGCTTGCATCTTACTTGCCTCATTTCTTTCATGGTTGCACTTGCTGAAGCTACCGTGAACAAAAGAGGAACTTAACCATGCATAACTGATGAATGAAGGTGACAGAGCAGAATGTGAAAAAAAATAAACAAACAGCAATGCTTGGAATAAGAAAGCCATGGGGACTTAGTGGGAGTTTGAAAAACTCAAACACAGTCTGGTGAAGAACAGAGGGGCCATGACAAGGCAGAAAGGATGAATGGGTACAGAGCTGCCAGGATGGCTTTGGTGGCCACAAGCTCTGTGGTTTGCAGCCGATGATGAGCACAGACTACGCAAATATGAACAAAGGAAGTTCCAGCAACTGTGAGGAAAGATGGTGGAGGAAAGCAGGACGAAGCTATTTAAAAGGAGCTCCCTGAGGGCCAAGTAGTGCCCACAAGCAGTCTCCACCAGTCTAAGAGAGCCAAAGCTTGTAACCTGTGGCCAGCTGGGGAAGATAATGAATAAGAGCGTTCAGTTAATTGCATTAACCGAATCTACAGTAGAAGGAATGGTTCACCAAGATAAAAACCCTCTCCTTCCCTTCTGCCCAGGACTGCAGTACCTCCAGAATATGGTGGAGCAGTGTAATGCGGGTTTGGTTTGCTTTGGTTTCTGTTAGTTTGAGTAAAGTGCTGATTTTAAACCCATCAGCGTCGCCTGTGTGACTTCCCTACAAGATAAAAACAACAACAACAAAAAAAAAGACAGATGTAACTCTTGTGTCCAAATTACAGCCTCAGATGTGAAGAACATCCATATATTCTGTTGAAGGGTGGAGGACAAGCCAAACAAAGTCCTTACGTAGTTCAGAAAGTTTCCAACTTTGAGAATCAGTTTACAAAAGAGCGGCAGACGGTGACTGGTCAGAAGATCTGAAAAACATAAAGGGCTTTTAAGGAAAAGCCTCATTTAAGCCAGAACATTTTCTAAATTGGATAAAAAGTGGGATACTGAGTCCCAGCAAACCAAATCTGATTTTTCAGGTCTGCAGCACAATGGTCCACACTGCGGAGAAAATGATTCTAAGTAGATTCAATCCCAGTAGCTAGCCTTAATGAAAGTTTCTGCTCACTTATATTTACTTCTTTATTCACATCTGGTCTTTCATTCCTAACAGAAAATGATGTGGAGCTGGACTCTGATCAATTGGAAGTACCTTGGATTTAACCTGGAATAGGAGAGGGTACAAGGGTTCCAACTTGAATCTTGCAAACTCCATTCAGCTGTGCAGCAAAGCCAGTTCTGACAGTACTCCAACTACCTGGCAGCTGCTAAAACCAGACACACTCCATCTTTTCCTGGTCTCGCATGATGAAGATGCTTATCAGGCATGAAGGGTACAGTCCTTGTCCTTGCCCTTACAACAAGGTGCTGCAGAGAAGTACTTTCTGAAGCACTTTCTGAGGAACAGCTTTAAGAGGACAAGTGGGCCACAGGGAATTTGGGGGGGGGTGGGGGTGGAAATTTATCCCAGCAGGCAGCTGTAATTCCAGCTGAAGAAGCCTACAGCAGGAGCTCTTTAAGACAAGCAGCATTTGACAAGAAGTGCTTTCAGCAGTGGGACCTGAGATTTCTGCCACAGATAATAGAGACCTCTTGCATAATTCCTCCATGTATTCACAAACTTGAGCATCAGCAATTCATCGCCCAAAATAACAAACTTTCTCTTCTAATTACTTTTGTAGGCAGGGGAAAAAATAAATTATCACTGCTTTCTGGGGTAAATTTGGGGTATGCTTTTCTGGAAGGAGAGAAAATTGCTAAGTAAAGATCTTAATGTAATGAATTAGCTCTAGGTTCAGCTCTTTTGGAAATTCTGACAAGCTTCACTGTTGAAAGTGGTTCAGAGGAACATCAGCTGTTACCGAACAAGAGGCCTGAGGCTGAGGGAAAATGGCTTCCAGTTGTATTAAAGGCTTTGATAATAAATGGGGATACCCAGAACTGCATCCTGTACTCTGCAGCAAACCAGTGGAAACGCTGCAGAAAAGCTGTGGTGATGGGGAGACTCACTCCAGAGCTATCAAGGGTTTTATGGGGGCTTTACAGCTGGCTGTTTAAAATAAGATCCAGATCCAGAATTAAGGTCATGCAATTTACCTTCACAGGCTTTCCGGATGGCTTCAGCTTTTGGCTGAATCATGTCCAGAACAACAGTAGTCTCTTCACAGATCAGCATACATTCAATCCGTAGCTGGTAGCTAAGGATGGAGATTGAATAAAAGCTTACAGACACCACAGCCTTGGCCACAGTCTTCCCACATCACCTTTAAGCCTAGCAATCTCACAGCATTGCCGCCTACCACATCCACATCAGACAAGTGCTTGTGGGGTGCTGCTACTTTCCACAGGGACCAGCCCTTGGCCATGCGGGGATGTAGTTTCTGCTGATGCACTGTGATCAGCAAAGACTGACAGCGGTCTGAGATATGGGTTCCCCCTTCTTGGTGTTGTGTTTGGCTTCCCAACTTCAGTAGGTTACATGACCTGGTTGGGCAGGTCTGACCCTGCGTCTGGTCCAGCTTCTGCTACTTTCAGGACACATATCAGGAAAAATTTCTTCTCTGAAAGAGTGGTTGGGCTCTAGAACAGGCTGCCCAGGGAAGTGTGGAGTCACCTTCTCTGGAAGTGCACAAGAAGTGTGGAGATGTGGCACTGAGGGGCATTGTGGGGACGGGTTGAACTAGGTAATCTTAGTGGTCTTTTCCAACTTTGATGATTCTTTGATTCTATACTTCAGAGGGAGGTGTTGCAGCAGTGATCCCCTTTCATGCAAGATAAAGAGGAAGGGATGGCTAAGGTGGAACTGGAGATTGACCAACTGTATCTGTTGGTATTTGTCTGTGAGACTCTAATATAGAAATGTGATCTTCCCGAAGATAAACCCAGAAAAAGACTGGGCTGACATTGACCAAGAGCATCCATACCTGGGAATCTGAAGGAGGAGAAGATAAAACTGATCTGCGTTTGCTAGCTTCGACTTCTCTTCTTTGAAGGCCTTCAGGTTTTCTATCTAATGAAAAAATAAAGAATCAAGACTGCAGGACTTCACTGCACATTCAGCTCTGTGAATCAAGGGTGCAATTTTTCTCTCCTGACCTCATGTTTTTCGGGCAGCAGCTTCAGCAGCTGCTTTAGAACCTCAACGTCAAACTTGGTCCGGTCCCCATTCTGGACCATGGCAGCCACCTCTTCATTGGAGCTGCAAAGAGAAGCACAGGTAGCAGTCACCCAAATGTCCCGCTTCCACAACCACATACTACTGAGGCATGTACTTGTACAAGCATTCTGTGCTTTCCCTACTGAGGGTCACAGCGATAGGAAAGGAAAGATACATCCCAGTGATTAACTCAGAATTGGGAACTGGAAGAACCAGATTCAAGTACTTGCTATGCACAAAATTTGCTTCTGGCCCTGGTCAAATGACTTAAGACTAGAGATCAATCTTGCAACTCAGATACCTGTCTCTGTATATGTTACTACCTTAAAAAAAAAATTGAATTCTTATCTTCTCTCTTGGTCCTACTTTGAGTTTGAAGAGTTTGACTTTCAGAGGCATCTCACAACCAATGCCACCTAAGAGTCTGTGCTACAACTCTATCAGTAACATGGAGTTGTAACATTTTATACAAAAAAACGCAGTTGAACACCCAAGCCCAATATTTAAAGAGAGTATTTGACAAACTGTGAAATAATCAAATTTTACAGCAACACAAACTACAAAAAGAACATTGGCGAAAATAGATTTCTTGAGGACCTTACAGACACTACGCACAACCTACTCAAAGTTTTGTCAACTGTCATGAAAATTGGTTGTATCTTACCATTTAAACTGCTTCAAAAATATGTTCAAATTGAGACTTTTCTTGGAGTCCAAAAATGTGATCTTCGTTAAAGAAAAAGAAGATATCGCTTATTAGATGAGCTGTCTGCAGCAATCTTTACTCGAAAGAATGAGAACAGCCCCCTCACCTCCTTTGGCTCTGCCTTCACTGGGGCAGCTGTCTTCTCCTTAGGGGTTGGTTGTGGAAAGCAAAACAGCTGCTCTATGCTTGTGTAATTGGGCTCTATGGTTTCCTCACTGCTGCTGCTCACTGAAGCCCACATCGAGTGACTTTCTGAAAAGAAGGCAAGGGATTAAGATTGGCTGCAGTGCTGAAAGCTCCTGGCCTTTTGGGTAGTTTGAGTTGCTAGAAGGGAAATTCCTCAGAAGATGAATTAAATGAGACATATTTTTGATTTTGTAATCAAGTCTCCTTGTGTTACACTGGCAATAGGACTGCTTAAATAAATCCCTAATGCACTTTCTTGAGCACTTTCTTAAACCTCTTTTTTTAAAAAAAAAAAAAAAAAATCACCCAAACTTAGCTGCAGAAAGTTCTACTGAAATAATCCCCACAATTAAAAACGTGCCTTACTTAGACTTCAACTATGCCTTGCTTGTTTCAGGCAAACCGACCTTATTTGTCCTTGCTTCCTCTCATATTTCATGTTCCATTTTGGATCTGCTAGGAAAGGGAAATGTGACCCAAAAATCAAGAAATAAGTCAATACTTCTCATGTCTCACCAATTATATCAATGTCCTTCCTGAACAGTGAGCTGATCCTGACCCGTACTCTTATGTATGACTTCTACATACTCAGATTAGAGTCTGTTGAGAACTCAAGCTTAAGGTATGTCAAGGTGGATTAGGGCAACCTTCCCATTCTTCCCCCTTCTTTAATTTCAAATGCTTTCACTTATAAAAGATCTATTCCAAGTTATTAATTTAGTTGCAGTGATTATTATATTCCATGCTGCTGCTCTTTATTTAAGGTCAGCATGTAATGGAAATTAGGGAAGTTCTGTATCTAAACGGAGTCAGCCAAACCCAACAAACTCAGAAAAACCACTTTTTCCCTTCTTATAAAGTAGTTGTGACTTTATGCCAGAAGCACCCACCTCTCACTACATTGGAGGGCAGCTTCTGCCAGTTTAGCTTCTTCATTCTCAGTGTTGGTGTCTTCACTGCCTTGCATGGAGGCCTGATGAAGCCAAGAGGGCAGCTGAACTGAGAGGCCACAACAGCTTCTATGTGATCTCCTGCCATGCCAGGCAATGGTGGCGGAGGGAGTGGGACACCCCCCATGCCAGGCAGTGGGGGTGGAGGTGGGATGCCCCCCATGCCAGGCAGTGGGGGTGGAGGTGGGATGCCCCCCATGCCAGGCAATGGGGGTGGAGGTGGGATGCCCACCATACCAGGCAGTGGGGGTGGAGGAGGAATGCCCCCCATGCCAGGCAGTGGGGGGGGAGGAGGAATGCCCCCCATGCCAGGCAATGGAGGTGGAGGAGGAGGGATGCCAGGGAGTGGTGGGGCTGGTGGCGAATTCATGGAGGCTGTGGGGGCTGTGATTGCTGGGCTAGAGGGCAGGGGTGGAGGTAGTGGGGGTGGAGGTGGTGGAGGTGGTGGGGCAGGAGCAGTGTTGGGTGGAGGGTTAGGGGTCTGCGATGATGTAAAGCAGGCTGAGAGTTTTGAGGATGAAGTCTTCTCTTCACAGACTTGTGGCTCTGAAGGAGCTGCTGGTGCCTTGGAGGGGTTTGGTGATCCCACCAGGCTCTGAACTGCACTCGCGCATGGTTCTAGTTCAGCCTGGATGCCTCCATTTGCATTCCCAGAAAGACGTTTTTCAGCTCTTTTTTGCTTGTTTGGATGTTTCTTGATAGATAACAGCCTCTCAATTACTTCTTCAACTGTGTTTCCTTGGACTGAAGAAATAGGTTAAGGTCAGAGAATAGGATGATGCCCAATGGATTTTTCATGCTATTCAGTTCCCACAGACCTGTAACTACTAAGCCCACTCCCTGGAGTCATTTTACCCAATGGTATTTTCAGCTTATAGTGAAATTCTTTTTCACAGTATTGGCTCATACACACTGTTTTGAGCATGCTTGCCAGCAAGGCCAGCCAGTCTCAGTGGCAGGATGCCAATGAAAACAGATTCTTGTTGACTGCCATGACCCAAAGCTCACTATAATGCCAGGGATTAACCATCAAAGCAAGATGGTGAATCCTGAGCCCAATGCTAAACATGACCACTGGCACCTGTATGGCTGGAGCTTCCCATGAAGACATGACCCTGTGCAGCAGGTATAGTTTTGTCTCTGCAACCTATCCAGGGAACAACTTTTGCAGGCAATGGGTTGGATGAGGGTCACTCTTACTGTCATTGGCGAGCAGAAGGGCTCTGTTCACAACAGCGTCCAAGGACTCCCACAGCAGGAGACTGGAGTGGTGCGATGGTTCCAAGTGGAGCAAGCTCTGAAGGATGGACAGCAGCTGAATGGAGACTGGGGAGCGGCTCACCTGGAAAACAAGGCAGCTTTCCATCACACCAAGTCCGTGCACCAGACTGGTTGCAAATAAGTCTGTTAACTTTGCCATTGTATGTCTTTTCAACCCACATGAGGGCCTACTTACCTTATTGAAGAGAGATGAAAAAACCTCATGGTGATCATTCATGTTTATCCCATCACATATCTTTAATAATTCCTCATCATCTTCAATCTTGAACTCTTCAAATGTATCACACTGGATAAGCAGATCTTCCTCCTCTATGTCTCTAAAATATTACAGAACTCATTTTCACTGGAGAGCCCTTCACTGATTTTCAGATAATTATTTTTCTTGAAATGGCCTTTTATCTTTTTGCCTCTCAGCTGGTTCATACTGAAGTGCCCAACTCTACCTTATTTATAGAGGATCAAATGCCATCAGTGTAACCTTTCTCAAACTGAATATAACTCTTTGTATAGTCAACACACGGAAATGAATAGGACTATTCATGGAATAATCTGGCCCAGAGTATGCTTTGTATGTACTTCTCCTTGGAGCTGTAACAACAGACTGGCATTTTTACCTTTTTTGAAACTGGGCTGGCACCTTCTTTTTTTTTTTTTTTTAATTTAATTTTATTTTTTTTACAGTCAACACATACATTACTTAAAAAAAAAACAACTTCTTTCTATGCTGTTCAAAATTCGATTAGAAAACTGAAAACATTCTAAAGCCAGGTATTCTAGCACTCTTGAGAGACTCAATGCAGGAGAACTCTACTTGTGGTAGCTGTCAGTATTGTCAGACCCTTTCTTCCCTAACTTCTAATGGTTTGGATAGAGCAGTCCCTGGTACACGGATAACTGCAACTTACATTAAGTCCTCTAAAATCATGGGTGCTCCTGATAGAACATCATTTTAAAATTATGAAAGTCTGAAGTCAGATATGCATTAGAAAGGTGTCATACCTGCACGCTTCTAAAACAAACACCAGCAGTGAGGGGCTTGAATACAACAACTGCTCAGTGAGCCCACAGCATCACTACAGGGTAAATCTGAAATGCAGCCTCAATAAGGGCATTGCTGATCTGTGCTCCATCTGTGCAAAAGCCTCTGTCAATGCCATCTGCAACAACTGTCCTCATGACACTGTGGTTGACAAAAACACCCTAACACTGGCCTGATGTCTCCAGTTCCATGTAAAGAGTGCATAGCTGTGCAGTCCATTCCACACATGTATACCTCACACAACTGAAGACTGCCAAGTATTAAAATTCCAGAGCTGCATTACTCATTTATATAAGAAAATTTAAACAGTGATCCTTACCTTAGCTTGTCTAAAATATCCAACAACTGAAGCCCTGGGAGAACAAAACATATATACATATTACATTACAACCTACTTGGCACTGATCTGTTATGATCATAATGTTACTCTCATAAACACTTTTTGCAGAAATAAAAATTGAAGCTTTGTCTGTCAAAGTGAAGATCAGATGGATCTGTAGGTAGATTCATTCAAGAACTGAAGAGACAAGCAGCTCACATCTGCAGCTGAGTGAGCCACTGAGAACCTCCCTGGGGTTACAGAGGGACAATGGCATTTCTAGGGCACAAGTCTTCTTATTCCAAAGCAGATGTCTAAAGTAAGTCAGATGAACTGTGTGATCAAATGTCCCTTTTTTTCCACAGAACCTAGGCTCACCAGCACAGATGCGCACATTATATGAGGTGAATCCAAACCTCATCTCCTTTTATGACAAATTGCAATACAATGAAAAGTGGCTGGTTATAAAAGTGGGTTTAAGAACATCAAGGGATGGTAGGATGCTGGAAGAGATCTATGGGAAAGCAGCAAAGTTAAATACATCTGGCTAAAGAAAGGTTGATGAAGAGAATAGAGAACAGACAAACACACTCAAAAATAGGAGTCCAGCTGTACTATTTGCAGTTTTCGTCCCCAGCCCTCTTTAATCACCTCACAGATATATCTGAAGATAAAGCCATAAAACTGCCCTGTGCTCGGCCATTGACTTTTTTTTTTTCTGGAAAAACTCAGGTGCCACAAATATCCTTACCTATGAATTCATTTCGGATCTGGGTTCTTGTTCGTAGATCCTCTTTCCCAAGTATGATGGCATTGATAGCACTCAGCAGTGTCACCATGTATGGCACATTATCTGTGTTGGACAGCTCATTCATTATGACACTGAATCGATACTGCTGGTTCTTCACATTCTGTTAGTAACACAAGTGACATTTCTGTTTAGGCAAGTCAGTAACATCTACCTCTTTAGTGCAGGACCTCAACTAGGGTTACTATCTAAAAGCAGCACTCTTATCATGGAACAGTGTCTGGTCAGCAGGGGACATCTGTAAAACTATTTCTGCAACTCTTTCTGCTTTCTGTTAACAGATGCATCTTCTTGGTCTTGTGACCAGTGAAACCAATGGATGTGGCATTATCTACTTCAGTACTCTGGTAGTGCTTTTCCTAACAGAAATAACCTTCTTACTGGCAGTCCTTTGCCCAGAGACAAATCATAGAGCAAAGCCTCTGGGCTTCTGCTGGCCAGGACAAAATTCCTACAAATTCCTTTGTAAATCCCTGGCTCTCTTACCAAAATGATGAAAAGTGACCTTCACTCCAAACCCTTTTCTCCTCCTGCAGCTTGAAACTTGCCTTGTAATGGTCCAGGGCATCCAAAGCCAAACCATGGCCATCTGATGAGTAAATGCACAGCGCAGCCAGGAGTTCAAATACTTGCTTTTTCACCATAACATTAGTTGTGTCAAGTGCTGAAGGACAACAAAACAAAACAAAACAAAACAAAACAAAACAAAACAAAACAAAACAAAACAAGGATTTTCAAGAGCACAAAGTTCTGAATCTCAGTGTCTTCTGCTACAAGTCTTATGGCTAGTGGCAGAAGAAAACCTGAAAAACTGCAGCCAATACGTGGAAGACAGGAAGAAAAATATCCTCATTTATAGACAGCCCATTCCAATAGCAGTGCTAGCTCAGTTACCCCACTGGCTTTTTGATGCTGCATGTAGCTGTTTATCTCTTCCAAGTACCAGTAGAAACGCTGTAACAGCAGCCAAGATCTCGGCACTTGCAATTACGCATTTTATTTCCAATTTTCTCACATGAGTGTTTTCTAGAACAGCAGATGAACCATTTTCCGCAATTAATGAATCTTGTTTTTAGTGCAGAATCACTCAACGTGCATATCAAACAGGCCAATTGTTCTCTCCAGTCCTCATACATTCCCTTTTCTTCCATTACTCTCTCTCTATGAGCCCTTCGAGGTGGAAGGCAGTGGATTAGGCTATCTCATTTTTTGTTTATTGGTGTACAAAGAAGCCAGACTGCTGAGAAGCCCAGGATATCCTGTTGTCATTCAAAGTACAATAATGCCACACTGCTTAAAAAAATACAGCATAGAAGAAAAGGAAGAGGACTTGAAACTACAGAGAGGAACAAACCATCTTTCAGATTAAATGCATCTTAAAGAGCTATTAATAAGGGTATGCAGGTGCAGCTGTGATCTCAGCTCTGCAGAGCAACAGGTAAGTTATCCTCCCACCCCCACTGTCAAGAAGAACTATACTATCAAGCCCTAGGAAACACCCCAAGAAGTTTTCTACCAAATGAATGACAAGAAATGTTGAATGGTGTTATATGACATTTCCTAGAAGGAAAAGACTGTGCAACATGGAAAATGGATTATCTTATCACAGAACAGTTTGAGTTCAAAGGGACCCTTAAAGGCCATCTAGTCCAACCTCCCTGCAATGAACAGAGACACCTACAGATCAATCAGATGCTCAGAGCTCCATCCAACCTGACCCAGAGTGTCTCCAGGGATAGGGCATCCACCACCTCTATGCACAACCTCGAGTCAAAGAACCTCTTGAGTCTAAACAATTCCATTCTCCCTCCCCTGTAGAGGCTACAAGACTCCAAGCTCTCCTTCTGCTCTTGGGCCTCACAAAGACTAATAGCAAATATCTGCTGAGAAGCTGGGTTCTGGACTTCTCATGACTGTGTATGGCTAAGGCACTGCTTATTCCAAGCTTCTCATGAACTATGGAGACATCTGTGTGAAAATGAGCCCATCAAAATGGTATTAAGAGACAAAAACAATGTCATTTCAGAACAGACTTATTTTTAAGAGAAATTAATTTCACTAATTTGCAATTAAGTTGCAATCAACAGCTTTCAAGAAGCCTGGTGCAGGGTGGGAGGATAAGCAACAGATAAAGCCCACGCTCTGTGAGGGAGGAAGATGTCTCCTTACCTTGGAAGAGTTTTCTGACATAGCCCTCATTGCTCACAATGTATTCAATGCCTCTGTGAGAGTTCATGACTGCTCTCACACAGTTAATGCAAGTGAGCTGTAGCAAGGCATCGGAAATCCTGGCCACCCCTCTGCCAGACAGCCTGTCCAGAGCCTCCAGGAGGAGGTCCAGTCCACACAGCTCCAGGAACTGGACCATCCAGGCATCGTCACTGTTCTCCAGACGTTTCTTCAGCCCAGAGTAGTTCACCACTGATGGCATCTGCAGGAGGCGGATGCACAGCTCCGGCTCAGCATTTTCCAAGTTGGCCTCCGACTGGTCGGTATCCTGGGGCCCAAGTTTCTCCTTCAGGGCAGCCCATTTCTTGTGGGCACCTTCCTTTTTGATGGACATAATGAACTTCTTGTCCTGAAAGATAAAGAAAAGACAATGTGAGAAGTCCATTTAGACTGAGTACCAACCCCACAGCAGCAGTGTTTTTTCTCCTAGGGTCAGGATTTAAAGCACAACCGCAGAAGGTTCCTGCTCCTCTGCCAGCTCTCCAGCACGCCAGGCACACACTGGCATCAGTCCTCTGTTGAAGAAACTAAACACATCTCCTCCTTAATGACACACATTATATTCAAGCCCTGAAAACTCTGTAAAGAAACTCTTAGCACATCTAAGTCAGTAAATACAGCTTTAAAAGTAGCCAATTTCCACCAGTCAATAGCCACTACCTATTTTTGTGCAGTGAAAGGACAATGTTGGAAGCAGCATTATCAGCTCTGAACTCCTTATGTCCATTAAACCACTCTGAAATCACACTGCAGTGGAAGTGCTGTGCAGTTTCTAAGTATTTGTAGTGGGATATAGAAGTCATTTGAGCATACCTTGTTCATATAAGCATCCAATTACCCTGTCATTTCTCTTTTGCTTTTGTTTCTTTTAAATGATGCAGAGGTTAATTTTATAACACTTTACTTAATCTCTTCCAATCTGCTGTAACAGCAAATACGTTTGCTAACTAACTACGGTGCTTGCGTGTGCTAATGTGAGACCCCAACAAGTTACAAGCAGAGGGACTGCAGGGAAGGGCTATTAAAACAGCAGTGCAGCTTTCTGAAGATGAAGCACATTCTTTCAAGGTCCATCTCCTACGGTCTGTCTCAGTAACAAGGAGGGCAAGGAGTTGATTCATCACAGAGAATGATCAAAGCCAAGTCAAATTAACCCTTTATGCTAGATTTAATGTTTGAACCAGGATCCTCATTTTTCAGATCCTCGTTTTTCAAAACTAAACGCCACAGTTTTAAAAGTGAATTACTCGCAGAAGGGACAGTTCTTCCACAGGAGGAGGACAAATCTTGGACTGGCCTGTGTGTCCCAAAGCCTGTTATTATTGCATCCTCCTTCCTTGCTATGCCATCAGCACCTTGGCTTCCCTGTGTTGGTGAGCCCACATAGAGATCAACATAACCTAGGTCCCCAAAACCCTGCACCTGGTAGACTGAAGGATTCCATGAGAATCTTGCTCTACATTACCAAATCCAGCACAAGGGCTTCTAGCTTGGTAGCCAAAATGTTTGCTTACTCATCTGCAATAGGCTTGAGAGCATGATGTTATAGACTTAAATGTGGCTTTTGGATGGACACAAAGTCCATCCTATCTATGGGATATCTGAGATATCTCAAAGAGTTCCCTCAAGGCAAAGTGTTGGGAAGTACTTCTTGGCAGGACACCTCAAAACACAGCTCACAGCATTTAAGGCTGTATTGTGGTAGGTTCAGAGGCCTTTAGAGTTGGCTGGATATGGTCACAGAAAATCCCAACACATTTCTTGAGCTCCAGAGAAACATTTTTGTAGAGCCAAAAGTTCTTGGCCAAGCACCCCGCTGGTAATGGCCATGACTGGAAAACGTGAGGTTGTGAATATACCATCTGAGAACTTACTGTACAGCTGAAAAGTAATAAAAAGGGCCAGTAAAGAAAACAAAACAAAAAAATAACAACTCTCCTGCCAAAGTACAGGCTTGAGTTTCTAAGATTTGTCATCTGAGTCTGCAGACCAGAGCCTACTGACTCCTCATTCTTGGCAAAAGTCTCACTGGATTTAGTCACCTCCAGCTCCTCCTCTACTCCAGCTTGAGAATTTGGGCCAGTCACAATGCAAAGAATAGAAATCCTCTCAGTGCAGAGGGAGGGAGGCAAAGCCTCCTACCCCTAGGGGTCCTCTTTCAGTATCTGTTGGTCAGGACTGGATTCATAGTCCAAGAATATATCTGCATGAGGTATGGCACAGATTATTTTGCCCCAGACCCTCCTTTGGTGGGCTCCCCCATAGTCAAGGTCCCTTGCCTTCCCTTGGACTCAGGTAACTGGGACTCCTGGAATATTTATTCCCATACAAACAATCAGCACAAAATCATGTACTGGCATCATGGGTCACGTCTATGCTCTCAGCCCCATCACCACTCCAATGCCCTGAGTGGGACCTGTCCCTCCTCTTGGCTCAGCTGGAGCCCAAGCTCTTTGCTCTCTGCAGAGTGAAAGTGTAGTGACACCAAGCATAGAATCTAGCTGCACAGCTGCTGACTGTGAGCTTCTTCTCTCTTTCGGTGTCTTCTTTTTATACTCAGTAAATCACCTTTTTATTTGCATATGACTAAACCTTTCTTATCAAACCAGATAACATAGCGGGCTGTTCTTTTTCTCCCAGTTGGACAAATACATCTTTATATATAGTATGAGTTGCAGGAAGTCAGAGAGATTATAATAGGATTATTGACCTTAAGCTTTGCTGATTTCCTAAAATTAAGCTAACCCAGTGCAACAGGAGACAGGAAATACCAACAGCACATCCTGTTTGCTAGGAGAATTGTTCTAAATCATCCTTTCCTCCCCAGCTGCTCCACACAGATGTGAAGAGATGAGAAGCAAACCCAAACAGGTAAATCTCAGACCAGTAAAGGCTTGAGCTGTTACGCACTGAACTGAACAAATTTGATTGAATAAATATTCTCTCCCACAGAGAATGTATTCCTTTTTTTTTTTTTTTGTGGGAAAGAAATAGAGACTGCTAATGTATGTAACTGTAAAAGTGAAATTAATTAAATAGGAGCTGTGCTATATAAATGGGAAGAAAATAAATATGGAGACTGCAGCACAATTCTGCAGATGGTGTGATAAATCTGTTTACAAACATGGCTATGAGTGATATATTACGAATGCAGCATCTTCCCCTGTTTTCCATAAAGCACAGCACTGTGAAGCTGCACAGCTCCATCCTCAGAGGGCTGCTGGCTTCACCTTTCAACTCTGACCACAGGAGTGTACCAGCAGGTAAATGATGGCTGTGGAGTGAGACAGATAGGAGATTAAAATGAAATGCAGTGCCATGGTGGGAGTGATATCCCCAACCTCAGGCTAGCAGCATGGTGCCCTCCCCAGCTGCACCTCAGTACAACATAGATGCTGCTCCCTCAGACGTGTCCTGATGCCATCCCTGCTCCTTGCACTGGGACACCTACAGCTCACACTGGAATAAACATAGACCCTGCTGATCTTCCTTCTCATCCTTCGAGCTGGGTTAGACCTGGCAGGGAACGACACCTGTAGAAGTCTGAATGCAAAAGTACTCCTGAGCAGCCATATTTGAAGAGAGTCATCCTAAATGCTCATTCCTCTTGCTCCTGGCACCAAAAATACTGAGATTCATGGTGCTGACTGTTTGGATCACTGGATTTGCAAAGCCACGATGCTCCTTGCATCTATTCAGCCTGGTCCTTGAAACACTTCTTTCCTTCTGAATCAGATGCTTCTCTGCAGCTCTGTGTGCCCCTCTCTCCTGCAAGTAAAAGCCAGCTCCTAGGGAGATGACATCTGTAAGGGATAAATCAAGGCACGTCGATACTTCCTCCACCCTGGGATGCTGCAGAGAGCAGAGCTGCATAGCACAGCTTTCAGCCTCGATTATTACATGCCTCCAGGATGCCATGGATCACAGCAAGGACCTGGGAGGACAGGAGAGGGACAATTTTTCAGGACAGCTTGACAGAACTGGGTGAGAAGGAAAGTGAGAAAAGTTGCAGATTCAGAATCACACAGAATTTTTGGGAGTAGACCCAATGCCCATACTGCCAGACAAAGGGATGCCACTGGGATGACAATGCCCTTTCTAACTACGGTGCTAATGTATTCCTTTTCGTTAAATCACAGCCCTTCACTTCCCTCAATGAGGCTGCTGCACATCCTTGGCCCTAAGAAAAGCTCTTTTGGGGCTGCTCAGCCCCTTCCTCCCTTCTGTGCCTGCTCCTGGTACTGGAGAGGCTGCAGTGCTTGGCTGACTAATAATGATAGGTTTTGCTTCCGAGTAGCTCCAGTTTTCACTCCACTGCTGGGAATACGCAGAGCCTCTGTATTTTGCAACATGTCAGTCTACTCAGTCACTATAAAGAAAAAACATCCCGGCTCTGTGCTTTCCAAAAACACTTCAGAAAGCCTGATGGGTTTGTTCCTCCTCCTGCTTTCATGTGCACTATTGTGTTTTCCTGTGCGGTGTCTGAGCAGCTCGGTGCACAGCAACTAATGAAATCATACTCCCACGTGCTAAAAGAAGGGGGCAACTCTATTTTAGACACAATTTGACCCCTGATGTGGGCCCATTGCAGTCAGTAGGAATGAGGGGAACTCACATTAAGCATCTAGAGGGAAATTGAGTCATGCCAGCCACGAGGCAAAGTCTACACAACAGAGGTGGTAAATATCCCATTCTTGGAAGCACTCAAGGTCAGGCTGGATGGGGCTCTGAGCACCTGATGGAGATAAATGTTCCCTGTTGACTGCAGGGGAGTTTGACTAGATGGCCTTTAAGGGTACCTTCCAAATCAAATCACACTATGATTTTCTCTCCTTGCCAGATATAAGCTACAGTATCACGTAATACCTTGCAAAAACAAGTGGTTACCATGTCCACTCAGAATGGATTGGCAATGGTGGGGTTAAGCCAGGATTAACTTCACCAGTAAAAAATAATCACCTGTGCCAGCAAACAAACAAGTAAATAAATCATTACTCTGCTGCAGGAAACATACACACATATCACAATCAAGTGAGATGCTCAAGGATGTTAGTGATAGGATCTTCAGAGCCACTGAAAGTCTTATTTATATTTAAAGCTTTCTCTAGCTTAGATTTAAATGGGTTTAGAAAGAGTTACAACAGTAACTGTCTAAAGATGCTTGGTACCTATTTCCCTTATCCTGGCAAGCCAGGTTTAAAAGAAATCAGAGCAACAGTCAGAAATGACTGCTGCTACTGAGGAAACACAGCCAGAATCAACACCTGATGCTCCCCTATCAGCCAAACCAATTTTGAAAGCTTTTCCTGGCAGATGAGAGCCCCTGCAGCATCCTCACCTGGTACCTCAGGTTTTGGGTCAGTGATGCCACATGGCAGCCAGCACCCACTCCACACACAAAGGGGATGCTCTCCCACCTGCGCTGAACACAACCCACAACACAATGCTGAACCACATTACCACGGCTTCCTCATAGCATCCCAGCTCTTCTCCAGGGCCCTATGGCATGTCTGGGGCCACCACAGCTCCTGTCCCAGCATCATCAGTGCCATTTGGCATTTTAGGATGCAATTTATGAGGATCATTTGGAGGCCACATGAGAGGCAGAAACTGTTACCCAGCAACACGCAAAATGCAGTAGTAACTTTCTAAGATTCTCACGGTTCTCTCGCAGTGGGAAGCTGTCAAACAAACAGACACTACAAGAGCCAAAAACCTTCTGCAATTGCTTTTTTTCTTCTTTTAAACACCTCTACAGGAAGCCAAGAAGACAGAAAAATGAATTCCTACCTTGGAGCTCAAGCCAAATTATTCTCCGGTCTCTCTCACCCAAAACAATCCTTTCCAAACAGCCCTGCAAGCCCTCACTTTCCAATCCAGCTTGTGTCCTCTGCCAAGCAGCCCTCAATCATTAAGGTCTAAATCCCCAAACCAGCGACTGTCTGCAAATCACATGCTACCAAAAAGTTCAACAGGATGTAGGTGTTCAATAATATGCAAATACCGGTCTGACAAATGGTGCAAGCAAATAATTTTCCTATAGCCTCCGGGAAAGGCATTTGCATGTAGTTTGTCACCCCCTTCATTCATTCTGTGCTGGTGATGGGAAGGGGAAGAAAGTTGGCCAAGGTGGGACGGATGGAGAGCCATCTTTGTCCCCACTCTTACTGGCTGCAAGGCTTTGGGGCACTGGGTCCTTCAGCACTGCAAAGTTAGCAAGGTGTTGGAGGTGCTGTCAGGGCCAGGACTGCATAGTTCAGGGGTGATATCTCCACTGGAGCTGCCCACCCAACAGACATCATTCCACATTAGGGATGTGGCTTTAGGAATGCTGCCTGTTCTGTGCACTCCTACATCCCTGCGCCTTAGATTGGCCTAAGAAGGCTCTAATGATTTTAATAACTCATTTTAATAGAAAACCTTTTCTGTTGTGTTACTGGTTAGGTTTTCACAGAGCTGTGAAATGGTTGCATTCACCCTCTTGGGAGGCACTTGCTGAGAGCTGGTTGTTATTGAGTTGTGAATATTTCAGCACGGCCCATGTCGGCAGTGGCCTGCTGCTTGGCTTGTGGCAGCCATTTCACTTCAGATGCAGTTTTTAATTCCTCCACGGGGCCTCCAACCAGAGTAAATCACCCACAAGATGAAGTTCCTTGCCCTGTTGGAGAAACTCAGCATTTGTGTCCAGGAGTACTGCTGCACCAGTTCTGGCTGTATCAGAAATGAATCACAGAGTAGCTTCGGTTGGAACCTCAAAGATCACCTAATTAAAACCCCTTGCTGTGGGCAGGTTTTCAACCACTAAGGCAGGCACCAGATCAAGCTGCCCAGGGCCCCATCCAACCTAGCCCTGGAATACACCGATCCGCCTGTCCCTAGGTGCAAATAGAGCTTGCTCGAAGGGAAGCCTTTGCCCTCTGTTTTCTAACTAAGGCAGTTTCACCATAACAATTCAATGCTGAGGAAATGACTTAGCACAGTTCTCCGTCCTGCTGTAGGAAGCATTACAGTCCAAGATAAACATTCCTCTGTGATGGATTTTACATCAGCACATGAGTTTCACTTCACTGGGCAGTTCTGAGGCACAGCTCCCAGCCCTCTGATCAGTCAGTGCCCTGGCTCTCGGGATGGGGTGGATGCACAGCGGGGTTGCACAGAAGAATCAAGAGACAAAAGTCCAGCAGGAAAGGCTTGCTGGTGTTACAAAATCCTGTTCTGGTAGTCAAGGGAAGGAATTTTAAGGGCTATCAGCTGCCATCAGGTTTTGTCTGAACTCTGGATGTGCAAGATATGCCAGAAATGTTTGTTCTCCAAAAGGCTGCACTGACACCCACATAAAAAGAAAATAATAATAATAATAATAAAAAAGAGCAGAAGCAGTGAAATGAAGCTAAAAGGCAAAAAAAGCAGGCCCTCAACACAGGAACAGATCTGGCAATGGGGAGCAGCTCTCTGTGACCACTTGTTAGGTGCCACAGCAAAGGCAGGTGAATGGGCACACGCCTGTGGGGTCCCTGGAGGTAAATGAAAGTGCCAAGAAGAAAGGCAGATAATTTTATATAGCATCTGTCCTATGTGTGGTGATCTTGTGGCACGGGGCAGGCAGGTCCAGAGGAGCCATGGAGGCAGATGTTGGGAAGGACATCTCAGCACCCTCACAGGGAGCTGCTCACTCGTCCACTGGCTGAATTCTCACCCCGTAGACTGAACAGATTTTACCTCCCACCCTCCAGTCACGGACCTGTCTGCCCTTCTGCTAAATGGGTTCACTGAAGTTGATGGTAAAGGAAAACAAACAAACAAACAAACAAAGGGTCTTTTGAAGTATCTATCTGATGAATAGTTTGGATAATGAAAATTAAGGACCACGCTGCTGCCAGCACATGAATACTTCCTGGAACATAGTATCTAATGGGGTAGACCTATTTTAAATGTCATAAACATTTGGTCCACAGTTCTTCTAGGAAGTTCCTATAACAAAACACATCCTGTTTTGGGGAGGGTGCTTTCAGTTGGAGAAACTCCATGCTTTAACTGACCAGGAGTTTTCTCCATGTTTTCTGCAAAAATAAAATAAAATAAAAAAATCAGCAGTTTTACCCAGAGCAAACAGCACAGACCCATGCACGGGTCTCTAAAGGATGCATGCACTCACACTGGCTACATATGCAGCTTCTTTTTCTTGCATGCATGCATTGCAGTGCACGGAAAAGTTCTGCAGGAGGTTGCATGCACTGCTGAGCCAAACAGCAGCTCGGATCCGTGTAAAGGTCTGAGGACATCCACTGAAATACGCTATAGGGACACAAGAAGGGTCTCTGAGGAGGCTGTGTTTTTCTAACTGCTCCCCAAACAGGCTGCAAACGTGACTCCTTTCTATGGAGACTGGCTTTTCCATTTGAACAGCTGATGATCCATGTGGCTGGCACTGCAGTGAGCCATCGGTCAGAGAGCAAACATCCTGAGTGCTTTTGTTTCAATAAGGCTGATCGTAGCCAGGATTCCTAATGGCACAGTGAGGCACACACCACACACATTAAAGAGATTGGCCCCAGATAACTGCCTGGGAGCTGTATGGCTGTGGACGTTACTAAGAGCAACCAGAGAACATGCCCTGGTGCTAATTCTTAAACTTAAGCATTTAAGGCATTTGAAACAAATTTGTGAATAGAGCAGGAGACTGGCTTAGCATTATTTCAAAACTAATCACTCTAAACATCCCTTCAGACTATTTTCTTCACTGCTGGGTGAAAAAGTTTGACGTCTCTTTTATAAGCAGTAATCCCAGCATGCTGAGTGGCTTAGCCCTTTATTGCTACAGCACTGTTTTAAGAGTAAACTAAAGCTATCCCTCCTAAAAGTCTTTATTCCAGTTCTAAGCCACATTCCTGTAACTAATGTGAAGGGATTTTAACATGCTCCACCCACCTGGAGGTTTATGATGAGATATTCTCATCTCGGGGACAAAATGGTCCCATGATATATTTTAACATAATAACATAACCAGGTGTAACCTTAACATAGGGTATCTTACGTTAACACTTTCTTCAGTGATCCTTCCAAGCTGGGATATCATCTCCTCTAGTGTTTCTTATGAAACCATTTAAAGCACTTTAGAAACAAGGTTTCTTTGAAAAGATATCATAGAATTACACAATCTGAAAGGTTAGAAAAGGTTGCTAAAATCACCGAGTCCAATCCCAACTCTTCCTCACCGGCCCATTGACCACATCCCTCAGTGCCATATCTCCATGGTTCTTGAACATCGCCAGGAACAGTAACTCTGAGCAGCCTGCACTAGCACCTCACCACTCTTTCTGATAAATATACAACTAATGTTAGGATATCATTTTATATGCAGTTCATCTCCACAGGGCTTGCTCCCACACTTGCTTACAGGTGTTACGAGAATGGAGATTTGGGAACTGCAGGCTTGTAAAACAATTCAGTCTTGCCATAGTTCTTTTTGCCCTACCTTCCTCTCAGCTAAATAGAAGCCTTGGGAATAGCTGTGTGAGTTCAGAGAACTCCCAGTAATGGAAATAACAAAACCCAGAATTTATCCACAGGCTTAAAAAAAAAAATAAATAATAATAATAATAAAAAAAAAAACAACTCAGGAACTGGAAAAACACAAAATAACTTATGAATATTGGACAGCTTGTTCTGAAATGTGGAGCTACAGTGCATCGGTGCATAAACAGCACATGGAGCCAAGCAGGTCGTGGAGCAGTGGAGGAGGCGAGGGTGCAGCTCGGCTGCTGGGGAGCAGAGTGCCACATCACTGTGATGTAAAGCAGAAGGGAAACAAGTCATTAACGTCCATCAGCGAATAAAAACATTTGCTCCCAGGCTCACCTCCTGGGATGTTCAGCCTGGAGAAGAGAAGACGGGGAGGGGATCGTGTCAATGCTCATAAATATCTTAAGAGCAGGGACTCGTGTTTCTTCCTGGGGCTTCCATCAGGACCTAACGCCAGCGCCTCACTCACTGCTTTCAGAGCATGCGGTGCAATGGCTGAGCGGAAACACAGGACGATGAGAAGCAGACAGCTTCGGGATGGTAGAAACCAGCGCAACAGAAGTAGCGCAGAGACAGTTGCCTTATTATAAATAATGTGATTTCACTGCCAGAGCAGAGCGTAACAAAGTTATTCCTTAGCTTTGTCAATACAAACAAACCTACAGGCCAAACTGAAAATAAATAGGTAAATAGAAATGATGCCATCCTCTTCTGCTGCCTCGGGCAGGGGGAACGGGGCTGATGCTGCATCCATGCCTATGTGCAAGCTGTTCCTGGAGCTGGGCAGGAGCACACCCCATGGCTCCAGCTTCGCCTGACCCATGCCAGGGTAAAACCATAAACATTTTCCCTTTAAATGAGAACTAAATTAAGGTTTTATAGCTTCAGGGTACCTCCTTTCCCACACTTTCCTGGAGCTATCCCAGTACAGCTCAAGTTCCCCAGCTCTCCTCGCTTGTTAAAACATGACTCAGCTCTCCCAGCTGGAAGCTCAGAGACCCACGCAGCCCCAAGCTGGCCATCAGCACCATTCTGTCTTTACTTCTGCATTCACCATCAGCTTCAGGGCAACAGAATGCTTTGGATGGGGGAGAAGTGCGTGCCACTGAGGCCATGCTTCAAAAAAGTCACTCTAAGCAGCTACACAACCTGTCAGCTGCAGTTTCTCTTGCACCCCTTTTGGGAAAGTCCTCCTAGCACAACAGATTGACCAAGGGCATCTGCACAACAGGCTTCAATGGAGCAGTACTGCAAAGAGCAAACGGTTTATCAGCTTTTAAGCATTTTCCCAAATGAATACCACACAACACTCAGATGAGTCAAAATAATGGTCGTGGTAAGAATAAATGGGAAGTCAATGCTAAATAGCACCACCTGGTGACACCCACTATACCCATACCAAGACGATTGTGCCACCCTACCAAGAATTGGCAGCTCTTCACCTGCTTTTCAGTTTTTATTGAACACAGTGCTGGAACAAGGTCCACTCTGAAGTGAGCTGCTGCTTTCTGGGTGTTTAAAACACCCTAGAGTCCTCTGAGTGACTCAATCCTGGAACCCAAGTGTCACGCACCAAGTCCCAGTCCTGCTGGCTTTGCCCTCTCCCTTTTATCAGCTCAGCAGGTTTCCCAGAGTAATACACCACAAAATGCTACAGAGCTCTCTGCAAACACATCACTTACTTAAGATTCTCATTGATTTGTGGTTTCAGTGTTTCCAGCACTGTGAAATGTCAGGGCAGGTATCAAACTACCAGAAATAGCTGAACACTGTTGGTTACATCAAATAGAAAAATCACTGCGCTGTTAAACAAAGACCCTCTTTCAAAGCTCTCTGCAGATCAGAAGGGATATATTAACAAAACAGCAGCAAACCTGCCACACTGTACAATCACTTCTAACAGCAGCCACTCCTGCACGCCACAGGCGATGACTCAGTAGCTCATGAATTCCACACACCCTATTTGTTTCTACATTCAGTTCCACAAAATCGGCTCCTTGTCTGCCGCCAATGACATCTGGTAGCAATGACAAGGCTTGTCTGTTGCTCACTGGTTATGTTTTTCCTAGGAACAGAGAACCAGGCAATATGCAGCCTTGACTAGGAACCTTCCTTGCACAAATGCAGTGACCTCTTTTTGCAAAGCGTTTCCATGTTGCTCTTTGTTCCCTTCCTTCCATTACGCCTCCACAGCTGGAATGGGAATGCTTTGACAAGATCCACACCTAAGCTCACAACAGCCCTACCAGCAAGGTGTCACCTGCTGGAAGAAAGACAAAGTCAAGGCTCACAACCTGACCTCATTTTCTCCCTTCTCCCAGTTTGGTCTTAGGATCTTGCACAGGACTCAAAAACTCTCATTGCAAAGAAACAGGGAATTGCTCGCTTGGTCTGTTGCATGTGCAATGCTGAGAAACACTACAACAATCTTGAGTTTGTCAGATAATAGAGAAGGATTGGAATGGATTACATTAGAAGCACCTAGGCACACTTACTCTAAGGCACTGAGCATTCTGGGGAGCCTCCCTCCTACACAAGGGGCACTGGGTAGCAAGTCCGCACTGAGTTGCCGCACAAAACTTAGCCCATTTTCACCTAGATAGATAAAACAGTGTACACAATGTTATAGTGTTAGCAAATGGAATGCAGATATCTCTTTATGATGGGCTTGTTTGCATCTGCCCACTGTGGCATTTTGCACTGTGTGGAGCTGGATTTGCTCATTGCCGCTGGGCAATCCTTTGAGCTAACTATGTTGATTCAGTGGGTGCTACTTCCATTGAATCATCATTGATAGACCTTCTTGCAAACAGTAAGAGCAAGGATTTAACCGGGAGCTCAATCTGAGCTCAGATACAAGCCCTGAGACTGTCTGAAGTTCCATGACTTGCTCCAGCCCTACAGGATGGTTTAGTGGGCATGGTGGTGACGAGTTGATGGTTGGGCTAGATGATTTTAGAGGTCTTTTCCAACCTTAGTGATTCTATGATTCTATGAATGCTATTTGCTGCCCAACATAGTGCATTGCATTGCTACCCACTGCCACCTCAGGTCTGGTTACTGGGCAATGATTAAAAATCCCTCATCAGCAGAATAACTGTTGCAGAAAAAATATATAATTGGAGATATGGAAGTAAATGGCGGGGAAAGAAGGACAATATGAAACTTAGTTTGCTTCGATAACAACAATTTTCAACTCAGTCGCTTTGAGAGATCTATCAAGCATACCTGGCACACAAGGAAGGGATAGAGTTTGGTTTCCAACACCTCTGAAGCACAGCCACCTGCTGCACAGCTTGCAGTGAAGCTGGGAGCCAAGCCATGGAAGGCAAACAATTGCAATAAGTAAGAGTACATATCTACAGGGAGCGAACAGTCACTCACATGGAAAGAAGCAGTGCTGGGGTCCACACTGAAAGTGGGGGAGACTCTGTCTTACCCAACATCTCCCTTTGCAGCACCGCTATGGGAAGAAACAGAAAAGTAGGAGAGAGCTGGGAGGACAATGCAGCTCTGTGGAGCATGGGGATAAGCTGCAAAAGTTGGATTGATAGAGGGGGTGGGGTAAAAGATCTCAGTGCAGAACACACAGGTCAGGGGGACACCTCAAGATGGCAATCTCAGCTTCCCACTCCCATCGCAATACTGAAAGACCCCAAGGAGAAGAAGGTTTCACTGCAATGCCTAGTGGGGAGGGATCTGTCTCTAGGTGAGGAGTCATGGCACGAGTGGTACCCGACACACCCTGCACTCACTCACTTTCAGAGCCAGACACGGCATGGAGTTGCTGGGGACCTGCAGCAGCTGGAGACAGCTTTATGGGAGCAGACAGCAAGTCCCAGCTTGTTTGCCACTGCACAACACAAAGCAAGCAACTATTTCTATACTGATAAGAAAAGAGCACAATAAAGAGAACTAAATAATCATAGGGGCAATATAAATTGAGAGAAAGAAGTATAGTGGAAAAAATGTTATATTATCTGTTCAGCAAAGTTCTGAAATGTACCCTTCCCAGGAGAGCGGGGAGAAACAAATCACAGCAGCATGCAATAAGGTGTAATATCATTCAGTGCTCAATCTGCTGACCTGCCAGGTCCCTTCCTGTCCCACATTCAGACGATCTTTTACACAATGGCTCTTGTACAGTGCTTGCATTTTTTGAAGCAGAATTCTTGGACAGCAGCCTGGAGGGGGATTATTCACTTACAACAGCACCAAAAGGCATTACCCAGGCTCCCAGCTGCCTGCAGCTCCCTGACGCCACCTCAACTTCGGCAGCTGCGTAGTGGAAAACCAAAACTGATGTGGATGGAAGAGAAAATGGGATTAGTAAGCAGAGAGCTCCGACTGTGAGCAAGCTCCGTAGGATGGCCGCGACCTTACTGCGACTCAGCCGACTTCAACTTTTCTTTATAACCGACTTCAGTTAGAAGTTCCCCCACAGACAGCCGGGCGAGTAACACAGCCTGCATTGCTCAAAGCGATTCCCCAGACTAGGGGGGCTGACGCACAGCTCGCAGCACTGTGAGCACGGTTTTGGGGTACTTCTCGCAGATTGGAGTACTCCAGCAGGCCTCCCCCACCCCCAGCCTCTGGAATTCAGCTCCCGGTGCTGATGTTGCAAGAAACCACTTCATCAGCCCAGAGCTATTGAGCAAAAGGGAGGACGTGGAACGAGGGAAGTATGTAAAGCCGCGCAGGACTTGGAAACCTTGCCCAAAATCTCAAGAATGCTTCAAAATAAAAGCCAAGACCCGGGGCAGACAGAGGCTGTCCGCATCCCCGGCGGTCCGCAGCTCGCACCTGCAGCAATCCGGACCAACCCATCGCAGCCGGCCCATGCCGCCACGTCCATTACCGGCGGTACACGGCACGGAGCATCCGCACCTCGCTCCGCGTCCCACCCCCGCGCAGCACCGTCGCACCTGCAGCTCCCCCAGGGCTGAGCACGGAGGGTTTTCCCCTCAAACCGCCTCGCTCACAGCCGCCTGTAGCTCTGGGAAAGAGCTGCATCCCACAGAAGGGAAATTTCAGTTCAACTCCTCCCACTGGATCCTACCGAGCATCCCCCCCCCTCCCCGGCCCCGATGTCCTTACCGCGGTGGTCTCCTGCGGGTGCTCCTGCAGCGAGCACCCAACCTCCACCAGTGCCTGCACCCACCGGGCTCTTGCCCGTCCGTCCGCCCGCGGCGGCCGCGCCCGGTTTAGGGGCGGGTCGGGGGCGGTGCGATAGGGAGGGTCCGGCTCCGGTCCTGGTGGGGAAGTTTGTGAAGGCTGAGCCCCTCCACCCTGGGCTTGATCGCGGCCGGAGCTGGAAGGCGAGTGGGGTGCTTCGGGTAGTGAGTGTGTGCGCGAGTATGTGATGCTGGGCTGCTTCCTTGCTACGGCTGTAGAAAGAGGAGAAGGGAGCTTTTGGTTTCAGAATCGTGGAATCATAGAATGGTTTAGTTTGGAAGGGATCTTAAAGCTCACCCAGCTCCATCCCCTGCCGTGGGCTGGCTGCCCCTACCAGCTCAGGCTGCTCAGGGCCCCATGCAGCCTGGCGTTGGGCACCTCCAGGGATGGGGCACCACAGCTCTCTGGGCAGCAGTGCCAGGGCCTCACCACCCTTATTGTAAAAAAACTTTTTCCCTGTATTCAGTCTAAATCTCTTTTAGTTTGAAGCCATTTCCCCTTGTCTCATCACAAAAGACTCTGCTAAAGAGTCTGCTGCCTTCTTTCTTACAGCCCCCCCTTTAGATACTGAAAGGCTGCTATTGGGTCACCCCGGAATGCTCTGTTTTCTGGGCTGAGCAGCCCCAGCTCCCTCAGCATTAACGAAGTGCTTCAGCTCTACAGATGAGCAGCATAACGCTGCAGCTAAGCCTACTTTTTATCAGCCAGCTGGGGAGACTTTAGTGGCAAAGTTCCTTTCCCTTGATGGGTCAGGACGCTCCCTCCTGTAGAGTCTCTGTACTTGTTTGGGGCAGCCATGCTGTTGTGGCTTTGCCATCCAGAGAGAAATCCAGCAGGAAAATCACGGATGGGAAGAGAGGGAGAGCTGACACAAAAATCCTGCTCAGTTTGCTGCAGAGAGCTGCTGCAATCTGGTGAGTGTCAAGCCTCGTACCACTGAGTGTGATTACGGGAGGCTGGAGGATAGTTGCAGGGGAAGAACACAGTGATGAGCACCTCAGAGGCTTCAAATTGGAAAATGAGACCAGAGATTTTAGTCTTTGCTCATAAATGCTCCATAGTTTCTAGTGAGAGAGAAGAGAAATGAGAGAAGGCTTCATCTATTGAGGGTGGCAGTTAGCACACATAGCTCATCAGTAATTCTACTTAAAAGAAATGTTTCCAAGCAGTATCTTATGTGATATTCAGACAGGTACATAATTTGTTTTACAAATCCGCATTGCAGAAAAAAATGGATGTGTCCCCTGAAGTCTTTCTCTGAGGATTTATCCTGATTTTGAAAGAGCCATTTGTTGTTTAGGAAATACTGATTATATTTTGCTGCTGCTGCTGTCTTTGCTTTAGCCAACAACTCTCTTCTGTACATTTTTGCTACTTTGCTGTGTGCAGAAGACTAGGGACCACAAATCTTTTGTACTTGAGCCACTTTTTTCTCCTTTGCCTTTTTTCTCCTGGGGTTGCCCTGGCACACAGCTGGGGTTGGCTGCATGGAGAGCAGGCAGGATGCCTTGATTCCATCATGACAGGACCCATGAGTCTTCCTCCTCCTCTGCCACCTGCATGAGACCACTTTGGGCTTTTTCAGCATCAGGTTGGAGGCCTTTCTCCTACCCAGTGTCTGCATGTACTGGGCAGTGGATCATTTACTCTATTTATCAGCTGTGTCCAGAGGGCCACGGAGCAGCTGTGTGCAGGAAACCATCTCTTCATTACCTTGTACCCAAAGTAGATAAAAGACAATAAAACAGCTTGCTTCTCTTCATAGAATCATAGAATCATTTGAGTTGGAAGGGACCCTTAAAGCTCATCTAGTCTAACTCCCCTGCAGTGAACAGGGACACCAACAGCTCCGTCAGATGCTCAGAGCTGCGTTCAGCCTTACCTTGAGTATCTTTAGGAATGGGACATCCACCACCTCTCTGGGCAACCTGTGCCATCCTTATCATAAACAACTTTTTATCCAGTCTGAACCTTGCCACGTGACCCTGCTTAACTCCTCCTTACTCTCACTCTCTCTTACTGTCACTTAAGCTTCCTCATCGAGACATGAGATGGATGGTGATTGTGACCCTAAAAATTGCTTGTGGAAGATAAATGATAGCCACTGTGCAGGGGTGAAGAGCAAAGACAAGGCAAGGAGAGAAAATAGGACTCTGTGGAAAAGTCCCTTGTTTCCACCAACATGACCGCATCAGATATGAGCACGGGGGCGAACAGTGAGCACAAAAATGCTCCTTTGTTGGGATAAAGCCACATTGTGCATGTGTGTCCAGGGCTGGATGCAGGCGTAGTGTGGCTGAGGGGATGCAGGCATTGTGGATCTGTAATGTACTCTGCACCTTGAAATCTTTTATCCTCAAAAAAAGCAGCCTGAGTTTTCCCTGGGCTCCTCAACTGCTGCCTAGAGGACGTGTGTGCAATAAAGGAGCTTTACATGTCTGTATTGGCATTTTCATTTCACCCTACCACTCCAGCTCTATCCCAAATGTGTGAAGTTCACTACGTGCACCAAGATCCCCTTTGGTTTCACCGAAACTGCTGTGACCATTAGCTGCTTTTTCTCTTCTAATCCACTGCTGGCCACTTTTTCCCCTCTGAGTCAGGTAAAAAAATTGATGGTATGTACCTGGTTTTGCTGGGGGTGTTCCAGGCTCCCATCCCCATATCAGAGCTGCAAAAAAGCAAACAAGGTTGAAATGGTTAAGGGAAACATGACTGCAGCTGGATTGAGCTCTTAAGAAGTAAATAATTCAGTGGAGCAAACTACTGCCCAATCAGTCTTGGCCTTCCCTGCTCTGTGTTTGCACTGTCTACATCAAATTTTGGGTCTTTTTTTTTGCCTCTGAGCTGTTCCTTTCCGCTGTTCTGGAACCCACATCAAGTTCTTTGTGTTTTACTTATGGTTATGCCCCATCCTCAGGAGTGCAGAAACATTTAGGGCTCCTGACATGGAGACAGGGCCACAGAAGGGTTCAGGAATGCCTGTGAGATGTGAGTGTTTCTGCAGACATTCTTCTTTGTAGCAATTAGCTGGATTTAAATAGAGATCTGCTGTGCTGAGAACGTCATCACTGCACAGCTGCAGGAATTGTCATCCCAAGGTCTCATGATGAGAGCTGTTTTTGTGTTTGTTCCTGCTTGGATTAAAGCAGAACTTGTTTCCAGCAGTGGTCGAGGTTAAGAGCATGTGCTGCACAAAAGGATTTGGGATCTTTTTGTTTCTCCACTCCATCCATTTGCAATGGTTACAGCAAAGGTCAGGACGCAGAAGAAAAGTGCTTTCTGGTTTTGAGTTGCAAAGTGTTGAATTTTCCTGACAGAGAGGCCATGGGAGAGTTTAGAGCCTTGAAGATGAAGGCATTATCTGTAATATCAAATACACGATAATCTCGGTGTTTTCATGTTCCCTGAGCCACAGGAGATTAAGGAAGAACACTGGGGAGCAATCTAGTGTTTGTAAGTCAATAATGGTGCATATAAACATGAGGATTTAGGCAGACATTTTCAGATGCTGTAATGAGAGGCAGAATAAAAAAAAAAATAACACTTATGAAGGCTGGAAACAGAATGGTTGATGTGCCTCCAATTGTGTAATTTAGATAAAGACCTGCTGATGTCCTATTATATAACGTAGCTAAGCACATACAATTTTTCTAAGGTGTTTTCAGACACTCTGCCTCATATTTTGTTCTATTAGACACGATGCTTGGAGAATGAGAGAGCCCTTTGTTCCATAAGGGCTCATCTACTCCCATTGCCTTGTCCCCACTTGATAGCATTTCTTTCTCTATATGCCATCTTGTTTATTTCCACAGCAATGATTGCATCTCGAATATGGCTATGAAGAGGCTAAAAGCTTCCAGAACACAAGTCCACTGCACTTAACGATTTGGTTAAAGCCTCCTGATTTCCACATAATACACATGATCTCAGCCTAGCACATTGCATAGGATTAATGGACGTTTCTTGTGCTATGGGAATTTATAGAGCCATGGTCTTGACACTGATACATTCAGCCACACAAGTCTTCAAAGTATGGACTGGCAGGTCATCATGGATTGATGGTTGGACAAGATGATTTCAGTGGTCTTTCCAACCTTAGTGATTCTACGATCATTTTGTACTGATCCAGTGCTCTGTCTGCCCTATAAATCAGTCTTAATCAGCCTGATATTCTTCCAAATACAGCAAAGCCACTCTTTCTGTCACTTGCTTTGGGTAAGGAGGCTGGTTAAATGTCCAGGAAAGGGCATCCACTGGTGGGATATCTTTTACCAAACTGTGGGTGCAGGTGATATGAGCTCCTGTCCCTACCTCATAGGCCGGTTGCATTAAGATTCTTCAGCCTGGAAATGTTTCCAGCTCTGGAAGGAGATCCTTCTGCTTTTATGTTCAGCTCACTGGAGTGCAGATCCCCACTCTAATAACTCAGCTAGGAGCATCCTTTGTAATGCTGTGGGTAGTTCTCAATAATTCCCAGAACGATCAATGTAAATTGAAATAGATGCAGAGAATAGGAATGACAGCGATGTTATACACTGTGAGATTAAAAGAGCTTGGCTGACGGAGTGTAACAAAATGAAGGTTGACGGGGGTTGTGATCCTCTTAAAGCATTTCAGGAGAGGTGTCTGTGCTGCTCAGGAACAAAATCCCCCCAGCTTCTGAAGCTTGTGAACTGTGCTGGCACAGGAACAAATGGGTGTTAATGAGGAACAAACACATTTACTCTGGAGATAGGAAGAGGTTCTTTAATAGTCAGAAAAGTGATATTTCTGTCAGGAGATGAAAGGAAAAAAACCCTATGCTGATTTAAAAGGGAGTTTCATTGCTGTATGAAAAGCAATTGATGAGGGGTTTGCTTGTAATAGCAGAAGCAGATTTAAGCGACCACTCGCGGGTTTGGTTCCATATTATCCTTTCCTGTTACTCACAGATCCTTTTGTAGCCCAAAGGAACGAGGAAAGTCTGTGATGCGTGTTGTTGTCCTCCCATTTTGAATGGTGACCAAGGAGAGCTGCTCTTATGTAGATTGATCTGAAAGTAACACCTCTTATTTATTTCAGTGAGAACTACAACAGTCACAAAGAATGCAATAGCAAACACTATTTGATAGAGGAAAAATCTCATCTGAAAAAAAAAAAACCAACACTATTTTTCAACACAATCACCACCACTAGCTATGCATTTTCACCTCTGATGAACACAAGCAGTGATGAAAATCTGCCCCAGCAGAGGTTACCCACTGTTTCACAGCTGCCATGACTGTTTTGCAGCTGAAATACACCACTTGATGTGTGGCCTCAACAATGTCCAGCACCAGGGAAAGATGACCTCCCTAGTTCTGCTGTCTGCACTATGTCTGATACAAGCCAGGGCACCTCTGGCATCCTTGGCCACCTGGACACACTACTGGCTCATTTTCAGCCAGAGCATCCCCAGATTCCTTTCCTCCACACAGCTTGCCACTCTTCCCCAAGCCTCTAGCAGTGCATGGAGTTTTTATGATAAGTGCAGGACCTGGCTCTTGGTATTGTTGAAGCTGTAACAATTGGCTTCAGCCCATAGATTCAGCCTGTCCTGGTCCCTCTGTAGGGCCTTCCTACCCTCAGGCAAATTGATACTTCCTCCCAGTTTAATGTCATCTGCAAACTGAATGAAGGTGCAGTCAATGCCCTCAGCCAGGTCATTAATAGAGATAATGAAGTGGACAGGCCCCAGTAGCAACTCCTAGGGAACACCAGTTGTGATCAGTCACCATCTGAATTTAAATCCATTCACCACCACACTCCAGCCAGTCCTTGACCCATTAGAGTGTACCCATCCAAGCCATGGGCTCCCAGCTTCTCCAGGAGAATACTGTGGGGTTCAGAATCAAAAGCTTTACTAAGTCTAAGTTTATGGATGTTCAGATTCCTCAAGTGATCATGAACCTGATCTGTGCTTACAGTAGGAGCAACTCTGCTCCTCCAGTCCCCACCTTCCAACCCATCCACTTCAGGGCTGTGTGAAGAGCAGCTACCAGTGAAGACTAAGGCAAAATAGTTGTTGAGTACCTCATCCTTCATGGGCTCTGCAGATTTGATTGTCTCTTGTGATGTCCTCCATCACCCTTTGGAGGACCAATCCAGTCATGCAATGAAAAAGTAATTATCTTAAAATAATAAACAGGAACTAGTTATTGCCAAATTACTACATGAATGCCATAGCTTTGGCCTCTTTGCCCTCCTCAAAATACTGGAGGTATAGATGTAGTAAAAACAGATTCATGTCTCTGGAAAAAGATTATTTGAAGAAATTGATAACTACAAAATTCTGGGTGGTCTGGTTGGATCCAGCACAGTATAATGCAATTATTTAGTGTGTTTTTGAACAAAAAACAATTAAGACTCTGAGAAAAAACTGGTAGAAAAGAAGCTCAAGACAAGAGTTGATTGCAGATGATTCTTCCATAAAATGAGATTAAGCTGTAAAATCCCTCGCTGCACGATGTTGTGGATGTTAAAAATCACTGAAGACCAATTCATGGAAGAAAAGAAGGCTGAGGGCTATTAAGATATTACCTGTGGATCTGAAAGTCTAAGATGCAAAATACTGGAGGCTGGGGAGGTATTTGGGTGTGTATCATTATACGCTGTACTACGACAGGACTAGCAAGTATGAGGCATCTGGTTTGGCCACTTAAGAGACTAAATATGGGGCTAGTTGGATGGAAACTTTGGTGTTGCCTTGTATGTCTACTCTTATGCCTCTGAACTTTCTTTTCACCTGCTCCTCTGAGCTACAGATAGCTCCCCACCATCTGCAAAGCCTGTTTCACTGTTTTTTGTTAGGATGCCTTCAAAAGATTGTCTTACTGCCTAGAAGGTCTTTGTTCTGATTTTTATCAAAGAAGGGTATTCTTTCATTTTCAGGGGTACTTTGGTCCTAAGATAGTGGTGACAGTTACCCAAGGTGGCAAAAGAATGGAAACACCATGGCAGGAAAAGGAAACCCACCATCCCTATTTCCACCATCCAAGCTTGGTGAGAGGCAGCATGTTCTGCATGGTAAGTATCAACATGGCACTGAATTTCATGCTGTTTTAATAAATAAAATCTGTGTTCTAAGAGGAGGCACCCAGACAGAGCCCCTTTGTAAGACGGAGACTTAAGCCTAGTGTGTGTTTTTGGGAGAAATGCAGAATTCATTTTGGGCAGGGAAACTGACACAAACAGCAGGCCATTTTCCTTTACAAAGGCTCTCTTTCAAAGCTGGTGCATGCAGCAGAACAAAGGCTGACTCCATAATCTGTACTGAACAATAGCTTGGAATATTTGTTAATTCGGCTGTTGTACATGCATACATCATGCTTGGGTGTAAGTAAAGAGGGTCATAGTTGGATCCAGTGTGAGGATGCAACCAGTCTGTTACCACTCTGACCACAAGAAAATGTTCATTTTGAGTCTCCTCCTGGCCAAGATCATGTCCACTCTGAGGGAGCAGGGTTTCCATCTCAAACACAGCAACAAAGAAATTTTTATTATTTTTTGCCATCATTTTAGAAGAAAACTCTTTATTGATTCTAAACTTGTCTTCCTTGTCCCTGTAACTTCTCCTAAGGACCTTCTTTTGTCTGAATTCCTGTTCTCTTTATAGCCAACAAACAAGTAGATGAAGAAGAACTTAGTCTGGATAGGTAACTTGAACTCCATGTTACAGTAAATGTATAAACTACTCTGAAATTTTGTTCAGATAACTGCATATAACTGAGAAGAAAGCAATCCAAATTACACTCTTTCAAAATCATCAGTTGTTTTACTGGATGAAAACAATTTTACTTGGACATTTTGATCACATTCAGCCCACTGATTGTCATTAGGCAAGGGCTTTCACAGTGGCAGTTGTCAGAGCTTGGCATGAATGATTTGTCTCCTATGTACATCACAAGGCATAATCATACGTAAACATCCTCTAATAACTTGAGAATTTTGGTATCTTTTAGTTTTTGGGCCAAGAACACAGAGATCTGTTCCAGTAGGGGAGTGGTGAGCATACATGACTCAGTATATTGCATTGCCTCTAAATACGTAAGTACTTGACTACCATCAGCACTGAGGCTTTATGGCATTCCTACAAATTTTCTTTCTTTTATTTTGGAAAACTCAGCAGCCAAGTCCTTCAGGATGGGGCTATGGAAGTACAGACTGGGAAGCTTCAGAATGTCCTGGGAAAATTGATAGATGGAAATAACAGAGTGGTCGAAGGGCTAGATAAAGAAGGAACAATGACTCAACCTATAAAAGGAAGCCACATTCATGGACTAATGGCTGGTTAAAGCATATGAAGGAAGAAGTTTTCACAACTGAGAGAGAATGGACTAATAAAGCTCTGTAGATATATGTGCTGGTCTCCTTTTCAGTGTATTCGTAAATGATCTGGAAGAGAAGTGAGTAAGGAAATGACAGCACTTCCTGATGATACAGAGTTTACAGAGAATAATAAAAATTAAAACTGACAGGGGAGAATAACAGAAGGATATCATAATGCTTATTGGCTGAATGGTAAAATAGCAGATGCAATTCATGTACTTAAGGAAAAAAACAATCCTAACCATGCACAGCAGTGAGGTCTAAAATTAGATACTGCCACTCAGAAAGAAAAGCTTAGACTCATCATGTATAACCCTATGAAAATGTCAACTCAGTGCTCAGCAGAGGGAAAATGGCAAATCAGATGTTAGGTATTGTTCAAACAGGAAGAAAGCACAAAAGGGAAAAACAACAAGCTCCTCTAGAAAAGTTTTGCCTTCACGCCTGGGACACTGAACACACAGTGCATGCGGTTCTTAGCTCTGTTGCTGAAAATAATTGAGATGAAGTAGCAAGGATGCGGAGAATGGCAACAAGAATGGCAGAAGGAATAGGCCTGCTCCTACCTGAGAATGCTTTGTAATGGCTGGAATGAGGGGTGACTGAAAGGGGCTGTGGTAGGGGCTGTGTTGTCATGAGTGCAATAGAGAAGGTGAACTAAGAACAAAGTGATAGGGGCCTGATTGTTTGTTTGTTTGTTTGTTTTCTCCAAATGAGAACCTGAGATCTCAAAATGATTTTTTTTTTTCCTGACAACTTGGCTTTTAAACAAACAGAAAGAAGAATGCACTTCTTTACACAATCTGCCTTTAAACTGTAGAACTCCCTGTTCTGGTGTAGATGCTGAATAATAAATTGCTTCAGAAAGTGGTTAGACAAATTCAAGGGAAAAATGTTCATTGGGGATATTAATTATGATGATCCAATGCAATGCTCGGAAAACCCATAAACTTCAAGTGGATTAGGAGGGTAATAAGATTAGTATGCCATGTCCGTATTGCCCAAGCAGTCATTACTTTTGAAGGTAGGATACAGTCCCATATTGTGTATAGGGTGTACATGGTCCCACGGTTAACTGTTGTCTTCCCCCTGCCATTGCTGAAAACTGCTCAGTAAATTGGGTGCTAAGATTCTTTCAGATTAGTACTAGACCTTGAAACCCTAGTTTTACCAAGGTTAAAGTGGAGGATGGCAACAGAGTCTGCAAATGCGTGTAGATCTGTGTCACCATGGGATTACATCCCATGAGACAGGCAAACCAGTCCCCCTTCCCATGTGCAGTTCTGGCTCTGTTCTTTTCAATTAAGGTACCATTAATCACTTGCTAACATTTTCAAAACATTCATTCCCATCCACTGACGAGTTTTGAGCTAACTGTGGTATAGAGAAGCTGCTTTCTCTGAACCATCTGAACAATGCAGTCATAAAGCTGATGTGACAGGGAGTTTCCATAGCTCGCTCCTGCTTCACAAAGGTTTGCTTTTTGTGACTCAGCCAGTGATGTAACTGGGTTACTCATCAGAAAACTACTCAAATAAAAGCCTAATTCTGAGCTGAATTTGAATAACCTTTGAAGGATGGAGCTGAGGCAGAGCTGGAGTTACTGGGAGGGTGGGATAAGGAGGATAAACAGCTTTCCCCATTGCGCTGTTTGGTGCAGTATGAGCCTCCACGTTCTTAATCCTTCATTCCTTCTAGCTTTGCATGCGCTTCAGAAAGCAGCATGTTTAGTCCTGAAGCTTTGAGCAGCACAGAATTGTGTCCCCTTGGGTGGGCCACATTTCTGCCTCATGTTGGTGACTCCTCAGCGCACAGCTGGTTCAGCCCACAGTTGGTTCTCGCTGCATATTTCTCTGGGATAGCATTAAGCGCTTCCATCGGTTGCAGGAGGAAACTAAAAAGGGAGTGATTCATGGTGAGCCTCTGAGTCATAAAGCTTGAAAGGACGGTTTTAGGGTAGGGCAGGATATACCTTGCTTGTTGGTGAGCCTTCAAACTGCTGTCTAACTCTCTTTTCCATGCTATCAGCAGTCTATGCTGCTATGCGCTTGTCTCATTTGTTGTACTATCGCCCTTCACCCAACTGTTCAGACGAACACTGAAAATGGTGTTTGTGGGTCTGGCTTCGTGCAGTAAATTGCCTTGCAGCTGGACAAATCAGCCCTTTCCACGCCAAACCCAGAGTGAGCAATGGATCATTGCAATGGACTTTTTTTGTCAGCTGCAAAGCCAAAGCAGCACCAACACTTGTGTGGTCCGTCTCATCACGGATGTGACAGATCTTTAGGTCTGTGTTACAGAGCTATTGGTCTGGTCCTCCCAGTCTCTTTTTGACTAAACTTTAAGTGAATGTCCACCAGACATCGGTGGAGGGGAATAAGAAGACCCGAATCCCAAAGACTGTCCCATAGGAAATCGCACCAGATCCTGCTGGTGCTGAATGCTGCTATGAGCTCCCTGAATATTCATGTTGCAAAAGCAGTGATGTAAGGACATAAACAGCATGAGGTATGCAGGGAGAGAAATCTTTGTGCCTTTAATACTAACTTCAATTTTTATTTATTTATTAAAACATTCACAAACAGATTAAGAAAAGTGGTCTTTAAATCTGTCAGCTTTTAAAAGGACAAAACCGAAAGCTACAGTGTGGCATTATCTGACAAATTTGTAAGACAAAAGCTAGAGAGAGGTGTAGGAGCTGAGCTCCATGAATGGAGCTGAAAATGAATGGGGAATGCATAGCTCATAGCTCATATCTCCAACCTGCATCAACAACTCTTTCAGAGGAGGGGCTGCTTCTCCACTGAGCTCACCCTGCTGGAGATGTTTATGCTGTGTAAGACACATCCAGGTCAGAACAGCAGATTTGTCACATCTCACATGCTGGGCATGGGATTTACTCATTTTACTTCTTTCCATAGTCTCTCACACAGCTTCCTCATGGGCAGTCACGTACTGCAATAGCCCTCTGGGATCCCACGTGCCTGGTGTGTGAGTTCTCCATCATGGGGATGAGAGAATGGAGGCAGGGTCTCTTGCAAACACTTTGCACTCATCTTTTACTCCAGAAGGTCCAGACCAGTAATGTGTCAGCCTTAAAGTGTTTTCTTAAAGAACCATCATGTTGTTTACCCTGAAAATGAAGAAAGCTTTCTCATTTCCAGAAGCAGTTATGATAAATATTTTCATTTCAGTATGATTTTGTTGTTGTTGTTGTTGCTGTTGTGTTGGAAATGCATTTAATTTAGCTTCTTATCACAGTGACTTGGGGGCTAAGAATAACTGGAGTCAAGCAGCTCCAAGCTGGTGAGACATGTATTTTGAGGAATTGAGTTCAAACTTGCATTACTCGTAAGTAAAGGAGCAAAACTACTTCTCTAAGCTCAGATTCCTGTGGGCCTGAGACAAAGAGGAGGAAGATAAATTTTATTTCACCTACTCAAAATTAGAACCATTAAGAACACACAAATACTGCAGTCTCTTTGCATGGATGGAGCTTGGTAGCAGACCAGGGTGGAGCAGGACAGCTGCTTTCAGATTTCTGACTGGAAAGAGCTGATTGTTCCAACATAGACAGAGAAAACCCGTCCAGTTTTCTCTGCTGGACCATGACCCTTGCTCAAATAAGGAAGCTGGAGCTGCAAGGGGTGGCCTTGAATTACCAGGCCTTGGGCCTCAGAGCCAGGGGCAGTGGCTGTGCTTTCTTGCAGGGAAAGGGAGCATTGCCATTCTCCCAGGAGCAGATGAGGGGAAAGTGTAGAAAGGCCCAGTTCACCTGTAGGGTGGGAGGAGAGAAGGAGTGAACAAACAGCAAGAGAATTCAGCAGAAGAGAAGTTCCCTTCAGAATTTTTTTTACTGAAACCCGCAGTTTGGTGAGAACAGGATTTAGAAAAGAGATTAATTTGTGTCAAATGAAGAAAAGGAAGCAGAAAACAAGATGTATGCAGAATGTCTGAAACATGGTGTGAAATGAATGGGCAGTCACTCTTCTGTGTGGGTAAAGGCAGTGCATTGCCCAGAAAGTGATGAGGTTTATGCTTTCTCTGCTGTAGTTGAGGCTACATTCCAAGAAGTCAAAGGGGAAGCCGTGAATCTTGGCCACTTCTAGAGTTAGGAATGAGTGTGGTGAGAGTAAATTTGGGCTCTAGTTAAAACTGGAGAACAGCAGAGCTGCTGGGAGCAGGGAATCATGCAAACACTCAGCTATGCACCACATCAATGGGACAGAGAGCTGTTGAAACCGGAGCACTTCTAGCACAGGAAGATGCTGATAGAGATCACAAGCAGAGAGGTCTGTGAAGGTTTCCAAGGTTTTCACCTTTTGGGGAGGAAGCACTATCAAATCTATCTAGTAGGCATTAATGTGGCGCAGCCACTGGGGCAACCAGAAGATCCAACATCTGGCCACACTTCTGCACCTGGATGGTGGTGGGACTGTTTTTAGAGCCCATTAGGTACCTGGATACCTGAATTTTCAGGAAGATATGAAAGGGTTTCTGACCATTGCCAAATAAATGGCTAAAATTAGAGGACTGCATATGCTGGGATTGTTAGGAATGTGGTGAGACTGCCTGCCAGACTCCTTCCATCTTTGTGGCTTTCTTGGTGGCACCACACCAGTGGCCACAGAGCAGAAAGCATAGTCACAAGGGGAAGATGAAAGTAAGGAGGTTTTGTGACTGAGCCACGGAGTTATATGTGGAGATCTGTCCTCCTGCTCTGCATTGATTCTGGTTGGTTTTTCAGTGGCTTGCTGCAGAGCTGCTGCTCTTTTGCACTATTCATTTTGGTGAGCTCAAGCCTGCAGCCTGGCCCATCTCCTCATCTCCCTTTTGTTTCCTTTTTAAGCAAGGTGATGAAATTAGTCTGTTGCCCCACAGAGGCATGTTATGCTAAAAACCATAACTGTTGATTGAGAAACTGAATCTCCCCTCTCTCATGCAGTTTCCCTCCAGCACTCTGGCTGGGCAGCTGGGTATGTGCCATCAGCTTGGCTGTTGCTCAAAACATGTTCCAGTAACCACATGGCAAATGCAGTTGGAAAGGACAGCCATTTCTCTGGGAAGAGGAGGTGTCCTAGAGACTCCTGTCTGTTGTTTTTCCTTGATAAAATCTGGCTGAGACCAAGCTCTTCATTCACACAGAGGCCTCTGAGGGATTTATCAAGATATTTCTTTCCTGGGGAAACGAATATTTGTTGATATGATTTTTTTGCTGCAGGTCACACAAGGCAGCAGGTCTATAGAGTGGATGAAAGCCTCTGTTGCTTCTTACAATGGGAGTTAGTATCCTCCTGACACTCCGGTATACACAGCTCCTGAATCAACCTCTTTGCTGCCTCTTTGCTGAGATTTACACTGATTCAATCTGCTCTGTGCTGTGTTTGCTATTCATGCTACATATTATCAGTGTCTTACAGGGTAGGAACACACCCCCAGCATCCAACCCAGCCTTGTATCTTCAGCCACCTGTCTGCAGGAACTCAGGCTCTAGGGACATCCCAACCACCACCACGGTCATGGTGCTGGAGCCAGTCATGCTGCAAATGGACACTGTTAATCTGCACAGGGAAACTGATAAGCATGGAGAGGCTCAGACCTTCAGTGAAACATCCCCACTTAGAAAACATTTCCTGCAAACACCTAAACCTCTTTGTGGTCCCTGAGTCCTGTTGCACTTAAAGCTCATGCCTAATTGACATACACGAGTATTATAGTGTGAGTAAAAACCAGATAAGCTTACTTCTAAAAATGGCAGTTTGGCACGAATTGTGACCTCTGGTAGTGTTCCCTCCAGTGACTTTAATAAGTAGGTTTGAGAATGAAGGTCTGCCTCTACCAGAAGCACCTCACTCTGCCCATCTTTCCTCTGTCAATGAGAGATTTCCCACAAGGTTTTCCATGTAGCTGAGGTCCCTGTTGATGTAGCACATTCCTCTCTGGGTACCACACTGTAGTACATATTCTTCTCTCTTTCATTTGTAAAGATGTTATTTATTGCCCCTAGACTGCAAGATGGTGAAATGGCTTAGGGCAGCCATGTAAAGTGGCTTACAGATCATTGATTGCCACAGATGAGAAGACAGCAATTACACTGTTTACACCACAGTTTTGTTTTACAACCTAATTCATGTTCATTCCCCTGTAACAAATCTGCAAAGAAAAAGCACCCTTTCATTGGTGTTACTCATCTGTATAATTAAACAGCAAGTGCCTGATATGTTAAATAGATAGAGACTTATTCAAGTTTTGCTTGCAATGTATTTGCTCAGTGTAAAGCTGGAGCCCCCCCATATTTGGCCTTGCTTTACTGAAGTGAGCTCTGTTCATGTGATGAATGGAGGTCTGGCTGGTCACCCAGGCAGCTCGTGTAAGGCAGTACTGATATCAGACATCAGGAGGCTTTCTTGGGCAATGGGTTTTATTAGCATACAGAAGTGTCCCAGGTTGGGTGGGCTGAGTATTCAAGCTGCTTCAGAAAAAGAGTCAAATGTGTCTTCCCCTTACAAGGTACTGGAGAGGAGGTGACAATGACCTCTTCCCTTCTTGAGTCATAACTTTTTTAAAATGGGGGTATAATGTAAGGGATGTTTGACTTTGCTGTCCTTTACACCTGGTTTGTGCACAGGGGGTGAATGACACTGGTCACACCAGATGGAACTGCTGTTTGATCTTCTGGCTTATAATAGATTTGCGTTTCCTAGCTGCCATGTGTTCTTTGCTCTTTACGTGAAAGCAATACAGTGGAGCCATGTGGGCACAGCTCTGTCCCAGATCAACCTGGCTGCAAATGGTCTGTAGCACTCTGCATCATCCTGTACTGAACAGGTATTTGTGTCTTCCTTTGAGCTCCATGGAGATACTGAGTGAAGTTCTAATCTGTGTAAGTCTGGCTTGCAGGGGCTGATTTTCCCTGCTGCTGTTGCATTCCTTTGGACAGTCTGCAATGCTGAGTCTTTGCATCCCTGACTGGGACTGAGATCTCTTTTAAGCCACGCTTGTAACTCTTGTTTTGCCTTATGTCAGTCATTGGGGTGCCAATGAATTCACCACAACTGTGGTAAGACCATCGACTCCTTATATTGACCAGGGCATTACTCCTTTGTGTTGCTTTGCCCAACCACTGCTGTCAGTGTCTGCCTTTTCTGTACTGTGTCTTGTTTATGGATTTCACTAAACCAAACCAACTGAACAGAAACAAATCAGGCTGGATTGAAGAATATTACACTGGCAGAAGACCAAACTTGCAGAGGAGGATGCTTTGTAAGAGCCTTTCAGTATCAGTTGGATACAAGAGATGTGCCTTTTGTGAACAACCAGAGCAAGAGATGTGCTTGCTGTCACTTTGTATTTATCCAGGAACATTCACTGAAACACAAGTCTTTGGAACACCAGTTCCCCATCCCAGAACATGAGGATAGGTGTATTTCAAGTCCATCCAAAGAGTCCTCATATCTTGCTGCTAAAACTTCAGACTTGAACATGTTTGGGCATTGTCAATGCAAAAAACACACTTTATATGGGCAAAGGAGAAGACTGCAGACCTGCGTAGGGTTCTGCTCTGGGCCACACAATTGCTGAGAGGCAGCCTGATGACAGCACACCACCTTCCTATCATGGGGGTATGGTCCTGTGGTTTTCCATGGGATTTTGTTTTGCTCTGTTTTGTTTTTGTGAATCATATTTTTAGTTCTGGCTTCTTGTAATGTTTTAGAGAAGTGATACTTACATACCAAATGCTCTTCCTGTGCAGGCTGGCCTGGTTGTAGAAAGCTTCAGGGGCAACAGGCAGTGCTTAGAAATGGGTATGAATCAGACCTGCTTTGCACTGATATGAACTTAGAAAGAGGAACTATTGCAGTCAGTCCTCACTACATTACCCGTATACATCCTCCAAATTTCTAGCCCCTCAGCATAGATTACTCACCCTGGATCAGGTGGTGACATGTAGCGCTCTTCCCCATTTGGGTGCTTGTGCTATTACTACAACAAATGCATGTATTCTTCAGCAGAGAGGTATTTTACATGCACCTCCTTATGTTTCTATCTTTTTTTAGGAGATCAAGATCTACAAACTTGATTGGCAGCAGCAAGGCACGAGCTCAGCTTTAAGACAAGATTTCTATTGAAATCAGGAGCCCAACCAAATTTACAGGTGCTTAAGGAGGTAGTCCTGCTCTGAAATGTGGATTAATAAAATCTCATAGTTGGTTTTGTTCTTAATAATGGCTCCTGCTTTGGAGACTTTCCTGTCTCTTTGCCTCTTTGGCACCCCAAGCTTCCCAGAGCTTCTTTAGATGAAGGAGACAACTCATCATGAGTGGTTGGGCAATGAGTTTAGATTCTTCCCAGCATTGTGCCATGCCCCCTTTTTGAACTGAAATACTTCCTAAGGTGAAGATATTTCAGCTTTTTCATCTCCTCCCTTTCTTCTGGATTTCCATGGCATCTCCTGTCCCTTTAGGTATTCTTTATTGGGATCTTGGGTTTCACTCAAATACCACTACAGTTTTAAGTAGGCTTTAAGGAATTCTGAGGGTAAGCAAAGAGCAATGTTAATTGAGGCCAGAGACCTTGAGGTCTTCTTCATGGTGGCAAGAATACCACTGAGTGGCCAAGCAAGACTGGTGTTAAACTGCAAGGTCAGCATAGTGCTCCTGTCCTTGTTCTTTTCCCCGTAACAAGTTAGGCCCAATCCATGGTCATCTTTTGCATTCAGAAGTTTAATTTAGGCTCTAGGCAGCAGGTTGCTTGGGGTGAAGGGGTGCAATGACAAGCAAAGCAAGGCAAACAGAACTGGGGGTACTCAGAAGTTAAAACCAATGGCTTCCTCTCATTTTTCAATTGCCAGTAAAAGGTGCTCAGAGAGAATTGTCTGCAAAAGCTCAGCTGCAGAAAGCATGTCTGTGCTCCAAGTGCTGGCGCAGCTGGCAGTGTTCTGCTCTTCTGCCCATTGGGCTCCAGGGTTCCCAGGCAGCTCCTGGGGAATGAGGACTCTGCACTCAGTAACTATTTATTGAAAATTTTACTTCCATGGTGTAGCATGGCTGAGAGAGAGAAAAAAGCTAGTTGGAACTGTGCTCAAATGCCTTATGTGTGAATGTTTTCACTCCTCCTGCTATCTCCTTGTTCCTCTGCAAGGAACAGTGAAACTAGAGTAAACCTGGACCTATTTTCATACACCTGGGGAAACTTGTGAGTTTTTATGAAGTTTCTTCACCATTTAACACTGAGTCCTGCTCCTAAAACAAGTGAGAAAGAAATTTTTTTTTTTTTTTCATAAGCAAAGTCTCCTTCACCCTTGCCTTGTTGGGTAAATTCCTTTCTGACATGTTTCTGGAAATGAGACTAGCTCTCCATGTGTTTAGCCTGTGTACACAGTGGGTGAAACTTCAACTAAAACAACAGCCATCTGAAAAGTTTTAAGGAAAAATCAAGGTTATCATAGAGCAGCCTTCCTTGAACCAGTCTTACCAAACTGTTTCAGTTCACAGCACAGTGTTGCTCAATACTCAGAAGCCAGTTCTTGCAGATAGACACCAGCCCACTGATGTGATTGTTAAAATTACAAGTAAGGAAGTAGAAATTAGGATCTTCATAAAATATACCACACTTCTGATGTTCTCTATGTTTTCTACTGTTGAAAAATTTTGCACCAGGCACCATACAGAAAATCGAACAAAGCAGTCTGGGAGTCAGCTTGTCACACGCAAACGTGCACACATGAATATCTTGTGTCCCACCTTTGAATAGTCAGCTGAGACTACATCCACAGAATCTGTTTCATTGCTCTGGAGTCTTGGTCCGCTTGGCCACACTTGGCCCTTGTTACAGCTTGCTCTGAACAATTCATTGGTGCATTTTTCCTGCGGAAAAGAGGGGGAGAGGTAGTTACAATCTGGGAGCTCCCAGATAGATTAGCTTAGCCTTATCCAAAAGTACATACACAGGTCAGTTAAGGGACTGCATTACAGGGCCTGCACTGGAAATAAGCTAATGCAATCATTTATTTGTGCATCTTATGAAGCAGAGAAAGCAAGTGGACAACTCAGCCAGAAAGCTAGCTTGCCAGAACAAAAGAAGGTCTTGGAGCTCTGGCAGATTGGCCATCTACTTGGGTTACTTTAAACCATGAGAAGAGCACTTTGGGGAAGACTTGATACAGATCATAGGACAAGGCCATAGGATGAGAAGTAATGGCTTTAAGTTGTGCCAGGGGAGGTTTGGGTTGGATATTAGGAAAAATCATGGAGTGTGGTGTGGAGGAGTCACTATCCCTGGAGGTGTTCAAGAACTGTGGAGATGTGGCACTAAGGGACATGGCCAGTGGGCACAGTGGGGATGGGTTGGGGTTGGACTAAATGATCTTGGTGGTCTTTTCTAAACGTAATGATTCTATTATTCTATGGTACAGCTCAGGTAGCAGTGACACATCTGGGGTGTCACTATCTCTGGCAATTCATAGGTTTATAAGAATAGCCTAGTCTGTTCTGAAGCAGAGTCAGTCAGGCGGAATTTTGTTCAGACTGTTCCCAAAATGCTCTTTTCAGGCACATCTCAGCCAGAGGTCTTTTTATTGGCCACATTCTTCCATGTGCTTCTGTCCCAAGCAAGACCCAACCTGCCATGCCTTTTACAAGTACATTATTTTCCATTCATTTTTCATCTACTCTGACTAATTGCCTGGGCATTATTTTTGTTCCTTGCTTCTCCTCTCCTATTACAGTGTGATGATAGGATATACATGTCTGGTGTGAAAGTTTCTGTGAAAGCAATTTCTCACTTCTTTTGCAATGCTTTGTGTGTTCCAACATCCAGGGAAAGTGTAAAGTTGATGTAACAAATGCTGCCACAATCTTCCTTCGAAGGAAATCATGAGAAGGTTTTATGTCAACTTCCAGGAAGAGAGTTGCAGGAAACATCTGTAGCTGCCTCTCCCTTATCAAAAATGAGCTGGGAGAATGAGATTCTCCATAAGTAGGCACGGTCATTCATGAAATTCGGGATTTGTGTGTGCTAAATGAATTTCACACTTCTCTCCAAGTGGTGGGTTACAGATAGCTAAGACTGCTAGTAAGGCTAATTATTGCAACAGTTTTTGGAGAAGAGAGATGCATAGCTACAGGTTGTTTATCAATTTCTTTTTTCAACAAATGATGTTAAAGAAGGGTACAATCCACTTCACTGGCTTAGGACTACCGGTCCTAAGGTGGAGGTCGACCTCTTCTCCAATGTAACTAGCAATAGGACTAGAGCGAATGGCCTCAAGTTATGCCAGGGAAGATTCAGGTTGGACATAAGGAAATTCTTCTCCAACAGAGTGGTCAGGTGCCAGAGCAGGCTGCCCAGGGAGGTGGTGGAGTCACCAACCCTGGAGGTATTCAAGAAACATATATTGTACTGAGGGGCATCATTTAGTGGGAAGTATTGGTGCTAGGCGGATGGCTGGATTGGATGATCTTAGAGGTCTTTTCCAACTTTGGTGATTCTATGATTCTAAGTAATCTTAGAATCCCAATAAGATGTTGCCTGAAACTCCAGGTCCCCTGTGCTCCAGAAAGGCTTTTCTTAGAGGATGTAAGAGGCAGCATTTAGTGTTTGTTATTTTCTCTGACCTACTGCTGAGTAATTGAATCATCTCAGCACCAAGATAATGTTTTTCCTCTCTGGGAGAACATAATGTTACCAGGAAAAGGAGAGGAGGAAAAAAAAAAAAAGACAACTGCAGGTGTTTACTCCAAATGCTGTTCAGTGTGTGTCTGAGACCAGCAAAGAGCATTTTCTTAGCTGAAGAAAATATTAAGAACACCAAACGAGCACGATGCTGAGCCCTGGCAGCTGGTGGGGTCCTGGGGGTGCAGCAGACATGGCACATGGCACATGAATGCAGGCAGGCACAGATAAATGTGTAAGACCTGAATTCTGAGGCATTTTGTGCCACTCCCAAGGGAGATAACATTTAGATCTGCCAGAGTGCTGACTTGTTAAAGGCTGGCCACTTCCATATAGCAAATAAGTTGCTGACAACCTGGGCTCATTTTGACTGTTAGGTGCTGCCTGAAGAAGTGTCCATCTTCCCATGGTGTAGGTAAGTTAATTACCTTGGACCAGGCCCTGGTGGTCCTGATGGCATAGCATGGCGCTGTGGGCAGTCAGAGACTTTGGGCAGAGACTCCTCTTCCACTCTTAGACAGAGCATGGCAAGTGTCACAGATATTGTGGTCATCACTGAATAGACGATGCAAAGGGCTGGGATGGGCAAGGAAAAACCCAGTCAACAGCTGATCATTCCTTGGGACGTATAAATGGAACTGGTGTTAATGGACATCTTCTCTAATGGTTTGGCCAGTGGAACATGGCAGACTTAGGGAGTCCCCAGGTGGTGTCAAACTGGGAGCACTGGTCAGTACCTGAAGGTTACATTAACAAGAACAGAGCCAGTGTGGTTCCCATTGTGGATGAGATACAGAGATGTTGCTGCTTCACACGGAGGTTTGGTTGTCCAAAGAGCTGCTGCTAACAGACAGGAAGCCTGGCTCCCTCTGTGTCACAGATAGAGCATGTCTGTGGCCTTGGGAGTCTATCACAAGCACATCCTCCTTTGGAGAACATAGAAACAAGACAAAAGAAATGAAATAATTTAAATTTGCAAGTATTTCCTGCATGTATGCTGTTTGCTACTTCCTTGGGCAAGGCAGTGGGGCTGCCTGAAAACTTCCAGAAAAGCATGTTCCATTTTACTAAGGGAAACAGAGTTTTACTGAAGTACTGCCTTTAATTTCCTCTTTCTGTTTAGCCTTACAAAAGCTTCTGTTATCTACATGGAACCTGCTTTCCAGAGTACTGTGAAAGTCAGATTCATGACTGCATTTTATCTGTCCATTACAACTGTGTCTCCATTATTGGTGTTGCATCAGTGGTGACAAGGCAGTGTCCCTGTCCAAGCTTCTCCTAGGAGGAGTCATCCCAGCTCTCAGCTTTCAGATCAGTCCTTTCTGCACCATTTGTCAGCACTCACTGCAGCTAAAAATATGAGAGTGCCATTTCAGAACTTGTTCTGTGGTGGCCACCTGTGATTTCAGCTCAGCTGCAGCATCCCAAGGAAGCAGGCTTGCTGGGTTTCCAGTCACGTTACACAGCACCGGCACGGAGTGCATATGGGAGCTGCAATGGGGGGCAGATTTCTGCCTCCAGTACGTGGGTGTGGAGCAGAAGCTGCTGAGGCTGAGGCTGGTGCAATGAGACATGCACAGCTTGGATCAGAATCCAACTCATGACATTCAACAACACCCTGTGATTTGATTTTTCCCCTCCCCAAGAACAAGATTTATTATAGAATAACGAGATCAATGCTCTAAGTAAACAAATTGAATGGAAAGCCATTACAAAGGTGCAACTCCACGCTGGTGCTGATGCAGCTCAGGAGTGTCCCTGCTTTAGCAGGGGCTCAGCCAGGCATTCTGTGCCACCAAGTGCGAATGTTGCACTAATTCCCCTCGCTCGCTGGAATTGGTGCCATCAATGCTCACGGAGCAGCATAGTGCCACACCAGCTGCCACCTGCCCTCCCTCAGCCAGAGAAGCATCAGCCCAGCAGCTCCATACTGTGGGAAAAGAGGGAAGCAGCTGGCAACTGGCACACAGCTCGCCAGGTTTGTCCCTGAGACCCCAGCGCAGCATCTCCCCTGTCTACTTCCACGGTGCGGGGATGGGAACCCCTTCAGGCTCATTAGAATAGCTGCATGTGACGCACAGCCATTTTTTTTTTTTTTTTTTTTCTTTTTCTCCCATGTACAAGACTGGAAAACAAGAGCAAATGCTCTGGGTGAGCACTGGAATATGCAACTAACAAAGCTCCGTGGAAGCCTTTACCTTCCATCTTTGAAGGTGTGCTGTCTGCCTGTCTGCAGGGAATGGCTGCAACAAAAACTGCCCATGTCTCCACAGAGAGCTGTCCTGGAAAGAGATCACCTTCAGCTGCTTCAACACTGCTGCCACACGCACCTCTTGCAGCTGAGAGGTCCAGCTCTAACACTGGGGGTGCCTCCTGACCTATGTGTTACATAGAAATCCCTAACATCGTGCTGCTGGAGATAGCTCTCCATTGATGAGAACTCCCCTGGGTGCTAATCAAGTCTTGAACATCATTTGTTCTGAGCATCATTAGTCCCAACCACCACTGGTACTGAGCATCACTAGTCCCAGCCACCACTGGTCTTGAGCATTGCTAGCCCTGGCAGAGTGACACATGGCTGAGAAGGGGTAGATCCTTTTCCCAGGGTCTACATGGACAGGATGGGAGGACTGCTGGTGACAGGGCTGGACCATATTGCATCAGTCTAAAAATGAAACTAGCCTTCACTAAAGCTGCTGGCTCTTAAGTGTGGGGATAAGCATGCTGAATGCTGCCAAAAGGTCTGTCACCAGCACTTCTGTTGCGGATGCTAATTATGGGATGAGTCAGATGTGAGTTCAGCAGAAATAACTTGGAAGGCTGATCTGAACAAGTCACTGCTCCATGTGCTCCATAGAGGAGCATGTGCTGGCGGTGTCCTGGAGCACTCTGCACTCTGGATAGTCAGTGTCTTCAGCATTCTCTTTCTCCTTGAGCAGCTTTGCCCTGGGTTGAACTTCTCCCAGTTTCCCTCAGAAGGTCACCTCAGAGTACAGCAATGCACAGTTTCAGTTTGGTGTTATCAAATAGGTCCAATTGCTTCCCTGTTTTCTTGGCTGATACAGCCAGTTGCACTCTTTAACTGTCACAGCTTCCAGCACACTGACTGCTCATCTCTACCCCTAAATGTCATCAGCATTGACACAGATCCCTGAGAGTCTTGTTAGTGCATCTGGCTGGCAGCATTGCTTCCTGTGATCCCAAATGACAGTCTCAGCCATCTGTATGTCGATACTGGTGCTCAGAACACAGCAAAGTGGTTGCTGTCCTTGCCACAGAGCTCACACCAGTCCCCATCATTGGCATCAAATGCTGGAGATGTCTTTTTAGCTTTTTCCAAGTCTGGTAGCATCTCTCTGATGGTAGGCTCTTGGGTGGAGTTGTGCTCAGCACGCTGTTTATCTTGCTGTGTTCTGTTCAACGCACAGCTTGTCAGCTGTCCTGATAACTGCACCATGGCTGCAGACCCTGCTATGAGCTGTCTTTTTCAGTTTGTCGTGTTGTACTCATGATATTGTCTTCCAATACATCATGTACCCGTGACAGTGGGTACCTGCTTGCATTGGTCCTTTTGCCTGTTTATTTTCTGCTATCTTCTCAGTCTGTACCACTGTTGTGTGTTTGGGGCAGGCTTGAGCTTCTGAAACTGCTTCTTACCCTTTGAGTCAGTAGTACATATTTTGTTCTCCTTCCTGAAGTTTTGAGATGATGATTTCTCTTGCAGTAATTACTGTTAATGACCTTGCATGGCATTTTCTGATATAACCTGACTGCCCTTCACCACTTGTAAGTAAAGCACTCAGTGCATCCTTTAGCACCAGATTTTCCTCCTCTGCTTTGTCCTTTGTCCTCCCCTGCATTTGCTTGTAAATAGCTTCTGGTGCTATTTTTCCAAAGCTTCTGAGCTTTCCAGGCCTGTTTAGCAAACCGGCTCTGTGCCTGCTTAGAATCAGAGAATCAGTAAGGCTGGAAAAGACCCAATCCAACCCCAATCCACCCCAATCTACCCACTGACTGTGTCCCTCAGTGCCACATTTCCACATTTCTTGAACACTTCCAGGGATGGTGACAGCACCACCTCCCTGAGCAGCCTGTGTTTGTGCATTACCTCTTTTCCTGAGAAGCAATTTTTCTCTAACATCCAACCTGAACCTCTTCTGGTGCAACTTAAAGCCATTATCTCTCATCCTATTGCTGTTACCTGGGAGAAGAGGAGAAGACACTTGGGACTCATCTCCTGCAGGGCCCACGTGGGGTGAGTGATGAGCATGCATCCATCCTGTGACATCCTCCTCTGAGTAGCTGCAGTGCTTCAGAGATGAATAGATCGGGGCTGTAGGTGAGCAAGACCCAAATACAGTCCCAAATGCTCTCTTGGATGTGATGGGAGGTTGTGTTACAGTGTGATGAAACTTGGGCTTGGCTCTGCCAAATTTTTTTACAGTAAGGGTGATGAAGCACTGGAGCAGGTTACCCAGAGAGATGGTGATTGTCCCATCCTTGGAGACACCCAAGGTCAGGCTGGATGGGGCTCTGAGCACCTGATGGAGCTGTGGGTGTGAGCTGTGTGCTCATGGAAGGGCAGTTGAACAGGATGGCCTTTAAGGGTCCCTTCAAACTCAAACAATTCTATGATTTATGATGCTATTACTGCCTCAACACCTTTCTAGTTTTTTTTTTTTTTTAATAAAGATACTTTTATGAATTATTTGTCTTCAAATCCAGCTTTATTACAACATCTTAGGGTTAATGAGAGTAATTGGTGGAACAAGAGCTGTCTGATAGACTGCTATGGGTAAGGAAAGACACAGCCTTCTCTGTAATTACTCCAGTTCTCCAAGACAGAAAAGTAGAAGGGCAGATTGGTGACCATTGTGCTAGTGTCTTAGTACTGCATCAACAGTATATTGGCAAGGAAATTGCAGGCTTCTCACTTTGACATAGTTATGGTGATAAATTAGGTATACAGGAGAGCAAATGATGAAATTAAATGGAGTTATGAATATATAATAAGTCTCCTTCTCAAGGTCAACTCTGGATGACACAGCAAAGACATTATGATAGTAGGTAACATCAGCCAGTGGTAGGCAGGATGTAGCTGAAACCTGAATGCTATTGTTGGTTGAGAACACATAAAAGGAAAGATGACTGCAGCTATAAAGCTCATGATATGTCCCTCAGCTCTCAGCAGAGCCCCATTTTTCAGATGCATGTTTGAGGCGACCACCCTGATGATTAATTAACTGCGTCACCCCTCTCACTGATATAAAACTATGCAGGACTCAGGATCTGAGCTCTGGGTGCTGGATTCTTCCCAAAGCACATTCTGGGTGTGGGGATTTGGGCTTTTTGGATGTCACTCAGCAGTTCAGGAGGCAGATTAGTTTGCTTGGCCCCATTCCTGTACAACATAGGGCAAGCCATTCAGCCTCACACTTTCACAGAAAGCAGTGATTTTTTACTTTTTTAAAGCACCTTCAAGTTTGATCGTTTGGCTTGGGGCAATTAAACTGAATTCAAGCCAAGGTTGTCAGACTCACCTCTACATGTAGGGCTCTTCCAAGTAGTGTATCCTAAATGTAGGCGAGGGTTACCAATCACTTCTAAATGCTTGTCCTTATGTTCTCTGTCCCCCAGTTCCCTGCAGAGCACACAGAGATATCAGCGCTTCTTTCGCCTCCAGGAACACTGAGGGCAGGGACAGAGAAAAAGCCTGAGCACAGCCTCAGACTCCAGATGACAAAAAAAAAATAAAAAAATCATCTATTTAAGTTTTTTTTTAGATTTGATTCAATTTCCAAACTCTTTGTAATTACCACCACGGAGGGAAATGCACTGTGAAGTGGGCTTTGAGAGGCGTCCCTGTGCTTTCAGAGTGATCCAAGAAGTTTTATTCACATTTTACCAAGTGACCTTGCCCAGAGCTGCCTCACTGAAGGAAAGTCTCTGCAACTCTGCAAACTTTGTGTGTGCAGCAGATTTTTGCCTTTTGTCCTTTCTGAAGGTGACGGTACTAAGCTCTGCTCACCTGATCAGCTTTCCTTCCCCTGGTGAGCAGAATGAATGGCTGGATTTGCTCCTCGGGGAGGAAACTTGTCACACGTAGTGTCATCATGTGTTAGGCCCCGAGGTCCATTGACAAGGGCTCAGCGTGGGGCATGTTGGCAGCACAGAAGGGCTCTGAGTGTGTGCCATACAGATGTGCAGCAGCACAGATCAGCTCCGTGACTCCAGGCACTGCTGAGCTGGCACAATGCACAGAAGTGCTCCACATCCCCAAACACTGCTGAGCTGGCACAGTGCTGCATGGCGTACTGGCAAGCACGGAGATGCCCAGCAAAGTGGATGACATGGGGACACTGTGGGTCTGTATGACAAGCCACTTGTTGGTCCCTCCACCTCTCCTCCTGACTACTTTCTGGAAAATTATCCAATGGGTACTTATTTTATTTCTCTGAATTACCAGACCTTGGAAAAGCATTTGGATATCCCCCCATCCCCTCTGAAGCTGTATGTGCAGAAATCCTCCCATTCTCCACCCAAACCTGGCTTGGTATCAGGTTGCAGGCTGCCTGGGGCAGTGGGCACAGCCCCGAGCTGCTGGAGCTCAGGAGAGCTTTGGAACACCGCTCTCAGAGATAGAGTTTGGATTTTGAGTGGTCCTGTGTGGAGCCAAGGGTTGGACTCGATAATCCATGTGGGTTTCTGCCGTCTCGGGGTTATTCTATCATCTCTGCAATCCACGACCTTACCAAAACCACCTCGCCGAGCAGCAGCCGCCTGGGCCGGCAGAGGGAGCTCCAGTCCAGCGCTGTGCCGTGCATTGACATTGAAGGACTGCACTTCTAGGGTAGCGCACCTTGCCCTGAGACTTGAAGAGAATCAGCTGCTGGGTGAAACCTGACGCATCAGCTGAATGAGATGGGGGAGGCAAAGGGAGATGTATGTATATTTTCATGTATGGTATGCTCTGGGGTGGTTTCTAGTGCCAAGCAACATCTACCTGGAAATCTTAAAAGGTGGGGAAATAACAGTTTTTACCAAATTTGGATCCAAATTTGGAAGGAGATTTCTAGCCTGCCATTCCCAGGCAGCAGCATCCACCTTTTTCCTCTCTCCAAATCTGGGGAGCAAGATACCAGCAGTGGCTACTGTAAGATCTCAGCACAGCAGAAGTGCAGCACTGATGAGCTGGCTTTTGACTGGAGAAGAGAAGAGGTACTGTGGTGCTCCCCACACATTCCTTAGAAGGAGTTTTCCAGCCCCTCCAGAACTCCAGACAGCTGATGCCTGCTGTCTCAGGTTGCCTCATTCACTCAATTTGTCTCTGGAGCACAACACTGTATTAAGTGGAAAGAAGTTAGAATTGCTGTCAGCCCGCATGAAAACCCAGATGGATGTGGGCTCTGTGCCGTAATGGGGAATTTTACTCTAAATGGCTCAATGTTGCCACAGCTTTTCTATCTCCCCCTCTGTAACATATAAACTCTTTTACAGACTTAGATGGAATTTCTTTGATGTCTGCTCAAACTGCATTGTTTTAAGGCAGTTTTGCATTTTTATTGGCAACCCGGTTGTAATAGAGGGAATCTGTAATAGAGGGAATCCATATAGCATCAATGCTGCTTTCCACGAGATGTCTGGTAGCTGTGAAATAGAAATAAGATTGTGGACTGTAGCTTAATCTTATCAGCAGAATTCAGATAGTGTGAGACAGAAATTGTTCTGCTAACAAGTGTTTCCAGACATCACTGCCTTGGTGAAATGGAATGGAAAATCAGAAAACAGAGCTGTGTCTGGATTCACGCAGCAGCATGGAGAGGAACTGGCTGTGCCCAGCAGCAGCCTCAGGATTAACAGCTCTGTGCTTCTCACATGCTGTAATGCCAGCACTGCTCAGGCCAACCTCCCAGACCTGGAGACATCAATCCTCTTGAGCTGCTGGGAAAAAGGGCACGTGGTCATGGGAAAATGTGGATATTTCAGGGAGTCCTCTCCTAGGTTAAGAAGGAAAAATAAGCTGTCAATGCCTTGGGCATTGCTGTGGGTGTGAGGCAGCACCTTGATTGTTTCCATTACCCTAGAAGCAGGGGCAGAGCCAAGCTCTTATTTTAGCTGCTAGTTCTCTGTAGGCTATTGAAAGCCTCATTGTGGTTTTGAATAATCACTTTAGAAGATCTGCGGAATCCATTCCAAAAACCGTACAATGCTATCTCCTAGTATACCCCATCTCTCCTATCCAGCATCCTAAATCATGGTGCTGGATGATTATTAAACGTAGTTGAAAGTGGAAGAATCTGTTTCTTAACAAGTTATAACTCCTAATTGTTGGAATCTTCAGGTCATACAGGCCTTTGTTCATAAAGCAGCTGCTTGGAGAGCAGGAAATGACTGAACAAACTGGATTTTGGCCATCCCAATAGCAAAAATCTGGTTTTTGATAAGGGTGGTGAGGCACTGGCACAGGATGCCCAGGGAGGTGGTGGATGCTCCATCACTGAAGACAATCTAGGTCAGGCTAGATGGGGCTCTGAGCACCTGATGGAGCTGTGGGAGGGGTTGGACTGGATGGCCTTTAAGGGTCCCTTCCAACTCAAACGATTCTATGAGAAAGAAAGCCAGCTAAAGTATATAAAGCACTGTTTGTCAACATGTGCCTAGCAAGAGATCCAAGAAGCTCTGGGAAGTTTTGCTTAGAGTTAATAACTAACTAGCCCCCCTTAAGGTGCCCCTCCCCCATTTCCATATATTTCAGAGGCTTGCTGCAGTCTCAGTCCGTGCTCTTTTCTCTAGCAGATGTACAGGGGTGGTGAAGGACTTGCTGACCTCACTGACTTGGGATGCATGGACTCATGCTATGGCCTTTCTGCTGCATGTTGCTCCCCAGCTCGTCCTGTTGCATTCCTAAAGAACTGATGGATTAGAATGTCAGCATTGCTAAACACACTGCTTAGAATTTTTAAATGTTTAATTTGTAGTGATGAAGACTAAATTGAGAATTAAAACTGTGCACGTTGGTCCCAAGGGAGCGACCCCCTCCCTCCCACTCCATCTGGAATGAAGAGGAGCTGGAATTATGCATGAATTAATGAATAAGTAATAGAGAGTCGCACAAATAAATTTCAGAGGCAAGGATGTTTTTTTAAATCACGCACAAGTTAATATTTATTTATGTAACTTGAAGAATTCAAGCCAATAGCTGCATAAATATTAATTACTAATTAAACATTAATAGCAAAGCAAAAACCAAGCATTTTGTAAACATATATATATTAAAGTTATTATTGTTTGTTTGGAGAATTGGATTTGTTTGTGATTCTGGTCAAGCAGTGACAAGAATCCAATTTCAGAGCAGAAGGCAACCTGGGTTAATCTTGATTTTTGCTTTCATTGCAATTGCTCAAAGGGAGAATGAATTCATTTCTGTTTTTCCTCCCGTGAGGCAACAGTAACAAATTTATAAAAAGCCCTCAGCATAACCAGGGCAGTCATACTCCCAGTTGTGCTTTGTGACTGATTTCGTCCAATACAAAGAGAAGCAGAATGGCACTCCAGCTAGTTAGCCCAGCTCTGCCAGCTGCTGGAGTTGTGCTCATTTAGATCAGCTGGTTATCTGACTTGAGGTGGTAATTCAGTGTTTCTATCCCTTTTGGCAGCCCGATGACTCACCTGCAATTATACTTTTTTTGCCAGGTGCCCTGAGTTATTTTAGGCTTGGATCCTTACTTTCATGATATAGCCACACAGTGATCCCTCAACTCTGTGCTTTGCTGCAGTCATAGTATCATTGAGGTTGGAAAGGATTTGTAAGATCATCTAGGCCAGCCATCAACCCATCACCACCACACTGTTGATCATATCCCTCAGTGCTACATTTCCACTTTTCTTGAATGCTTCTGGTGTGGTGACTCCAACACCTCCCTGGGCAGCCTATGCGACTGCATGACCACTTCTGAGAAGAAATTATTCCTAATATCCACCAGGTATGTCAACTAGGCGAGTCCCAGGGCTCACAGGGAAGCATGTGTGTAACCTGTCAATAGCCTTTAATGGGATTCGAGGGCAGATTAAATATTTATTGCTGTGCACTTATATTGGGACCCATTCTATAACAGGGACACTAATGGTTTAGGACAACAAGCAATTTTCCTACATGTTTTGAAACTGATGGAGCACAGAAAGGCATGAGCTGATTAAAATCAACTGGGCTTCACTCAAAATTTGAAGGTGAGATATCTGTAAGGTCTGAAAAGGCAACTATATGGCCAGAGTTTTTATTCAAAAGCCCTAATATCCCCTGTATCAACTCCCCTGGATGATGCGTGCTCTTTAATTCATAAACAGTGGATGGTCTTTAAATGTATTCTTTTTAACTGGAAAGAAGAAATAGGGATGGAAAATAAATTAAGATGGTTACAAGCACAATAAAGTGAACTGCACAAATTTAATTGTAAAACACTGAAAATGTACCAGAAGTAATAAAGACAAAACAAGTAATTGGACTCTAAGCACATGCTCTGGCTTATTCCTTGATGAAAATATATAAAGGAAAATCAATATTTAAAAAAAAATGAGACCTTTTGCATAGAACCTTGTTAAATGGTGTATACAGCAATTTAAAAGAAATAACTTTGAAACTAGAAGAGCAGCATGGAAACATCTGAATAGCTGACATTTAAAGAATTAACATAGAATTATTTTAACATAACAAGGAAAGTAGCCAAGAACTCTTCTAATGCCCATGTAAAATAAGCCAGCTTTTAGAGTGGCCCCTCAACCTTGACAGTATTTGCTTGATGATCAGCCCTGTGTGCCAGCTCTCTGTAGGCAACATAAGCACTCAATAACATGTGGAAGAGCCCTATTTAGGTTAGGCTTTTTTGCCTTGGCTTTGACCATACCATGAAGTGGCAGACCAGTGTTGGTTGGGTTTGCTATATTTTTGCTACTCCTATGGCCAAAAATCAGGAAGGGCAGAGAACTAAACATCCCTTGAATAAGCTACCAAGTTTCTCGAGAATTGTTTTCTGTCAGTGGGTGGCGTACACAAAATGCTGTAGTATTGCCATTCATCCTTTCTTGACCCAAGCCATTATTTCAGTCTGGTGCTCTCCTTTTTAATGTGGTGTTGCAGATCTCTATTAAACAAAGATGCGTTATTTAAACAAACACAAATATAAAGCCAGTCTTTAATTTCTTTTCTGCAAACTCTTTCCTCTGTATCTATGGGAGGTAAATATCAGGAGACAATGCTAGTGCTGGTGTGCAAAATCTAAAAGCTTTCTGTATTTTAATGACTATGCAGCAATCTTGAATTGATTTTTAGTCTTTTTTGCTCAGTCCAGCACGAGGCTGAGTGGTAAGGACATTTAAATGGGCAGAATTGTGAATACATTCTGATATAATGAGATGCTAACGCTCAAACAGATGGCCATGCAGCCAAGCTAACTGTGAGTTGAAGTGTTGCAAAACCAAGGCCCCCATCCTTCAGACTGTGAAATGAAAGTTCTCTTTTTACTGTGTGACTCCTAACAGGACTCAAAGTAATGAGCCACTGCATTGCCATCTTTTGTTTGCTCCCTTCCTTCGTAAACAAGGAAAATGAAATTCCAGACTGACTGGAATTACCACACGACTCCATGATTTAGGGTTTTAGGTAAAGCTCTTGCTGGAAGAATCATTGGGAGTGCAGTGTGTTCAGGGCTTGGTATGATAGTAGGTGCTCTGTGGGGTATTTCTAGTCAAATCCTGCCTTCAGTAGAGTGGTTCTGCTGCTCTGACACATTCAGGAAGTCATTCTGTATGTTTTTAATCCAGCATTTTCAACAAATGAAGTGTGAAAATGTATAAAGAAGCCAGTTCTCCATGCTTTTTATTTGCTTGTAAAGAAGCTGAGCAGAGAAGAAACTGAATTAAGCTTAAATTGTCCTCATGACCTTTCTGCCATCAGGATGAGCTTGAGGCTTGATAAAAGACATCAGTTCTATTTCTTGAAGAATGCTGAGATTTTCAAGCGTTATGTTGGCCTTACATTAAATGAGTAAAGGGACAGTGTGCAAGAGTAAAGCAGAGCACTAGCTAGCCAATGGCAGACTTGATGGGCACTGGGGGTGTTAAGAAAAGCCCTGGGTTCGAATTCTTATTTAGTCCCATGAGAAGAAATAAGCCAGGTGTTCTTCATTCCAGAATTTCCTTGTGCCCAGCTCCACTGAAATAATATCTACTCCTTTCATTTCATAATACATCTAACAACAACATTCACAGTATTTGCTCTTGATACTCATATAACTTCTACTTCACTCATTTGTGAAAAAAAAATCATTTGTAGGTTTTAAGAAAACTGACATATATCATCAAAATGTTCTGAGAAAGAAAAGGATAAACGTGGCATTGAAGGACCTGGGTTAGTTGGCATGGTGGTGTTGGGCTGATGACTGGACTAGATTATCTTAATGTTCTTTTTCAACCCCAATGATTCTATGATTCGGTGAAATTAAAATGTCTCCTTTTGATGAAATAAAAGTAGTCAATGAGGTTTGCCAAGAACAAGTGAAATTAAAAGGTTTCTTGTTCTCAGTTGTGGTTGCAGGGTACCTACAAATGATGGCATGCCTTGAGGACTTCCTTGCACAGATATCACGTTTTCAGGATAATTTTCACAACTAATGGGATGTTATGAGCCAGGAGATGTTCATTGGTGTCCTTTTTGTGTAGCTTCCTTTCCTTTTGTTTTCTATTTGCAATTACTACCACACCCTGGGCTTTTTATTAATTTTTTATTTTTTTTATCAGTCATGAGATTTTTCTCCCCTTTTCTTCTTTTTAATAAGCACAGTTTATCTAATTATCTTTATAAAAATACGATGGATTTCTTCATGTTTTAAATTATACCCTCTTTTATTTGAAGTTTTGTGAGCGCTAGCTCCCTGCTACGTGGTTTAGCTGACTTGAGGGCTGGGATGTGTTAATTATTCAATGATTTAAATGAAATATCAAAGGAGGTTTTATTGATTTGCATATAAAAGTTATGAAACCCAATATATGGCACAACAGACAAATTAGTGGGCCATAAAAAGCGTGAGTGAATTACTGTTTTATTAAAGCTTTAAGATAACATACTGTAGTATCTGAAAATAAAGGTCAAAAGAAAAAAATAAAAGGAAAATTTAAATGTGTGCACATTAATGGACTGGGGAATGTGGCTTTACTAATAACTTCTGTGCATAAAAATTTATATTTTTCAACAAAGCAATCATTTCTTTTACCCTGTTGGGTACCTTAAATGTGCTCTTGTGTATATAATATTAATTTAGTCATAAAATAGAAGGCAGTAACTCAGACAGTAGCCCATGTGAGCTATTAAATTCAAAGTACCATGTGAAGTATTTGCGGTTATGGTTCCTCGTAGTTCTGGATAAGATGCAAACAAAACACTTCTGACAAGGTGAAAGTGTTTGCTTTCAGAATACCTGCCTGCACTGAGCTCCTGCAGTCCCGCATATCCTCCTTGAGAGCTGACACTGCCTCCAATTAGGTTGTTTGGGTGTAAACTATGAGAATGTTCCTTGGAAAAAAGCGTGAAATGAGGATTTGTGCGCTAGCTGGGCTACTAACAGGGAGCTGTATGTTCTCTGAGTCTATCTAAACTAGCTAATGTTATAGTTCACTTATTTTTCTGCTAGATCAGCAAGCTTTGGTGCCTTGGGAAGTGAAAAAGTGTTTTTGCTTTGTCCTGTTCTTTCACCAAGGCTGTGCTGAGTGTTAACCAGCAGCACACAGGCTTGGCTGCAGAGCCAGGCAGCTGTGTCAGATGTTTTCATGTTCTCTCTCTGAAAAGCTTGAAACAAATGTTTCTATCATTATGGCAGCAAACTAATCCCCAGCAATTAATTAAAACTCTTCTCACTTGCTTTCTGTGTGCATGTATTCGTACTCCGGCATGAAGTCTAGGAGCTCCTGGTTGCTTTCCTGTTTAACATGTCTATGCTCAGACTCAACACAAACACTTCGCAGCAACAAGAAATTAAGCTCAGAAATTAAGTTCCCAAAATGACTGCGGCATGAATCAAAGACAGCTGCTAATGTGGTAAAAAATTATTTATTTCCTCCAGCACTTCTACTTGCCATTCAGAGGCATCTGAAAGGCGGCTGGTGATTTCAGAGCATGCTTGAGCTGTGGGAAAAGCACAAACGTGGCATGAAGTTGACAGTATCTGTTTGCTTGCTGACACCTCCATCTGCTGCAAAAGGGAGTAGGAGTGGGTTTCTTGTATGTCACAGCATGGTGAATGGTTGTGACCCTTCTGGCAGACTGGAAACCAAGTGCTGGGTCCTGCATTTTGGTCACAACAACTCCACACAGTGTTACAGTCTTGGGGAAGAGTGACTGTAAAGCTGTATGGAGGAAAAGGACATGGGGATGTTAACCGACAGTCGGCTGAACATGATCCCATTGTGTGCCCAGGTGGCCAAGAAGGCCAATGCCATCCTGGCCTGTATCAGAATTAATGTGCCAGCAGGAGCAGGGAGGTGATCATTCTCTTATACTCAGCTCTGGTGAGGCCACACTTCGAGTCCTGTGTTCAGTTTTGGGTTCCTCACTGCAAGAAAGACATGTCCAGAGAAGTGCAATGAAGCTGGGAAAGGTATGGAGTACAAGTCTTATGGATAACAGCTGAGGGACAGGGGATGGTTCACTCTGGAGAAGAGGAAACTAAGGGAAGATCTTATTGCTCTTTACTACCTTAAAGGAGATTGGAGCAAGGCAGTGGGGGTTGGCTTCTCCTCCTAGGTAACAGCAATAGGATGAGAGGTAACAGCCTTAAATTGTGCCTGGGGATTAGTTGATGGTTGGACTTGGTGATCTTAGTGATCTTTTCCAACCTTAATGATTCTATGACCTCAGAGAAACATAGAAACAGAGTATCCCAAGTTGAAAGGGACCTACAAGAATCGTCTAGTCCAGCTCCCGGATGGGGTGGGCAGATATTCATGCCCAGGGACTCCTCAGCCACCAGTGTTACCAGACAACTTGTCTTCCTGATCCTACTCACCCTGAGACTCTCTTTCCACAAAATAGATGTGGAAGAACCATTGCTGGCAAGCTGGAGATGCCAGAGGGCAGGTGATTTGGGCCTCAGTGAGGAAAAGATCATGACTTGGGTGGGGAAATCTGTGCAAAGTACCTCCATGTCTAAAATGAAGGTTAATTCAGCATTAGGGGAGAAGAGCTGCGTGGGCAGGCTCAGCATCCATGTGTCTGCAGTGAGTCAGACACTCCAGAGAGACAACCAACAGAGGATGAGAGGGAGAAGTAGGTCAGGGTAGACAAAAGCATCCATCTGCTGGATCAGACAAACCAGGAGGCAGTAGAGGGAGATTTCTGTCCCTCTGCGTGTGCGATAGGGAGAGCACATGCCATCCTGAGCCCTAGGGAAGGGATGATGCTTGATGACTGGCAGCTGGAGAAGCAGCTCAGGGTGGGAGGAGGGTGCCTGCTTGGGCTCCACCTGGCTGAATAGCCAGAGAACATTGCAAAGTGATGGGGAGTCTTTTAATTAGGTACTCATTGCATCAATAAGTAAAGGCAAAATTATTGGCCTATCTGGATTAATTGACAGAGTGAATGAGTAGGGCACCTGACAGAGGCACCCTTAACCTCCCCAGAGGTAAGCTTGCTTGGTGGGCTTGGGGCTATTCCAAACCTAGAAGGAAAACCATCAATTTTCCATGGAATAAACATCTTCAAAGGCTTTACTGCGCTCGGAAAACTGCAGGTGAGTTAGAAAAAAAGAGAGAAAAAAAGAAACACATTGTTTCAGGCCAGTTATGCTCCTGTGGGCATGTTCTCATCTAGGCTTTAAGTGACATAGTTTCTTGCTACTTTGTTTACTTTAAAGATTAAGCTTCTCCATGATGACATGTCTTGGTTCTTCTTGCACTCCTTAGAGCTGCTCCAGACGCAGGAGAAAGTCTAGTTGCTCTAGCCTGAGCCTTCACCAAGAAGGTTTCAGAAATGGAAATGATGGATAATTTACCTCCTCTCTCTGTTAAGTAAAAAGTAGCATAGGCATTTTGAAGATGGTCCCAATGGGTGGGAGATTGGTGCAGGAGTGTGATGACTGGGAGAGAGACTGTCCATCAGTGAGACCTGGCGTGGACATGGAAGTGGGAGTAAGATGGAAGGCCTGGTTAAGGTATAAAGAAGGGTCAGAACACTGGACTGGAGAAGTGACCAGCAAGGTAATGAGTTTTTAAGAAGCTCTTTAAAAGGGATAGTTGTTAAGGACTACATAAAGAGGGAATTTAATCAGTGGCTGAGAACTGTGGCCAGTGAAGACAGGGAGATGCGCATGAGTTTAAGAGGTTATGAATGGAACTGAGATACTTTAGTCATCAAAGGAATAAGGATTTCAGCTAGGAGAGGTCCTTCTGAAATATTTTATAAAGCTCAAATCTGCTGGCATTTTCTGTCTCTACTCTGAAAAACTTCCTCTGCCACTGTGGATAAATCATCATCAAAAGGTAATGTCAGGAAATTATTGGCCTATGTAGAAATGTTCACTGCTGAAGAGCAATAACAAAACATCTTGGCTGGATGGAATGGCATGTATCTGAAACTATGACATCCCTAAGAGATTTTCTCAGCCACGATCACATCTGACAGTGGGCTTTTGGCAACAGTGAACAGGCTATCTCAGCCATGGGATTTTGTTTTCAGCTGTTTTGCTAATGTTACACTTCATAACACCAGTGCAAGGGAAGTGTAAAATGCACCACTTCCCACTTAGAAACACAGAATCATCAAGGTTGGAAAAGATCTCTAGGATCGTCTAGTCCAGTAGTTGACCCATTGCCACTATACCATTAACCATGTCCCTTAGTGCCACATCTCCAACTTCCTGAACACCTCCAGGGTTGGTGACTCCACCACCTCCCAGGGCAACGTGTGCTAACACACTGCTGCTCTTTCTGAGAAGAAGTTCTTCCACTTGAGAAGGGCTCATTACCCATTTAATGTAAATTAAAAGTGGTGTGCAATACTGCATGGTGGAGGATGCTCTGAAATCCAGTTTCCCCAGGGTGACAGTCTTTCTAAGCAAAAGAGTGCAAATAGAAGTCTTTTTGAAGTGCTAAGACTCAGGAGAGCAAACATAGATAGGAGGCTGCTGAGCTTGTGGCTTTGTGCATAAGGTAAATGTGCCATGAGTTGTGTGTGATTTCATTTGCATCAGCTTTCTAGCTCTGCCTGGATCCACCTCAACTCAACCCATTACATTATGTGGCTTTTGCTGAGGGTGCTCAGCTCAAGGTGGCAGTGACCCTCTGGGGCAGGTTGGGGGCAGCAAGGGACCATCATGTCCACAGCTCTGAGGCTGTCACATCTCACAGCTTCCATCTCACATCTGCATAATCCATCACTTTTAAAGACATTTCCTTCTATCGGTTAATATAAAATGTTGTTCATTGTGTCAGCCAGCAGGAGGTTTCATAGGTCCTTTAGGCAACTTAAACAGCTATTAATCAAAAAAAGCCTCCACGTTCTTCGTGCTGTTAATGCTGTTGTTAGGTTGGAGGCAGCAAAATTTATGGCATTTCCTGATCCTGTTAGCTAGGATGTCTGATTAATTTTGGCTCTGGGATTAAGTCAGCAAAAGAAATTTGACTTCCCCAAGCAACTGATATATATCATCCCCCCACATGCAGGAGGGATGGAGCACTGTCTTTCTGGCCGCGTTTTTATTGTGTCCTCCACTACAGCCAGAAGGTGGCATTATGTACCCATTTTATTACTACTGCTGATGGGTTGAACGGGTTTCAAAGCCCAGGTCACCTTCTTGATTTTGAAATGGGAGGGAAAGCACTTGCATTTGATGCTGGAGGCACTGTCCCTGTCTCCCAGCACAGGTCACCGTGGTACATTTATTTCTGGTTGTTTTCACTCCTTGAAAATGAATTATCAATAACTTAACTATTAGACAATACTTTGATTTTTTTTCACATTTTTCATTATTGGGACTCAGGTAATTTTTGTATTTTATTTTTTAACTTTGCTGTTACATTTTTTCCTGCTGCTTACATCTGTTCTGTGCTTCTTAGACAGCAAAGTTTGGGGTTAACATGGATTCTTTTTTACTTCTTCCCTGCTTTCCCTTCCCGTAGAGAGTTCCTCTTTCATTTGTCTTTCTTTTCCTTGTTGTCATAGCTTTTATCAAGCAGGTGAAGGATCCTTTTTGTACCCATACCTAGCAGCATAGCATTTGTTTTTTTATATGTGGTCATTTCTCTGTGAGACCAGGCAATGTCTGTGTTGTTCTCCATGGGCATGAACATGACAGTCATACAAAATACCACGCCCTTTTCCCTCCATGCCCATCACTTCCATCCCTTCATTTGGGTAGCTGTGTAACTGATTAGTCTTTTAATGTAAGCTTCAAGAATAAATCTTTCACTCATTTAGGCTTTGTAGTCCAGAAGGAAAGGCATTTCCATGCTACTATTAGAGGCGTGGCTGTAGACTGGACAAATAATGCAGAATTTTGGATCCAAAGCTTTCAGAAGGATGCTGTGGAGAAGTGACCATAACCTGAAGATGCTGCAGTTTATAATCCTCCTCCATTAACTTTTATAACAGACTTCTGAGACCTGAGTTTTCTAAACCAGACTGATAAATCACGCTGTTAAGGAATGCACTGGGATTTACTTGTGCATAGCACAGAGCTCTGTGCAAGGACTCCAGTGTGAAGCAGATACTTGGCACAATGTCAGACTGCTGAAACGTTGGACTGGGGTTGTGAAAACCCAGCAGCTCAGAGTGCATGCTTCAAGCTTTGTCTGTCAGCTTCTCCACAGCCAGTCCTATCTGGGAGGTGACTCTGTGTGGCCAGAGCTGATGAAATGGGGCTATTCACAGCCTGAAAGTACTTACACACACAGTAATGCTTAAACGTACTTGACCTGCTTGCTTTGCCTCCCAGCAACTAATGATGCTCAACAACTCCCACGTGGTGGAGCCTGGCAGTATTTGCAACCCAAGTCTTGCTCTGCCCTTGCAAAGATTTGATTTCAGAAGCTACCTAATACTTGGTAGTCGTGTGTGAAAATAAGAGCCTTTAAAAATAGCTCACCCTTTAAAAATAGCTCAGTAGGAGAACCTGCTGGAAATCATGAATTGTTTTTCAAAACTTTGAACTTAATTTCTGAAAGGATGGCTCCTTCTAAGTAACTCAGGCAATGTTACCAGACATAGATCTTGAAGCCATGCCCACACAGGTCCTTGAGGCTTAGCAGGTTTTGTAGAATCTCCCTGACAGAAGCTACAGTGACTGCAAGAGTGAACTGTGCCACCTCCTGCCTTCTGCATCAGCACCAACACTGGGAGCTTGATTCAGGTAGAGAACCTTTATCAGCAGTGATGAATGGCAGAGGGAATTTTCATCTCTTTGATTAATTTTGCAAGGCTGACAGTTAGAAAAGTGGTGAGGTCACCATCCCTGGAGGTTTTCAAGAAGTGTGGAGATGTGGCACTGAAAGACATGACTCAGTAGTGTTGTGGTGATGGTCTGATAGATGGACTTTCAACCTTAATGATTCCATGTAAGAACACATCTTGACTTCTGTGCCAGGAGCTCTGAGTAAAAGAGTTCTCAGGTGGTCAGAGTGGTAATGTTGCTTCTTAAAAGCCCACATCTCAAGCTTTTCCAGCTCCTGTGTGCCCAACGGTGGGAAGCAGGCATAAAACCAAACTGGTATGCTTGGGAAAAACAGTTTTGGTGCTGTGAAAAGAAATGCTGATGGATCTGAAGGCACTGCATTTGTAAAGGAAATACTGAAGCAGGAGCAGCATGTTTTGCCAAGAGGAATAATCTTCTTTGCTTCTGTGGGATGTTTGAAAAAAGGGGAAAGGCAAGCTGGATTTGGCTTCTCTTTGACAAGATATTCAGTAGTTAGTATGATGGAGATTTTGCCTTGTCTTCTTGTCTTGTCTTCGTGCTTGGGGCTGCACAGGCCTTGTGTTATCTGGGAAGAAGGAAGCCGGCCATAGGCATGAGCCCTGCATGAAGCAGAGCAGTGGCTGGGCAAAGCTCAGGATGAGAGTTTTAAACAAATGCACTGAGACTTTCTTTTGTTTCTCACCCCCTATTTGCCCTGTCTTTTCCCCAGCACCTCAGCATCTCTGTCCACAGCCACTTTGGTCCTATGTGTAGGGTATTTCCTTGCTTTCCCAAATCCAATTATTCCTAACTCATTCCCAGCTCATTCCCTTTCACCCTCCTCTACAGCCAAAGTAAGAGTTTGGCCATCTTTTTCTGAGATATCCACGTACTCTTTGCAAATTAGAAACTGTTCTGTTGCTCAAGTGTGATCAGTTCGTACCTCTGTTTAGGGCATGAGGACCTCACCCTTGTGCTCCAAGGGCTCTACGGAGTAACAGTGATATTTCAACTGGGACTGTGAACTCAACAGATGGGGGAGCCTTCTGTGCTTCCTTGTACACAGAATTTTTTCTCCCCTTTATGGCAAAAAACAAAAAACCCCAAAATCTTAAGATTGCAAGCAGCATAGCATGATCAGCAAAAAGAAAGGATATGACAATTTTATTCCATTTCTGTGAGATGCTGTGGATTGCATATGGGAATTCAGACACAGAGAGACCATTCCTTATCAGACTGAGGAGTCCACGGCACAAATCCTAAAGAGGGCAGCAGAATCCAGCCCACACCTCCTGCCTATTGCCAGCTGAAGCACGCTGGTGCTGCTAATTGAACTTGCTTTATGTACGAGTACCATTCGGTATATGCATCCAGGACATGCAGCGTATCATTCGGTGATATACAAACCGTCTGGGACAATTTACAATGGTGATTTTTCTACTGACGGGTAAATTAATGCTCTCTATTATAGACACTTAATCAGTGCCAGCTCCCCAAGTCTCTAAACAGGCCACCAAGATAGAAGATGGATTGTTCTGAATGCATCGTATATAAACCAGGAATACTTCGTAAGAACATAAATGACATATTTGTTTCCTAGAGCCACAAAGACAGCTCTGTCGTAGGAAGGAGTGTTGACAACATCCTATTGAGAGATGAGGAGTGGACAAGACACTGGTTTGCAGTGGGGTTTTTGTCTTGTCTTTTAGTTTTTCAAAGCAAGAACACCAAGATGACCCAGAGATGGGGAGGAAGATCATGCTAGCCCTGCACATGGGCATGATTATTTGTGCAGGTGGGATCCTGGTGATGCTTGCACTGCCTGTGTGGTGTATGGAGATGTTGCTCTTGCACTGTGCTTTGAGGCAAAATTAACAGGTTGTCACATTGCTCTAAGATTTGGCTTTGTATTTATACAGGTGACCAAAATGCTAAAGATGCCGAAGCCCCAGTCCAACCCCTTTATTAATGTCATTTCTCTTTTCATTTACAACAATATAATAATTCTTTGCTTGACTCAGTGGGAGAGCAGATTTGATTTTGAAACAGAGATTCATCTTCATAATCCAATGGGATAAAATACACCATTTATTATTGTGGCTGAATACGTCTCTGGTGACATAAATAAAGGGGGAATGCACAAAGTGATGGTCACTCTACCAAGATCCCCAACCCAAACTGTCCATGAAAGTCAGTGAGGCTTAGGCACTTACACTTCAATCAGGTTTAAAATGGGATTGATGTGTCTTTTCATTTACAACAATATAATAATTCTTTGCTTGACTCAGTGGGAGAGCAGATTTGATTTTGAAACAGAGATTCATCTTCATAATCCAATGGGATAAAATACACCATTTATTATTGTGGCTGAATACGTCTCTGGTGACATAAATAAAGGGGGAATGCACAAAGTGATGGTCACTCTACCAAGATCCCCAACCCAAACTGTCCATGAAAGTCAGTGAGGCTTAGGCACTTACACTTCAATCAGGTTTAAAATGGGATTGATGTGTCCACATGCCTCAGAAGATTGTTTATTTTGGTTTCTCTCGGTTTCTCTCAGTTCTGTGAGACTGTGATTAGGACATCAGGCTAACTGCACAGCTGGGAAGATGGTCATCATGTTCCTCCCATCTGAATGGCCCTGAGCCACTAGTGGTTTCTGCTGATGGAAAGCCACAGAGGTCAGTAAATAAGAACTGGTGTTTGAACTTCCTTCCTTTCCATAACACACCCATAGAGTATCTTGCATATGAAGTTAAGGAGGAGCAGTGTGGCAGTGTTTCTGGGATAACACGGATACGGTAGCATCCTTCTAAGGCATCCCAGCTTCGTCTGTCTGCTTCTATTGAGTGCAGTCTGGGGATGAATTGAGGTTTCTGTGCTTAGTCCTGAAATTCCCTGCTTTGTGAGCTGGTTTATCTCCTCCATAATGCACACATGGGTATTATTTATGGCCCAGTAAATTCAAACCCAGTACACTCAGTGCCACGTGGCTGCAGATCCTGGCTAACAGCACTCAGGCACAGCTCGCCACCCTGTAACTCATGTGCTGTTCCAGCTCCTGCCTCAATTACAAAGCACTAGAAGTGTGAAATAGCAAAAATAACTTCTGTAATAAACAAATGAAATGAAGTCTGTTTTGCTGAAATTAAAAATAGTCTCTGTGTAGGCCAAAGGGTTCAAACACTAATCAGTGTTAGTGTCCCACAGTTAGGGACTAATTGTGGTCTGTGATCTGTAAGTGCGATGATCTGTGGGGCTGCTCTGCTTCCAAGATGTGAGTTGTGTGGGAAGTACTCCCTTGTGTTTGCACAACACTTCAAGCATATCTGTGCACCATTGTGCAAACCAGTACCCTCGGGGCTGATTCACCTACTTCCCTTGTCTTGTCAGAATGAGCCCTGTTATGGGACCTTTGGGGCTGAGCACTGAGCTGCTGGTGACCACAGGGCAGCATTTGCAACTTGCCACCTGTAACATGTCATTGCTGTCACTGTGAGGCCACCGGCGAAGATCTGCGCAAGGGATCATGGTGGCAACCTTGTATTAAGGGCCTTCTTTTGTAGAACACACATCAGCTTGTGCCTGGGTCTGTGCTATTGTGGCTATATACAGTCATGAATAGGAGAAATTCAGGTGTGTTTGGGGACTGAATGGATATACTGAAGTGCAAATCCTGTATTTTATTAATTTCAATACTTTTTGAAGGAGACATTTATGTGAGCTGATTTGTTTTCCTTGAAGCGTGGTCTGGTAGTGACAGGACAAAGGGGAGCGGCTTTAAACTAGAAGAGAGGAAATTTAGATTTGAGGTTGGGAAGAAATTCTTTACTCAGAGGGTGATGAGGCCCTGGCACTGCTGCCCAGGGAGCTGTGGGTGCCCCATCCCTGGAGGTGCCCAAGGCCAGGCTGCATGGAGGGGGGGCAACCAACCCAGTTGTACTGGCAGTGCTTGGTTATTTTTAATACCACTTTTGCCTGAAATCCAAAATGTTTTAGCTTTGATCAGATCCTAAATCTTTCTTTAGAGTTTTTGTGTTCTGAAGGGTTAAACGTGCTCCCAGTTGTCATACTGATTCACTCACCACAGGAGGGACTTCTGCTTCTCCCTTGGTGTAATCTAGCCATGAAATAGTATTTGGGCACAGGAGCTACTCAATAAGCTGTGAAAACAAGAGTGAGAATGGTGTTTAATGGGCCTCTTAAGTATTGCCTGTACTTGGGATTTCACACGTTCCTGGCATTCCTGCTGACTGTGGGCTGCCATGCAGATAACTGCGATTTGCAAAAACGCACTACTGTTATTAGGATTGACTCTTGCTATTATCAGTGTTTGTCATTTACAGTGAGAGCAGGTTTTAAAAGGTAATTAAGGGAAGAGCTTCCTAGCTTCGGCCTGTTCATTTCCTTAAGCACTGGAGTTAAAATAAGTTACCCATGTCTCAGAGTAGGGCTGGGCTCACTGCAAAGTCCCCAGCATTTTTGTTTCATTTATGTTAAAGTGGGACTGTGCGCTTGGCCAAGTTGTGATATGCCTGGGACTGAAGACTTCTGGAAGGGAGTTTCAAAGGTGTATTGACACCATCTTGGTGGAGTGTACTGTGCAGGAGCTGACTGCACATGTGACTCAAGGGCTGCCTGGCATGATTTGCTGCCCTTGGGATGAGCTGGATTTGATTCAGTGCTGTTACAGAGCTGCTTGATTTTTTCCAGCACCTTGACGTTGTAGATCTTCACTGCAAAATATACCCTGCCATGGGTTTGTGCTAACCACCATGGTCCCCTACTGGCCCATGGACGCAGGACCGTTAAGAAGAGAGCACTGGAGTGCAGTGACTAACAGTTTCACCCAGGTTAACTGGGTCCCAGTGAAGATAAAGTTTTTTCTTACTGTATTATCTCCAAAGACTTTAGAGAGTTCCTATACTGGTTGCACATCTTTTCTGGGTACCCTGTAGGAGAGGGACCTAGCCTGGAACCCCCTGGAAGCAGCAAATGGAATTTAACCATGGAATATTAAAAATACCCCTTGGGGACCAGAAGTCCCTTGTGCCACATATCACCTTGTGGGAGTCAGCCCTGGTGTGGCTGTGTCCAGATGTGCACTCTCAGAGGTGCTGTTTGTGATGCCCAGGTGTAGCCAGCAGCATTTGCTCAAAGCTGCAGGTTGTCCTTTAGGGTCATGCTAGAGGCTGGCACTTGCCATTGCACAGCTAACAAGAAATTTAATGTTTAGGATTATCAGATTTTCCAGCTACTCTACTGAAACAGCTGTCAGCAAATCTGTGGCAACAGATGTTGGGATGCTATTCAGTGTACTGTGTGCTAATCTGCTGCTCTGCTCTCCCCAATTAGATAGTCATTTCTTGCTATCACAGGAGGAAACTTGGAAAACACTGTTATAAGAATGTGAAGAAAAGTAGCCTGGGTCCTTCCAGGCTAGGAAGCTGTAAGCAGGTGCTCACTTTTTCCAGTCAATTGACCTTATTTAAAAAGTCCTGTCAAGACAATCATTCTGTGCTTCACCTTTTCTCTGGTCTGTGTGTAATGTCAGGGAGGATTGTCTCAAAGGAGCAGGGAAGAAACCTGTGGGGACAGGGATTGTTTGGAGGTGAAAGCAAAAGCAACGTTTTGCTTTAGCTGTGCTTAGCTAATCTTTCAGCTGCATAAAGGGCCTGATCCAGCTGGCAGGAAAACTGGTGTAAATGGTAGCATAACTTCTGAAGCCCTTTCTCTTTGAGATGTACATTAAGTGGTTTTGGGTGTTGGAGAAAGCATCAACTAGCCAAATCACAGGGCAAGCTGTTAATGAAACACAGGCTCTTGTGCTGCCCTTTGACATACAAAATGGAACTCTGGAGATGGAGTTTTCTAGTGCTCAGCAACTAAAACTCAAATTCTGGAGAGACATCTGATGTATCACAGGCTCATTTGCCTCTTTTTCAGCAGCAGTGCTCGTTTTTGCAGAGCTCCCAACAATGTGAACCACTTTGAAATTTAAAAGGTCTTAAGCCCCCACTTGGAACAGTGTCTTAGAATCATAGAATGGCTTGGGTTGGAAGGGTCTTCCCTCTTCATGATTTAGAGACATGCAGGGATGGCCTGGCTGACATAAGCACGCTGGCTAAACTCTTGCTGGTGATCTTTGGGGCTATGTCATGATGATCTGTCAGATGAGCATAGTCCTTGAGTGAACTCATATGTGGACAAATCCAACACGTGCTTTCTGCATGCTGTCCCTTGTCCATCAGTGGACAGCCTGACTTTCAGAATGTCTTAAGTTGTGTGCAGTCTAACAGAGCTCCTCTGAAATCTCAAGTTATTTTTCATCTCTGGAATTTCTGGATAAAATCAAAGAGTAGAAAAATAAAAGTAATTACATATTTTTACCCAAAATAAATATCCTTTCATCCTTATGGGAAATCCAGTTGTCATAGGACTGAGGTCACAGATGTGAAATTGGAAGTAAAAGTGAAGATGCTTTCCTGGGTTTTCTCTGTACAAAAAAGATAGAAAATACAGCATGTCACCTGGATTGTACAGTTTGTGTCACCCCCTGAGTTGGTCATACAAGGCCTCTACTATAATGAGGAGAAAGGGAAGATTATTTTAGGTTGTGGTTTATTTCATCTATTTTGGAATGAGACAACTGATTGTCTTGGAAAAAGTGGCTGCAGAGAGTCAATGGGACTTGCTCAGAAACAGAAGTCATGTTGCTGGCTTCTTTTGGTTGGATAAATCCTGCCTACAGTGATGTAACTGCATTTAGAAAAACACAAAAGGAGAGATTGTATTTATATTGCATAGCATTTTTTACTCAGTTATTATTAAAGGAAAATGCACATTCTTAAAAGCATCTCAGACCTCTTAATAGAATCATCTGTGTGAGTTGACAGGAAAGGTCTACAAAGCCACATTTCATAATGTCTGGAGAGGATGCATCATAAACTCATTGTTTGCCTTGATCTGGAAGGAACTGCCCCTGGAGGGAAAGGGGAGGAAGAGAGATACAATAACTGCAATTTCTGAGAAACTTTGCAAGGAAATGAAACAATAACATCAGCAGTTCCAGTTAAACAACATGCCCCTGTGTTGACTTTACATGTATGGGAATTTTCAACCTTTATTATTAAGCTCCCATGGCTAATGCTGCAATTAGTGCTCTCTTACAAAAATCAGTTAGAGGTTCACTGTAGTGTCTATGGAAGAGCTCTCTTGCAATTTTACCCTACATTCACATTTACATCGATTCTAAACCTTTTCAACTTCAGTGAAAAAAAAGCCACCAGTTTCAACTTCCAACCCCTTCTTTTGTTGCCCAAATGGTGATTTCTGCCTTGTTTTCTATCCTGATAGAATCTAGATTTTGAAGAATAGTTTTGTTGAAGCCATATGCAGATGTTCTTCTGCTAAAGCACAGCTAATCTTCCTGTGAAGAGAGGTTAAGGGAGCTGGGCTTGTTCAGCCTGGAGAAGAGAAAGCTCCAGTGAAACCTCATAGGATCCTTCCAGCACTTGAAGGGAGCTGATGAGCACAAGGGAGCTGACTTATTACACAGTCTGATAGTGTTAGGACAAGGGGGAATAGCTTTAAACTAAAAGGGGGGAAATTTAGGCAAGATATTATGAAGAATTTCTTCACCCAGAGGGCAGTGAGACCTGGCACTGCTGCCCAGGGAGCTGTGGGTGCCCCATCCCTAGAGGAGCCCAAGGCCAGGCTGCATGGGGCCCTGCGCAGCCAGCTGGTGGGGGGGCAGCCAGCCCATGGCAGGGGGCTGGAGTTGGGTGGGCTTTACAATTCCTTCCAATCCAAATCATTCTATGATTGTATGATTGTAAGATTCCGTGTTCACTGCCATTCTGAAAAACCTGTTTCAGAGATGGCCATTGGCATGCAATCATGACTCATAAATACAAAGAAAGCTCATTCATAAATTGACTGCACGTTGTCCTCAAACTGTTGCAACATGTTTGTCTGACTGCCTTCATGGACATGCTCCCTAACCCTATTTCTCCCTTTACCGTGTGGTGATGAGACAATTACTTCTTTCAGCATCCACGGTGCAGGACTTAGACTGGGATTTGTTTTATTTCCTTCTGGTAAGCTCACTTGCTGCTCTCACTTGAACTGAATACAGTATTACCCTGAAGAATAAAATAAAGGAATTAATTGACATTTTAATTAATTACATCTTTTAATTAATATTCACCAGAGTGACAAGTGTTCTGGAATGAAATACATGAGTAATTTCTGAGGGAAAAAAAAAAGGAAGGGTCCCACAGTTTGTGTTCAGGTTAAATGAAGACCTTGTATCTGAATATATCATTCTATCAGGTACCTGCTGACTCTGTTTAATGCCTGAATTTTCAAATAGCATGACAACTTCTTTATTAACAATAGCAGGGACATTGAGCAGGACTCAGAGGTAGAATATACACAGAATGTGAATAGAAAGCGTGGTCCATAATCTGAACAACTCAATGTGTAAAAATCTTCTACTCAGGAACTATCCTCCAGAGAGAGAGTCAGTGATCACATTGAAAGATGGATATAATCACTGTTTGTGACGATTAGGAAAAAATTATTCTCTGAAAGAGTGACCGAGACATTGGCACAGGCTGCCCAATGAGGTGGTTAAGTCACTTCAGTGCCATGGAGATGCTGCACTGAGGGACACGGTTAATTGTGCATAGTGGGATGGGTTGGGGGTTGGACTACAAGGTATTAGTGGTCTTTTCCAACCCTAATGGTTCTATGATTCTGTGTTTCAATTAATGATCCTTTACCAGTTCTGAGGAAGTGTTCTCATTGTGGATAGAGTTTTCTAGTTGGGGTGCCATGTAGAAGACTTTGATTCTATATTCCTATCTTAGGCAAATTCCCCTGGGCTACAAATGAAGCTGCTGCAACATCAGAGCAGCTGTTGAGATCCTCTTTCAGTCACGGTCCTTTGTTGGTAGTGGTGACAGCTTCCAAGCTGCCTCAGATATCGTCCCATGACTTGAGTCAATGTCATATGTCATATCCTTCTGTGTCCACTGGGTGGTGATGACCCAGGAGTTCTTGCCACCTCGAGAGCAAACCCAACATTAATGTGCTTTGGCTGTGGTTTGAAAGAAACTGGGAACTCTTCCTGAGCCTCTCTGCTGTGAGTGGTTATGTGATGTTTCTAGAGTAGAGGAGGAATAGAGGAAGTTGGACTTATCTGTCCATCTGTTAGCTAAGCTGTAGGCTGTACTCTGAGGTATAGGGAGTTTGTTGACTCTTACAGCTAGTGCAAAAGCTGAAGCTGTTATCACTGAAGAGTTGAACAGGGAAAACCGTCACAAGACCTGGTCTCATAGTCAGTCAAGATATTGGGATGAAAATACAGACTCTTCTGTGCAGCAGCTATGCAGAATCAGGCCCTGAAGAGCAATGGCATTTAGTGCAACCCCATCTTTGCCAATTAAATATCTTCTACTTCTAAATCAAAGGAAACTTCAATGCTAATTTTAAAATATTACTGGCATTTATCACAGTAATTACTTTAGCCATGTAAAACTCCAGAAGCCATAAACAGTGTTGATATTATAGATTAAATGCTCCCAAGGTACGTATTGCCGATGTTACAAAACACACATGCAGACAAGGATATACTTCTCCAAACACAGTGTTTGTTGTGCTCACACAAGACTGTTTGAGCACAGTGTGACCTCATCACATTTCTGAAAATGACAGATGTGCCTTGTCAAAGTCCATCCGTCTTTATCAGTGACTGTCTTGGAGGAGTAAAAGAAGTATACCTGGGCAAACACACTCACCAACTATAACATGAAAACATTCTTCATTGCAATTACGAGTTAATAACTTGAAAAGTTGGGAAAATTTTGTCTCAGGGATTTTGAATTTCCAGTCTTCTTTTTCCAAATTCTCATTCTCTAAAGATCAGACCTTTCTGATCTCTTAAAGATATTTATGAGCACAGAATTCATAAACAAAGTTTAAGAATGCCTAGTAATATGTCAGTTTAGGAAATGCTCATCTTAATCTATTGATGTGGATGTCTGCACCCAAAAGCAATGAGATTTGTCTGCGCAGATAGGGAAAACAGGAATCTTTATCAGACTCTCTTCTCTAGTATGGACAGGCTTGTGCAGACAGATATGGAAAGATGAATAGGGCAAGCATTTAGGAATATCAGAAACAAGCTAGAAAACAGTAAGACAGCGAACTGTAAGGTACTTGAAACCAGAAATTACACACTAGCCAAGTTTATGCATGTAAAGTGTGACCATTAATGTAATCAGCTGATGTCAACATTATCCATAATATGGCTCATTGCAGACACTCCTGACTGGGAAATACATGCTCAACATCTGTGAACTTTAGTAAAGGACATTGTCTCCAAAGAAGGTAATGAGATTTCTCTTTGGATTTGTAATTGGTTCCATGCGCTCCCTACAGACCTGGTAAATAATGGTGATAAAAAGCTTCCTGGACTTATTCTGTCTGCGTGTTTGCCTCTTTATGGGAGTAAGCTGTATAGACCCTGCAATCACAAGAGATGGTTAAGCTACTGGAAACAGCAATATACATACATAGTGCTGTGTACTGCGTAAAATACACATTTATCACTCCATTGCTCTTTATTAATAGGAGGAAAGACACTAAAAAATAACTCAACCTCAAGACACAGAATGGAGATAAAGCTGTTTTATGGCATCTGAAAGCATGTGGAAAAATTGTTGCATAGCTGGAACTTATTTGGCACTGGGGAAACTATTTGTTGAGCAGCTAGTTGTTGAACTCCTTCAGAAAAGGAAATACTTACCAGAAGATATCCGAACAAGTGCTGAGCTTTCCTCCCATGAAAATCATGGTCAGATAGTGTGCTTGTAATCACCAGGAGCACAGGAAAAAATTGAGCACATATTCTCACTGTGAATGACGAAGACAACGGTGGGAAACACAACATGCATGCAGGATCCAAGAGAAGCCAGGATCGGGGGCAGAACAGCTTGCTGAAAATATACTTCTTGAGCACAGTGATTGGCACAGCTTGGGCAGAGTTGACAAAATGGTGAGTACTTGCTTGCACTTAACCCAAGGGGAGATTTCATGGATTGTTAAATTCCATCCAGACACGTGTCTGCATAGTCTGGCACGTACTTAGTCAGCTTCTGTGATGCAGAGCTTCAAACAGATGTATGCCTAAGCTGACTTATTAAAATAATACATATTTTGCTGTGGTTAACAGCATCTGATTTGCCCTCATTTGGAAGAATTTGCTTAAAGTGAGTGAATATTTTGTGTCCCGTGGTCATAGCAGCATTGTCCTAAATACATGTAAAAATAGTCTTCCGTATACTTATACAGAAAATACTCAGTCGCTAAGAAATAGCAGACAATAAAATTTATCATTGCTGTGTGTGCTTGTTTTGTTGTGCTGCTGTTGTTTTTGTTTTTGCTTCTTTTAGGTTCTTTTTTCCACTTACATTTTCCAGATGAAGAAATCACTTCAGAAACTGAAATAAAACGGCATATTCTACTTGATTTAAAACCTTTTACTTCACGTTGCATTTCACACAAGAGATAGGAGAGGCTTTTGATTTTTTCATTTGTTTCCAAAACGAGAGATATCAATACACATTTTGCTCTGTTTCTGTTCACTGTAACTAAGAGTCTTCTGTGATCATCTTTTGCTAGTTTTTTAAGAACTTGTGGTCATTACAGAAGATAAATGACAGTCCTTGGAGCTCATGGCTGAAGTACACATTAGTCACTGGTAAATGATGTATAAAAAATATTCAGCGTGCAATAAGATAATGGTGTTCCCTATTTGAAAATGCAGAAAAATGCACATATCTGGAGCACAAAAGTGTCTCATCAATATCTCGGTGGGTAGAAAACCAACCTGTCAAGAGGAAAATGTTGAGGGGATGGAGATATTTATGCATGCACAGCACTGATCATAATGATGTAGACACTGCAAATATATAACTTAATGGTTTTTTTTTTTTTTTCCATGCAACCTAGGAATGCTGTAAGAAATTTCAATAAGGAATTGCTCATTCTACATCTTTGACTGCCAGTGATCCTACCTTTCCCCATTTTACTGTTATCTATAAGTTAAGTACGTATTCTGGATTTGACCTTTTATTAATGTCTAAGTCCTTCATTCCTTGCAGTGCTGGGACTTGCAAGGAGAGAAGACCAGAGGATGGAGTCTGTATTGATGACTGCCATTGCCAGGGCAGTAGCAGCATCTGTGATGTGGAGATACAGTGACCTTATGCCTATAGTCCTTTCTGGCCTTCTCCTAGATGATAATCATAGAATCATTAAGGTTGAAAAAGACCACTAAGATCATCTGTTCCAACCACTGACCCATCTCCACCATGATGACTTCCAGGTGAGCAACTGGTGCCTTGATACAGGGAAAATCACATTGCCTTCTCAGAAGAGGGCAATTTTTCCACTTTCTCAGCGTGGAGATTATCTAATTTTAGGGCTCCAGACCCAAGATTTTGTTAGTACCAGGCCATGCTGAGTCTCAGTGTCAGACTCTGCACATGCCATGACTGCTTTGGTAGAGGAAGCAGCATCCAGGAGAGGAGCATTTATTTCTAGCCTCTGCTCCAGATCTATTTCTCCCATGACACTTAACTAAGTCAATTTAATTCACTCACCTGGAAGAAAACAGATATATATTTTACACATATGTAACACAATCTTGTAAAGTAGCTTTATTTCTTGTTAGTGTTCTGGTTCAGAAAAATGCCCTCGTAGGAGCAGGGTAAGTGAAGGCAAACAGCAGGAGCATAAGAAAGAGAATGGTGGAAAACAAATGATAAGGGGGAAAAAAAGTGATGGGATGGACCACCTCTTCCCAAGGCACTGAACTGCTACAGAAACTCATCTTTACCATTGAAAAGTGATTAAAGTCATTAAAACACTGGCTCAGGTTGCCCAGAGAGGTGGTGGATGCTCCATCCCTCGAGGTGAGGATGGATGGGGCTCTGAGTGCCTTGATCGAGCTGTAGGTGCCCAAGTTCATTGCAGGGGGGTTGGGCTGAATGGCCTTTAAAGATCCTGTCAAACTCAATTGATTCTATCTAGGTACAAGACAAGGAAACACTGCATGGAGCTGGGAGTGCCATCAGGAGAGCAGGAAAGGGTTACATTTAGGCCACTCGTGTCCTCATGTAAAATCAAATTATCAGGCTATTTTTCATTGCTTTTCTCATCAGTAGTTTCAAATTCTGTTGGAAATGGGTGAACCTGGACAATATTATATCTGATGAATGTTACAGATACCAGAGGAAGCCACTTGTACTTGTTCTCTACCAGCTCATGGATGCCATATGAAGTCCTTCAAGGCTTTTCTACATAGAGTGGTATAATCCAACATCAGAGTTGGAAGAGAACACTAAGATCACTAAGTCCAACCATCAACCCATCACCACCATGCCCAATGAACCCTGCAATGCTCTCTGTCCCTCTCTGCAGCCACTGAGTAATCTCTTAGATAAATACTCACTTTTATTTCCATCCTGGCACTCTTTTGCAGGGGATGGTACGACATCGTAGATTCATAGATACGTTAGGTTGGAAAGGACCTACAATATCATCTAGTCCAACCATCCTCCTATCACCATCCCTACCCACTAAGCTACTAAACCAAATCCCTTAGCTCCTCATCTAAACACTTCTTGAATCACAGCCTGATAGGTTATATTCTCCTTCTACAAGAACACCTGTGAGATGCAAAAGGAAAAATGTTCTGTAGGTCCGGGCATCAGCGTTTTCCTTATGCTGAGGCTGTTAACACTTTGAAATGTTGGCATTCTCAGCCTCCCTAACTTCTAAAACCCAGATAAAATAAGGAGATATTTTGCAGAGGGGGAAACCCACAGAAAATACCTGCCTTCTATAAAACCTTGCCATATGCTGAGTTGGGATTGAAGGTTAGCTTAATTCTCTCAGCATAACAGAAAGCTCTTTGGTACTTTATGCTGAAAGAACAAATTGAACCTGCCCACCTTCTGACCTGTGCAGCTCTTGTTTAATGAAAAGCAGTCAAATCCAGCATGTAGCAACTTTATTATCAGAAAAGAGAGAGAAATCTGTTTAGCAACACTTTATTTACTTCTAAAGTAACCTTGAATTGTCAGCTGGAATGGAATATGTTCCTGCTCTGTATCCACTTCACATTTCCTTTGCTTCCAAGGTTCAAATCCACACGGCCATGAAGCAAGAACAATAGTGTACTGCCGAGTGCCTGGATAAGATATTTATAGGTGCACATGTAGAGCCAAAGACTGCACTGTATCATTATGTTTTCTAGTCACAAAGCACACTTACATGTTTTCAGCTTTCTTTAAAAAAAAAAAATTTGAAAAGAAGACATTCAGCACCATAAAAAGTACAAAATCAGACTCACTCAATGGTAGCCTACTGAGTGTTACTGTTATGAATTCTGCTGCAGGAACAAACAAGAACAAAATTGCTGCTTTTCTAGCAGAGCAAAAAGAGATTTCAAGAAGTCAATCCCCCACTAGCAAAAGTAATTACTTCACAGGTGATTATTAGAACAGGTTAGGAAAGGGTACTCTCATTCACATTTCTGTTCTGTAGTAAGGCACAATCTAAGTCTGTGAATTTTCATACAAAATGGGGAAGGTGAGGCAGATTCTCTCCTCACAATCTTGCATTTCGAGGCTTTTCCTTCTCACTGCTGGGGAATCTGCAGTGGAAAACAGTTTTGAAGCTGTTTTTGAATGAAAGGTTTTTATATTTGGGCCCTGCATCTGAAAGGCAAAGTTGGACAAGTTTCTAAGAAGATTATAGCAGCAGGAGTTTGCATTTTCTATCCATGTCCAACATGGGACAAACTACATTGTGCAAATAATAAGTTGCATCAGAGGAGGTTCAAGTTGGATATTAGGAAAAATTTCTTCTCAGAAAGTATGGTAGGGCAGTGGCACGGGCTGTCCAGGGAGGTGATAGAGTCACTGTCCCTGGAGGTGGTCAAAAACCTTCGGGATGTGGCACTGAGGGACATGGTCAGTGGCCATTATGAAGGTGGGTTGGGGTTGATCTTAAGAGATCTTTTCCAATCTTAATGATTCTATGATTCTATATTCTCCCAGAGTTCAGGAATTAACACGACAGCATCCAGATCCAGGTTGTTTCTTCACTCAGACAGCCTCTCACTCAGTGTGCTCAGCTTTCAGGATTCCCACTCCTCCCTGCTTAACTATCACTCAGCACTCAGTTCTTCATTAGAGTAGGTAGTGGTAGATGCTGACCACTGCTTGTGCATCCAATACCTCCCCTGCAATACCTCAATCACTGGGACATTTTTTACTACTAATTCATCCTCTCAATTCCCCTCCCTCCTCCCAAAATACTGACAACTTGAAAGCCCAAATCACTTTAAAAAAAGTTAAGTGTGTGGGGCTGTTTATTTTGAAGTTGGGAAAGCACCATCCTCCAAGTGACATTCGCAGGGAACAAAGAGGATGAACTGGTGCACCACCAAAAATCATCTGGGCTGGAACTTGTTAATTCCCCTATCTCTGAGGTCCGCTTTGTCTCCTGTCTGGAGATATGAAGCAGTACTGTGATAGCTGGTGTATGAGGGAAGCTGTCAGCCAGGACATGAGCTGAGTCTGCTTCTGGGTGATGAGAACAGAGACCTTGTCATGGCCTAATGCAATATTCATGTGTCTGGGAAACATGTATTTCAGTTGCACTTAGGCACTGTGGATCAGGACTTGCTCTCAGTGGCTGAAATGCAAATCCAGTATAGCTTCTTTGATATCATTGTTTATGTCTGTCTATGTGTATACAGATTTACACCAGTGTAAGAGTTGTTATGGACTCTGACTCTTCCTACCAACTCCTCCTCCTGAAACCATTTGGAAGCTGTGGGTTCAGGAGATTAGCACTAGCAGACTCTGGGGATTGCTGTTAATGTGCCTATTTTAAACTGCAGTTATACTAATGAAATCTGCCTTAAAAATAGCAATATGCCTTTTGTGTTCCACTGGTTTCTATATGAGATGCCATGTGTTTCCAAGGATAAGTTGTTTTTTTTTTCTTTTTTCTTTCCTATCTGCCAGGACTGGAAATTCAATCTCATGTCTGAGAGCAAGTGAATACTATCTTTGTTTTCTCACACATCACTGCCAGTAATGAAAAGCTGAAGATCAAAGTGTGTCCCTGGTGACATCTCTATGACCACTTTACCTGCAAGTGATGGGCCCTTCATAGGGATCCCATCCTGGGGGCCTGAGGAAGGGCTGAACCTGGGTTGCTGTTTGTGTCCTGTCTTATTCCAGGAGAAAAGAATTATATAAGAATCAGTGGTACTGTATGTAATAATATTACATCAGTATTGTTGTGAAAGTCCTGATTTTACCTTCAAGGATGAGTCATGCACTTCAAAGCACCTGAAGGACAAGTGTCAAGGTCTGATGCTGCTGGCAAGAATACTTTAGGTGTAGGGAGTAGAAGAAATTTAGTCTGAAGTCTGATTTTTAAAGCTGTGGCTTTCAATTCAAGGATTTTTTTCTTGATCAGAGTCTGTGGTAAACAGTCAATTGCTTACATGTTTCAGCAAAGAAAGAGCACTATGAATAATGTAGAGGATCCTGTACAAAATCAAGTTTTCTTGTTCAAAATAAATGAAAAGGACACCTCACTGTATGAACCCATCTCAGCAGAAGGATGATAAGGCTGACAAGAGAAGCCCTGCTCAGCACATTTCCTTGCAGATGCTCTGAGAGCTTCCCGTAGCCCAGACCCGCACTGAAGGCTGACTTCCCATACTTGTGGAGTGCCTGATGGCTGGGCTGGCCCTAGCTTGCCCTGCTCCCTCTCTGGGGTGACTGTGAGGCCCCAGCAAACTGCCTGTACTCACTGACACTCATCCTGGGTCCTATTTGGCCCCGCCACAGGTTTACTGCCCCCACCCTCCCTCCTCAGCCCATCCCATCCAGCTTGATTGAATGGTACAGCAAATAGATGCTGATATTGACTCTCCCTCAGGCTGCAGCCACTTCTCATATCATTTTTCTAGCCCAAAGATGACATTTCTTGCAGAAAACTGGCTATTGCTGACCCCAATAATATAGAGATTGATGAGCACTTGATACAGGACATGCTCAAATTTAAGCATTTATTGAAAATGGTCCTAGGGGCAGGCAGGGTGGTGCTTGCAATGCACAGGGTTGCAGAGCAGGCTCGTGGTGTCTTTGGCTCTGATCTGCCTGAGCAGCAAGTGTGTGTTCAGAGATCTCTACAGCGTAGAGGAATGTCCTGCTGGCACCAAGGCTGTCCTCAGGCTTGCATGTAAGTTAGACCTCACCAGATAATGGACTGTCTGCCACACCTTTCCCCTCCACATAGATGGGAGCCATATGGATCCAGACTCGTAGTGAGCCTTGATCTGAAGATGAATGTGTGTTAACGTATGTTCTCTGGAGTAATTAAAAATACAATCATAAGCATAGACTAACTCACTGAAGGTTGAATGTCTTACAAGGGGACACACCTCCAGCACCAGGGCCATGAGAGTAGGCACTGTAGAGAAAATAGAGGAAGCAACAATTGGAGAACTTTTTTTCCATTTTCACGCGAGATGGGTTTTGCTGGAAGTCCATGTGTGGTTTTTCACTGCAAAGAGCGTATGGGGATGGATTTTGCTGAAGGCAATTACTAAAAATCGAAGTCAAGCCATTGCTAAAAAAGTGACCTTCCATCTCTAGCCCAAAATTCAGATAAAAGGACAGCAATATGCTTTCAGCATTGCAAGAAAGGCACAGGGAAGAAAAGAGACTCGTTTAGCTCCTGCGTACAGTATATATCACATTACCATTAAACTCTCAAGAAAGATTGAATTAAAACATTTTGGGGCGTTTGAATTAAAATGTTTTATGGTGCAGACAGGAATGACTGAGGCAGCTCACTGAGCCAGGGAGACTCAGAGAAACCTCTGGGTCCTAAGACATTCCAGTTGCTGAGTTAGAGCTGAATTTAAGCGATACCTGACAATTTCTGCAAGAAGTTCCTGGAGATAGAGAAGCAAATGTTAAGGCCAGGGATTGAAATTTCAGGCTTGTCTTAGGAGAGCTGTATTTCATGGACTACAACAGCAATATAGACAGACATAGTATTTCCTAAGGATGTTCAAGTTATCCCAGCTGGGAAACTCTGCAAAAAAGGAACACGATTACTGTTTCCCATCACTCCTGAGAGAAAGAAATGACTGAGCATGAAAACACTAACAGAAGGAGAACTTTAGAGTGAGAAACCTTCAGAAACAATCCAAGATGAAAAACTATGAGAGATTCCAACAACACAGTCCATTTAGGTGAATTAGAGTAACTAATGTGTAACTAGTGTGCCTTCCTCTTCAGATGGGTGCTTGTCTTCTGATCTGTTGGGGGCATCTTGCTAATTTTTAAGGTCTTTTCTTTGGATTAGAATTAGGTGTACTCTACATGGACTCATTGGACAGCTGTGCCCACACTGATCTGCTGCAGCATACTTGCTGTTATTCTGCCCCCTGCTCCAAGCCTGGATCATGTTAATTTAACTCAGATTTAGTGTCTACACTGGCGGACACATTCACCAGGGGACAGTAGAATATGTTTTTGTCTCCCATAAATTTCTTACTTATCATTCAATGACACCAACCCAGCTGTGGTGATACAGTGACTTGTGTAAAGGATGACACAAGCACTCTATGGCCCTACTGACATCGCATAAGAAGTTCCTCAGCTGAAGAAGCTGCAAAGAGATGGCTGTGAACTTTTACTCATCTATACAGTTGAGTTATGCCTGACAGATCTTTTCTGCAGGAAAGAAACTCTTAGGGAATCTCACTGAAAACCTTGAGAGAGCAGCTCTGGGGTGAATCTTGTGGCCATGGAATGCAGCATGACCTGTCACCACAACAAAATGAGGAAGGACTTGACATTTTGTCCATGAACATGAGTGACATGGACAATTTCAGGCAGAAATAGCAGTGGAGCTAAAAAGAGTAACCCAGACCATTTGGCAGTGTGGGAGAAGACAGCTTGCCTGCCTCCAGAGAGCAATAAAAGCCAATCCAAATAATCTGTGAGTCCTGGCCAGCTCCCCAAGGCATATTTGTTCCCTTCCTCCAGCAATATTTATTTTTAAATTGTGTTGTGATATATTCAGCTGGATGCTATGGTGGTGTATCGTGTCTATTCAACCTAGAAAGAAACAAAAAAATAATTTTTGCCTTCAATTTTTTGGGAACAATAAGTCAGATCCATCTGAATCCTTGAGAACTTGAAATTCCATCAATCAATAAAATAGCACCATAAAAAGCAAAGAATCATGTTTTACATTAGAGAATATATTTTAAGAAACTGACCTATGAAAGTCTAACCTGAACTCCACTGGAGTTATTGGCAAATCTGGTAATACCAAGTGTAGAAAGTTTTCACCTCAAGAAATACAATGTTAATAAGCATAGTTGGAATTTTTAAGGATTCAGGATGAAAATTTACAGTCTTTGTTCATGAATATTTTAGAACATACTCCTTAAGTGGTTAAAGGCTCCTCTTGCTTATGGCTGAGAAATTCTAGACAAGGTATGTTGACTTGTCAGAATTAATGAGACATTAACAGGAAAAAGGAAGAAGCAAACTAGATTGCATCAAAAAACAAACAAGCAAATTAAAATGAAAACAAAGAAAAAGAACCCCAAATTGAAAATCCATTCAGCTGAATTAAATGTTTGGCCTGGTAGTGTTTATTGTTGTTTTGGAGAGCAGAGGTTTCTAAGAGTGACCTCTCATCAGAACCACCCACCACAACTTTTTGATTGTCATGCTTCAGCTTCCAGCAGAAAGAATGTGCAGCAGCATTACTGGCTCTAAAGTTTGCAATAGGTAGAGGGGGTTGATTACTTAAATGAAATATTTGGTTACGGAGGATGATCTGTAATAAAGGACTGACTACTGACAATCTCCCAAACTTTTGATTTAGAAACATGCCACAGAGAAAGGATAGCTCATGAAAGGTATTTTTTAAGTTTTATTTTCCCAACATATTGGGGGTCAAAAGGCAAGCAGAATAAAAGGAAAAAAAAATGATGTAAGTAATTTATTGCAAATAGTTTTCTTAGTGAATGATGAAGCAGAATAACAGAACAGACTTAGATCTTCTGCCGTCTAGGTCATGATTTATTACTGTCCGCAGGTCTTTTCCCATTCTTCACCCATTCACATCTACATAAAATGCCTTGAAAATAAATGAGTAATAACCCAAGTCCTTATGTCCAGGCACTGTCAAATGGATGGAGAAAAAAATCTGACAAAAGTAAATGTGAAATCCACACTGCTATGTAAGCAGCAGGGCATAATTTGCATAAATATTGTTTGCAAAGAGCAATTAGCACTTCATTTACATTCAGTGAAGTAGCAATTTGCACATTTTCAGGAAACAATTTCTTTACCCATATGCGCAAATTTTGCACACTGCAATTGACATGCTAATAAAAAGATGCTAATAGACCAATTTTTTTACTTTATATCACAGTGTACTGAAATATTGATTCACTCTGCTGAAATATTGATTTGGTAGGCCGTTTGTAAAACCAGAAAAATGCAGATTTGAATTTTTAAAACTTATTCTTTTTTAAAATATCAAAATTAATTTCAGTTGTCTGCAGTTTTCATCTTCTTTAAGTGGTATTTTAATGGGTATTTTTGTCAGAGGAATATAATAAACATTATTAAAAAACATTAGCAAATTCTGTCTCTTAATCTGCAATAATAATGAGTATATTTGCATATCACAGTATAAAAATAATACAGTCTATTTTCTAGTGTCAATACAGAACTAAATTTCCCATTAAACGTTAATAAAAAATATTTCACATTTATACAGCATGTTTATATAGCATTCAGAAACTTCCTAACTAAGAGAAAAAAAAAATACACTTCTTGGGGTGTACAGAGCACATATTTAAATGAAGAATTTACTTGGAATCCTGTCAGGAAAAGAATAGCCCCACATGGAAAGGAGTCCTTTGCTTCATGAGCATCACAATTAGCATGTCGTCAGTCCCCAGGCATGGGTTAGACATTGCCAAGAGAAATACACGGGGAAATCAAGGGTAGAGTTCACCAGATACAGTCAGTGAACATTCAGCCTTTCAATGCAGCCTGAAGCCCATACAATAGGACAAGAATTGATGGTCTATAAGTTATGCCAGGCGAGATTCAGGTTGGATATGAGGAAACATGTCTACTCAGAGGGTGGTAATGCACTGGCACAGGCTGCCCAGAGAGTGGTGGAGTCACCATCCCTGGAAATGTTCAAGAACTATGGAGCTGTGGCACTGAGGGACGTGGTTTGTGGGTACGGTGAGGATGGGTTGGGGTTGGACTGGGTGACCTTAGAGGTCTTTTCCAACCTTAATGATTCCATGATTCTTTACAATATGTTGGTTTTCATGCCAAATGATGGACATACATTCTACTGCCAAGCAGATAAGACACTGTCTTTGAGCTGAAAGCCGAATCCAAATGCACTCTAGCTTTTAAATACTGCAATCTCTTAGCAGCAGACTTTCAAATGAAAATGTTAGCTTATTTCCTCTTAGTAGCAATCAAATAGTTCTGTATGTTACTGTCTGTATAAATACAGTGTTAGTAGGACACAGAAACACCCCAAAGACACTTCTGAAAACCTTGCTCATACTGCGCATTTGTAGTAAGAGGCATTATTTGACATTTTTTGATCAATCGTGAGAAAGATGAATGCCAGACAGGACAAGAAGCAGGAAAAATCTCACCATGCTTATTAAAGTAGTTGTTACAATAATGAGCTTGTATTCCACATCTTTTCATCTCTGACACAAGATAAGATATCACTGTAGTTGCACCCAGGAGTGTGACATTCAGACGTATTTTGATGTCTCATTATTGATGTTGTTGTGTTTTTACTTCACAAATCAAAATTTGTATTTCATCTCCTATGTCATTCATTCAAAGCTCTGCTTTGATCACTATAAAATGCATGTGTCTTTGGCACAAGGTGAGACCTCTGTATTTGAGCCTACAGAGTAGTTAATTTTGAGCTCACATCGGAAGCTCTGAATTGCTAATCTTAAATTGAATCAATTTTTATTTAACATTTTTATAATTATAATTATAATAATTATTATTTTTTTAGTAGTAGCCTTCAAAACCTTTGGAGACCTTAGAAATTACGCCTCATGGTACAGCTGTACCTCAGCTACTCAGTAGCTTCTGAGGACCTTGGGATTTACTCAAGCAGTGGATGCTTACACATTGTGTATACTGTCACCCCTGCACAGAGCTTTAAATAATAGAGTCATTGAATCATCAAGGTTGGAAAAGACTGC